>JAFBJZ010000835.1:0-345954 GCA_016785225.1 Psettodes erumei | reverse complement strand
AAAGCATACAGCGTGAATTTTGATTAATACATCTTACAATTAAACTAAAATAATAAACCAAATCTCAAACTTAAACTTACTGTAACCCTGAAATCATAATTATTTACTAGAGAGAGGGAGAGTGGTCGACTGCGTGGCCATTGCTATCGTCCTGTTTCCAATCCTTGCTCAAAAACCAGACACTATCCCAGGCAAACGGCAGCCCCGCCCAAGGCTCAACCGAAGTCCAGAATGTCCAATTTCTCCGATGAGCAGCGGAGACGAAAGAGAGGCTTAATAATCCAATTCAGAATTCATGAGTCAATATCCGGGAAAAACGTCTTTTCCTTAAGATCTCTGTCAACTCCAAGCTGACTCACGAACACCTTCTGTTCTCCTTGTGATCGGTGATGGTGATGATCCACTTGAAACCTCTTCTCTCAATGGCTATCCATCTAACACCTGAACAGATCTCGGAAAACTTGTTTCGGCGATTAGACTCCAATGAATAAGCCTCCGATGAATAACGTTGAATCTTCTGCGTTTCAGTACTTTATACTCCTCTCCTTATCTTGCCACATCTCTTTTTCCAATACACACCAGTGCCCTAACCCCCTCTCTCCAATACACACTAACATACATCAGTTAAGCAATACTTTCACTTCCTCTTTTTATTCAGTGGTGTAACTTGGGCCGTTCCTAGGTCATTCTGACCCTTACAACCTAGGCTGGTGCAACCCAGGGTTTGCCCAGGTCATCTTGACCCCCACTGAACCTCTTGTCGCTTTCACAGTGTTCACATTCACATTATAAGATCAACTTAACAGTTATCTTCAAATCAAAACAATTCATAATCACCTTAGATATTGAATTAATCACAGCCATTCATCCCCATATTTAAAAATCAATCATGATATTGATTACTTCATCATTATCAGGTCATTCATATTTAAAAATCAATCATGATATTGATTACTAGGTCATTTCATTGATTCGTTTTTATGTTGAAATCATTGATCATATATCATTCATTTGTTCATTACTTCATCACACATTATTACTGAGAAACATTATTACAACTCTTAACTCATAATTATGACCTTGATTGGTTACTTTACTTCATAGATTTATCACAACATATTCTTATCAAAATATCTCATATGATCAACACTTTGCATTGCTTCTTATCGTTCATTATTTTTGATTAGTTAATATAACACTTTGCAATTGGTAAAATCACTTTACGATTGGTGAAATCTCAACTCTTCTTGACACCATGCAAGGACTTGTCCTTCCATGATGGGCCCAGTGGTTCCTCATCCCTTCTGGGCTTTTGTTGCCTGAGGCATTCACTTAGGAGTTGGTCTTTGGGGGCCATTTTCTCGATATATTCCTGGAAGTTCACGTTTCCTCCTGGACAGTAGTTCTGACACTTACCAGTCCGCAGCCTCCCTCCTTTCGCTTTGTGTACAGCCTCAGGACGCTGGACTTAGGGTGAAACCCACCATGCATAGTAAGGAGCTTCCTTGTCTTGATATCAGTGGTTTGTATCTCTTCCAGTGGCCAGGATATTATCCCAGCCGGGTATCTGATCACTGGCATGGCATAGGTGTTAATGGCTTGGATCTTATTTGTGCCGTTCAGCTGACTTTTCAGGACCTGCCTTACCCTCTGGAGGTATTTGGCTGTGGCTGACCTTCGAGCTGCCTCCTCATGATTGCCATTTGCCTGTGGGATCCCCAGGTATTTGTAAGTGTCCTGCACATCTGCAATGTTCCCTTCAGGTAGGTCAACCCCCTCAGTTGTGATCACCTTTCCTCTTCTAGATATCATCCGCCCACATTTATCTAGTCCGAATGACATCCCAATGTCTTTGCTGTAGATCCGAGTGAAGTGAATCAGGGAATCAATGTCACGCTCATTCTTCGCATACAGCTTGATGTCATCCATGTAGAGGAGGTGGCTGATGGTTGTTCCACTTTGGAACTGGTACCCATAGCCACTCTTTGAGATGATCTGGCTGAGGGGGTTTAGGCCTATGCAGAACAGCAGGGGGGACAGAGCGTCTCCTTGGTATATGCCGCATCTAATGCTCACCTGTTCAATTGGTTTTGAGTTGGCCTCCAGAGTCGTGTTCCACAGCCTCATCGAGTTCTGGATGAACTCTCTTAGGGTCCTATTGATGTTGTACAGCTTTAGGCACTCCAGTATCCATGTGTGTGGCATCGAATCATAGGCCTTCTTGTAGTCAATCCAGGCAGTGTAGAGGTTGGTGTTTCTTGTCTTGCAATCTCAGGCAATCGCTCCGTCCACCAGTAGCTGGTGTTTAGCTCCTCTGGTGTTATTGCCTACTCCTTTCTGTGCTCTGCTCATGCATTGCTCCATGTGCCTACTCATCTTAGCTGCTATGATGCCTGATAGGAGCTTCCATGTGGTGCTGAGGCAGGTTATAGGCCGGTAATTGGATGGTATTGTTCCCTTCTGGGGGTCCTTCATTATGAGGACTGTCCAGCCTTGGGTTAGCCACTCTGGGTGGTTTCCCGATATTAGCAGCTGGTTCATCTGTGCTGCTAGGCGTTCATGGAGTGCAGGCAGCTTCTTGAGCCAGTAGGCGTGTATCATGTCAGGCCCTGGGGCTGTCCAGCTCTTCATTTTGGACACTCTGGTTTGGATGTCTGCTAGCGTGATGACTACTGGGTCTTGTTCTGGGAGTTGGCTGTGCTCTGCTTGTAAGTCTTTCAGCCATTGGGCATTAGTGTTGTGAGTTGCCTCTTTCTCCCAGATACTCTTCCAGTATTGCTCAGTCTCAGCCCTGGGTGGCTCCATTGCCATCCTGTTACCCTGCCATTGAGAGTAGACCTTAGCTGGGCTGGTGGAGAACACCCTGTTTATTCTCCTGGCCTCTACCTCTCTTGTGTACCTCTTTAGGCGGGTAGCTAGGGCTGTGAGCCTTTGCTTAGCAGTTTCCAGTGCCTCAGCTGTGGACAGCTTGCTGTATTTCCTGGGCAGCTCTTTCCTTACATTCACACCCCTGCTTAGTTCTGTTAGGAGGCTGACTTCTTTCCGTGCCGCCACGAGCCGCCTCTAGCCTTCTCCTCTATGGGGCTCACTCCTTCTGGCTACTATTCGTGCTGTTCATCTTGTAGCCAAGTATCTCGAGGATTACTGTTGCCGCTGCATACATCTGCTGATTGGTCTCCGTGATGGTGGTGGTAGGGACAGTTAGAAGTGCTGTGTTTACATCCTCCATTAGAGACTGGTCTGCTTTGTTGTTTAGCCTTGGCAAGGAGGAGGTAGTTGAGTTCCTCCAGGACTTCACAGGACTCTCTCAGGTCAGCTGCCCTTGTATTCAGTTTGTCTTGCTTTGGGGCTTAGTACCCAATCTCGATATTTGGGGGTGATGATGAAACCACCCCCAAGCTGACCTGGCATCCTGGCTTCCCCTTGCCGTAGCATAGTTTTTGTACCGTGGATGAGGTACACTGCTGTACCTCCTCAATCTCTAGTTCCCATAGCAGCTTCCTCGAGCACTGAGCTAAGAGCTGTTTCTTAGTCAGTGAGGATGTGGGGTTTCGAAGAATCCACTTCTCCCACATCCTCTGCATGTACCCTGTTCTCTGTCCTGCTCCAGTAGCCAACTTACCATCAGGATGTCCTGGTTCCCTAACACCTGACACGGACCTTGTTGTCCTGGGCGTTGTCCGAGCCGGTATGACTTTATTATTTATCGTATCGCTCATATTGAGGTATCCTGCACCAAAGTCAGCAGTGTAAACCACTGAGCTATCCCATACATATATATATATATATATAATATACTGAGTCATACTCAAGTTTCAATCTTACTGAGATTGAAACTCTTGGTTCACATATATCTGCAACTCAGATAAGCAGGATCTCAGGACATCTCAACATCCTGGGACAGGAGAACAAGGTGTGTGAGCTGGGAAACATCAAGGCAAAAAAACATCTTCTGTATCAGAGCCTCATAGGCAATGCTGACATTTCATCACCAGTGAATATTTGATAAGGGAAACATAAAAAGCTCTGCTAAAACTGTGCAAGAAAAACACTGACTGAAGAAAATGTGACTGCCCTGTGCTTCAGCACATAATCTTTCAGAGTATTACTTTGATTGGAAGGTGGTGTAACCACACATGAACAGTGTGGGGGTTGCATCAAAGGCAGTTACATGGGGCAATAGTTCTCCAATTTTAGTAGGCCAAAGATATTGGCGCAGTGAAGACAAATTTTAGCCATAGCTAATAATAGCATTACAATTCAGCAATAGAAGGAATTCACTAATATATCATGTTTTAAATGATGTACTTTTTGGCACTCATGTATTTTTTTTCAAATAAATTCTTTTTAGCGCAGTTTTAAATTGGTTATACAAGCAACTAAATGAGAAGAAGCTGTCCAGAACTCCACCATCTCCTCAGTCTTTGGAGAATCTGGTTTCCAAAACTACAAGACGAAAGGTAGGAGATACCTCCTGGCTGTAAGCAACACCATTTCATTAACTCTTTCTTGATTTTATCCCTTCCACTTAGACACCGTTTGAGGCACTCAATTTACCCAATACACTTCATACCAAACATAGAATCCAGCTGTCTTCAATCTTGTATTAGTGGGGTTTATTTGCAGAGGAGGACATGCTGAAAAACCAGATCAACAGGTGGGAGGAAGTCTATTTATTAACAAATATACAGTTGAGTGCAAAAGTTAGCATCCCATTACTTTGAAATTACCAAATAGTTCATCAACTCAATATTTAATGCATATCCAGATCGTACAAAGGTCCCTCCTACCAAAGTAACAAAAATGGTCAAAGATTGTGTAAAAAGAAAGTTGAAGTTGAAGTATGGTTGCCATGTACACCCTTCTTACCTTTCCCCAGGTTTTTAATGATATGCGAGTCTGGAGACTGGGAAGGTATATAATTTGATATAATTTTCATTATTCCACCATAACTTTAATTACACTCTTTAATAATTTTGTTGTTACTTTTGGAGATTAGCGATGTTTGCTCTGGCTGAATGTGCATAAAATATTGTGTTGATGGGAAAAATACTTTATTTCATAGAGTGCAAACATTTGCACCCAAATGCATGTCAGTCTTTGGATTGGTTTTTCCTCAAGCATGTTTTTTCTCCTTTTCCCCAGTGGTGACTCTGCAGGTCTGGAGTCTAAGTACTCAGTTTGAGATGACAAAATCACAATCTATGGACTGTCATCTAATCTGCTTCACAGAAGTAAAAAGTGATCCTCATTTCCAGTACTGCATGGACTACATACAACAGAATATTCATCATAAACAGTAAATATTGGATTCAAGTATGAGTAAGTGATGCAAAGTAGTCTCTGTCTGTGTGCTCTGGTTTTTGCCTCTGCCTTGCCCCTTTTTGGATTTGTTTGCAAATTTCTTTTGTGTACCTGTGTACCGATTTTTGCCTAGCCCTATGATTTCGTATGCCCTGTCTGATCATCCATGTGCCAAAGCTTGGACTATTAGTAAATGGATTGTTGATCTTATCCTGCTTGTGTGTGAATCGTACATTTGAGGCTGATTCCTGGTTATATATACACTGCTCAAAAAAATAAAGGGAACACTTAAACAACACAATGTAACTCCAAGTCAATCATACTTCTGTGAAATCAAACTGTCTACTTAGGAAGCAACACTGATTGACAGTCAATTTCACATGCTGTTGTGCAAATGGAGGCGTGACCAGGAGACAGGCCAGTACATCAGGAGACGTGGAGGAGGCCATAGGAGGGCAACAACCCAGCAGCAGTACCGCTACCTCCGCCTTTGTGCAAGGAGGAACAGGAGGAGCACTGCAAGAGCCCTGCAAAATGATCTCCAGCAGGCCACAAATGTGCATGTGTCTGCTCAAACGGTCAGAAACAGACTCCATGAGGGTGGTATGAGGGCCCAACATCCACAGGTGGGGGTTGTACTTACAGCCCAACACCATGCAGGACGTTTGGCATTTGCCAGAGAACACCAAGATTGGCAAATTCACCACTGGTGCCCTGTGCTCTTCACAAATGAAAGCAGGTTCACACTGAGCACATGTGACAGATGTGACAGAGTCTGGAGACGCCGTGGAGAATGTTCCGCTGCTTGCAACATCCAGCATGACTGGTTTGGCAGTGGGTCAGTAATGGTGTGGGGTGGCATTTCTTTGGGGGGCTGCACAGCCTTCCATGTGCTCGCCAGAGGTAGCCTGACTGCCATTCGGTACTGAGATGAGATCCTCAGACCCCTTGTGAGACCATATGCTGGTGCGGTTGGCCCTGGGTTCCTCCTAATGCAAGACAATGCCCGACCTCATGTGGCTGGAGTGTGTCAGCATTTCCTGCAAGACGAAGGCATTGATGCTATGGACTGGCCCGCCCGTTCCCCAGACCTGAATCCAATTGAGCACATCTGGGACATCATGTCTCGCTCCATCTACCAATGCCACATTGAACCACAGACTGTCCAGGAGGTGGCAGATGCTTTAGTCCAGGTCTGGGAGGGGATCCCTAAGGAGACCATCCACCTCATCAGGCATTGCAGGGAGGTCATACAGACATGTGGAGGTTACACACACTACTGAGCCTCATTTTGACTTGATTTAAGGACATTACATTAAAGTTGCATCAGCCTATAGTGTGTTTTTCCACTTTAATTTTGAGTGTGACTCCAAATCCAGACCTCCACAGTTTAATGAATTTGATGTCCATTGATAGTTTTTGTGTGATTTTGTTGTTAGCACATTCAACTATGTAAAGAACAAAGTATTTAATAAGAATATTTCATTTATTCAGATATAGGATGTGTTATTTTAGTGTTCACTTTATTTTTTGAGCAGTGTATATACAGTCAAGCCTGAAATTATTTATACCTCCTGGTAAATTTTGCCTTCAAGTTACTTTTAATCAACCAGCAAGTTTTTTCTTGTTTGGAAATGACAGCAGTGTCTCCCAGAAGGTAATAAGATGATGTACAAAAGTCATCATCGGGGGAAAAATTATTTCTCAGCTTTTATTTATATTTGAAGAAAAAGTGGCATGTCCAAAATTATTCAGACCCTTTGCAAACTGTCACAGTCTATGGGAACAGCTGTTTTAATCAACTCAACAGGTGAAAAACAGCCCTTGGCAATTGGTTTGTGGACAGTCATGTGCAGCCAAAGGAGCTCACTGAGGGCCTGCAGCTGCACAGTGTGGTTGCTCACAAGTCTGGAAAGAGCTATAAGGCCCTATCTACATGTTTTCAAGTTCCAGTGGCTACAGTGCAAAGTATTATAAAAAAAAAAAAAAATACAAGACATCAAATGTAAATAAAAGCCAAGGAATAACCCCCCCCTTGCCATTCTGAACCATGTCTTCATTTGGCAGGTCCATGGAAGATGTTTGCATGAAAAAAAGAGGCTGACACTTAAATGGGTTATGTCATTTATTGCAGGCATTTCTTTCTTTAGACACAGAAGTCTTGAGCAATAAAAACAATTGCAGTTCCTTTGAACTGGCATGGTGTTGAAATCTCAGGACTCAGATTTTGGGTTGGGGCCAGGGACAAATTGGGTGAAGAGCTGGATCAATATTGGATAGTGATCCATGGCAGGGATGGTACAGGTTGAGAGGGTGCACCCCATTGCCTTCACCGTGACCCTGGGGAGGGGGGCCATGAGGGCTGCTTTCAGGCTCCATCATACCAGGGTAAATGGCAGCAGTTTTCTGTTCATTGGAGAACAAACACAGTTAGTTAAATTGCATTTCTGCAAAGTGCAAGTACATACAACAGTATGCCAACTTTACCATGAAGTAAATAAGGGCAAAATATTAAAATTTGGACTCACTGATGGGAGATAGAATTCACAGTCAACAGACCAGAGTCCATTTTTACTTGAAAAAGATGCATGGCAGAAAGCTTGATGCTTTAGAGAGGAGAGACAGATAAGAGCCTGAACAGCAATCACACTGATGCCATCCTCAAACACAAGGAACTGCCCAGCTCTGATTTAGGACTGTTGCATTTCTCGACTAATAGGTTTATTTATAAAAATAGAAATTAATTAACTTCTACTCATTTTTAGATTTTAGCAGCTGTGGTTCCAGGGAGATGTGTTTTAAGTAGCTAGATAATGTCTGTGTCTCAGTTTTCAAAATGGGTCTGCAATCACTGAACACATCTTGTGTTTTAAAAAAAAAAAAAAAAAAAAAAAGAGCATAGAGCATAACTGTGCTTAAAAATCCTCTCAAACCATCAACATGTGTCTGGCTCTGTCTTTCAAAGTTTGTGGTGACAAAGTTGCACTTACAGCTCTGTCACGGCAGAGGGGTTTACAAGCCCCAGTGCTGATTCTGGATCCCAAAGGACAATCTGTCTCCACAACCACAAACTCAGGAAAATAGCCAGTCCCTGCTGCAAACAGGAACTGAGAGAAGTAGAAAAGTTTAAAAAGGGAATGGGATACAGATACTTCATGATGAGATAGACAAATACAGTTCAAAAGTAAGACAAACATTCTTTGGTTGCTACAGTAGTTGACCCCTCTGTCCATGATAATTATAAAGAGAGGAACCATTAAGATCCAAGTTGTGGGTGTGAATATCCGTACCCCTGATTTCATCCGTCCCACTTCTTGCAGGATGTAGTAGTGCTGGTTGGTGGTGTTTTGATTGAATTTATTCACAGCTTCATGAACTGCATTGAGACCTTCAGAGCTGTTGAGGGGGATCAGTACCGGACACTTGGGGCAGCTTCGGGCCACCTCTTCATTAGTTTTTGCTACACATGCACACAGAATTATTTTTGAGTGAGGCTACTTTGAGGCCTTCCACAGTACAGGAAGAATGATCCAAAATAGCTGAGTAGTTCTGCATTTTAAAAAACAAAAAAAAGGCTCACACCAGACATAGTACAAGAGTATTCTACGTAGATCTGAATCATAACTACCCATACACCACCACAGAAAGAAAATTTTATAAAAGAGACATTAACATATATAACAGAAAAGGGAACCCACCTTTTTGTGTGTCACACTCATATTTAGTGACACGAGCTTCACCGGATTTTAAAGTCATCATAACGGTGCATGTTGCCTTCACAGCCTACAGAGAAACAGATGAGGTTTAACAGCAGATAACTCACATCTCCTTTGTAGAAACTTTCTGACTGTACAGGACTGACATGAAGCGTTGATAGAGGGGAAATGGATTAAACCGTTATCATAGCATTTACCAGTTCAAAGCCTCCACGTATATCACAGTACTCAAAGTGTTTGGGGTTGACAGTGTGGCACACCGTTTCCAGAAGCCCCAACTGTAGCTCAATATGACAGCCATCTCCAACCTGGAAACAGAGAAGGAGCAAGTCACAAATAGAGGAATAGAAGGTTTAATATCCCTGCACAAGATAGTATTTCATTTGAGAAATGTTTGAGTGCTGAGAATACATGAAAAAGCATTGGCTTTCACAGATTTAATAGCATATAAATACATAAAACTACTAACCCGTTCTTCCTGTACATAAGAAAATAGGTGAACAGTAACAGTACACACCCACACAGTTCACAATTCAGGTTAAGCATGGATGGTTCAGTGTTTTAAATACTGATATCAGAATCAGACTCAAATCCAGAACAGCTGAAATGTGTTGAGGTACTAGCCACACACATGCCTGTTGTGGGATTTTCATACTTTGGGATCAATTTATGACAGAAACAAAAAAACCTTATAACTCATGGAGAATGTAAAATTGGTGTCTGCCAAGTAATTAGTAACTCGTAGCTGTAAGATAAATGCACTACAAAGACAATATTTCTACCTGATGTGCAATGAAAGGAAATCTAAGAGTCTTACAAAACAAAAATAGTCAAGCTGTCAGAGCCTCAAACTCTGTAAAGCCAATGTGCACAGTCATTGCTCATTTGTGGTTCCAATACCTTTTCCACCTTGTTGCCATGGATCTCTTTCAGTCGGAACTTGTAGCCATGGTCATGGTGCTGGTTGATGTGATGCATTGCCAGACGTGCTGCTGCAGCACTGCTGTCCTCACTGCATGTTAGTGGCTCGAAAGAAGGCACAGCTCTGCAGAGCAGCAGCGCTGAAGACAGCAGAACCAGGACGGGTAAGCTCCTCATGGCGCAGACGGATGAGACAGAGCAGGAACACTGTCACCAGGCACATTATATAGACATGGACAGGTTAACAGATGAGTGGGAGGGAGTGAAATGATGAATGAGGTAAGATACCACAGAGGTGTAGCATGAGCACAAGACAACATCTCTGCCAAAGTCAAATAAGACAGACTTTAAGCAGAGAAGTGCAGCTTATTTTGACACGTCACTTTCGTCATGGTCTTTGTACTCTCAACCCATTTTTGGCAGGATTTCTACTGAAGCAAATGAAATGAGAAATTTTTAGATGCATCAGACCTACAAACAATTATGTGTTGAAATTGTTCTACATGGTGTAACAACAAAATTACAATGAATGAGACTCACTTCAATACAGTAAGGATACTTTAGACTTTCTTTGAGAGGATGCTGATCTGAAAGACAACATCATGAAAGCAAGTCGCTGTGAACCTGAGAGGACATGGTCTGTAACTGTTGGAAAGATGGCAGGTGTCACTGCCACTGATCGTCTGCTTTGAAATATTGTTCCAGTGTTGCAGCACACCAATTTTATGGAGCAGAATCATCCGTAAAAATTCAAAAAATGAACCCTGCCACTGGGGTGAGAATTTACTGTCTGGGAAAGCAACACCACCTACCCTCGCTGAAAAACTCATTTAGCATTGCTTGCTCTCTGCTTGCTTGTTCACGTTTTACTACTTAATCTCCTCTTTTCTCAACCCCATGAATTCTCAGTTACCAGAGTAATGCCAATTAGCTAAAGGAGCTGACACCCAACTATGAACTAAACCTTTTAACACTGAATATGTGCAAATAAGATGATAGACAGCCAGTAAATGAAAACATTCATGTTCAATTCTGATTACTAAACACAATTAACCTTTGTTTGTCTGTGACAAAGTGGGTGAAAGCACTTGGCCCCATTTAGACAACATATTCTTAATTTATTTACACCTAATAATTGTTCATCCATAATTGAATTAGTCACCTGTAAACACATATCATCATGGGTTTGTTTGTGGCTCGCATTATGTGTGACTGCAAGTCAAATGTTTTGGTTAAGTACAACACAGATTGTTAAGTTCAGTTATCGTTCATTAGTTTAGTTCTGAGTTTCTTAAGTGAAGCATTTTCATTCTTTGTTACTTACCATACCCACCATGTGTTCAGGAGACAACAGAAGGAAATGCTCATCAACTTCCTGTATTTATTGGCTGAGTGACATCATCAGTGATGTCACTAGGTTAGAACAAATGGAGGGGTTGGAGATAATTGAATGAAGTTGAGTTATCAATGTTGATTGTGCACGGTTATGTCTGGTTGCAAATGTGTTCTGTGGTGGCTATGTAGCAACGTTTGCATTTAGAAGTGGGCAAGACTGAATTACTTTATTGCTTACCTGTTTCAAGACAGGCATTGCACTTACCTGCAGGCTGGTACAGCCCAACATGACTAAGAGGGAGCTCTGATGATGATTCTATGTAAGCAGTTGCTTTGTGGGGTGTTATATGGTTTGGATGTCAATGTGTAGCTGTGTACATGTGATATTGAGTTAATATAAGTTCCGTCTACATGAGCTGAGTTATGATCACTTTAGCTCACTTAACTGTTTAATTTTATTTTTGTTATGTTTGTAGAAATTTTGGTTGCACGTTAAGTATGGTGCCACCTTTTGAAAATCAACCATCTTTTTGAAACCTGGACAGTATTTCATGTGTCTGCCTCCTACCAAATACCAAGTCACTTTGGTCAACCTACACCACATTGTGCCGTAATGTTTATTCAACACCATTTCATTCTAATTATAGTAAATACCTAAATCCAGAATGAATCCTTTCCATTGGCTACTCAATGTCCATTGCAACCCTGCAATCTTGACCCTTGACCCTTGACCCTGACTCTTTTGTGGCTGGCTAACTGTCAGTCTTGGCAAATTCCAAAGAACTATAAGCCATACTCATAAAAATTTATTGCAATGCATGTCTAGTTTTTATAGCTACTGCCCAGATATCAAACCCAAGGTATATTGTGTCCTTTGGCCTAACAACCTCTCCTAAGATGTTCGGGACTATTAACTGCTACTGCTACTGCTAATAATACAGAGAACCCCCTTCAAGTAAATATCTGTCCTCTATTTTTCCTGTCCACTATCTTTTTCAAGCAGTTGAAAGAAGTTGAAGTACTACCTATGATATAATTAAAGGGGCATTTAAATAGGACTGACTCCACCATCTGCAACTTCCTTAAACCTGCTGGTATCTCCCACCAGGTATCTTCAGATGACTCATTGTGACAGAGGCTTCTCTGTGACAGAGGCAGCTCTCATTAATCATTAATCATAGTTCAAGTTATGTTTTACAGGAATATTTGACAGGCTAAAAGAAAGCCTTACCATTTTAGTGTGGCTGATCAATTTCCAGGCAGAGAAGGATTTTATTAAAACAAGCTTAATAGTTAAGTGTCCTGTAGAAACTTTAACAACAATGTTAGATCCTGGCCTAACAGCACTGGGTTACTTTGGCCTGGTACAACCCCACTTCCTAAAAGTACCCCATGAACCCCATACCCATGAACACATACAGTTGTGTTCAAAATAATAGCAGTGTTTTTAAAAATGTAAGTAAAGCTCAAAATCCTTATAATATTTTTTATTTCAATTCTTTGGGAACACTGTACATTATATTTTACTTCAAAACATGAAGAAAAAAGTATCAATATTTTCATTACTTTACAGAAAATGAAGGAAAACATGATATTGGGCTGTTCAAAAAACAGAAATCCACAATTCTTCTGTATTTCTTGGTTTTGCCTCAGAAACAGCATTTTTGATGTCACCCCACAAGTTTTCTATTGGATTAAGGTCTGGGGATTGGGCTGGCCACTCCATAACCTTAATTTTGTTGGTCTGGAACCAAGATGTTGCTCGCTTACTGGTGTGTTTAGGGTCAATGTTTTGTTGAAACACCCATTTCAAGGGCGTTTCCTCCTCAGCATAAGGCAGCATTACCTCTTCAAGTATTTTGATATAAGCAAATTGATCCATGATCCCTGGAATGTGATAAATAGGCCCAACACCATAGTGGGAGAAACATGCCCATATCATGATGCTTGCACCACCATGCTTCATGGTCTTCAGAGTGTACTGTGGCTAGAATTCAGTTTTTGGGGGTCATCTGACAAACTGTCTGCAGCCCTTAGACCCAAAAAGAACAATCTTACTTTCATCAGTCCACAAAATGTTACTCCATTTCTCTGTAGGCCAGTTGATATGTTCTTTGGCAAATTGTATCCTCTTCAGCATGTCTTTTTTTAACAGTGGGACTTTGCGGGGGCTTCTTGCTGATAGATTAGCCTCACACAAGCGTCTTCTAATTGTCACAGTACTCACAGGTAACTTCAGACTGTCTCTGATCTCCCTGAAGCTGATCATTGGCTGAGTCTTTGCCATTCTGGCTATTGTTCAATCCATTCGAATGGTAGTCTTGCATTGTCTTCCACGTGTCTCTGGTTTGGCTTTCCATTTTAAAGCATTGGAGATTTTATTTTAGCTGAGCAGCCTATCATTTTCTGCACTTTTTAATATGTTTTCCCCTCTCCAATCAACGTTTTAATTAAAGCACACTGTTCTCCTGAACAATGTCTGGCACGACCCATCTTTCCCAGGTTTTCAGAGAGAATTGCATGTACAACATGTGCTGGCTTCTTCCTTAAATAAGGGCCACAAGAATGACACCTGTTTCTTCACATAATGAATGACCTCACTGATTGAACTCCACACTGCTATTATTTTGAACATGCCCCTTTCACTTGATTATTCAATCACACAGACTCAGGAGCATTCATATCATGAATGTTGGGTCTGTTGGTTTCTCTGACTCTACTACACCTACTGGTAAATTATTTGCATGTAATAATATGATTTATACCAAAAACAGTGATTGATCTGGTTAGTCATGTTGGACTGCTGTTATTTTGAACACAACTGTACTTCTACAACCCCATGCCCAAAACTCTGTGCCTGAACCAAATAAGGCATGACTAAAGTTTAGTTTGTATCTGAATCTAGGAGGGCTAAAGAACCATTACCTCAAAAGGTTGCTGTTTGCCTCTTTCCCCTGCCTTCCTGAACATGTATTTTTGGATTACAGCACAAAGGGTTAGCCCCTATAACAATGGCGGATATTTATCTGTTCTTCCTATGACACTGTCTTTTTAGCTGTAAATATTCTCTCTTTTACACCTTTATCACTGTACCTAACTGTCATACAACCCCCACCCCAACCTGCAGACTTACCCTTGATTTTGGGTTGGAGGGGTTTTGCATTGTATTTGAAGACTTTGGGCCCCATTTGAGGCTATTGGCTGGTCTGACTCCTTCTTGTAAAGACCTTTCAGCTGATTTATGATGTTTGGTTTGTGATTTTGACTACTTCCCCCATGAATTGCCACCTTAACATGGTGGGTGGGTTTATGTGTCCCGGTAAACTTTTGGAGATGAAACATTTGGAGCAGACCCCTTTGTGGCACTGTTACAGCCCTACTAACAGAACCATAGCGCGACAGCCAAAATGAGGAAGAACACAGTTGCTGTAGTGAAAGATTTTTTATTACCGGTGGGATTCCACTCGAGAAGTTGGAAAACCAGTACACAAAACGGTGTGGTGGAGGTCGGGACAGTGGTTGTGCCAAACAAAAGAAATAAATACAAACAAAACAGGGCCTCACTATGCCCCTGACTATGAAATCAAGAAAACAAAAGGCTAACTCACTTACCTACAAAAGTTCTCAGTAAAAAATACACAGGTGGCACCAACCAATAAACCTAGGGAGTTAGACAAAACAAACGCTACGTGTGTGTGAAGTGTAGGGGGCACCCCATGCTCACCTTGTCCTGAACCTAGTGATAGGCAAATGATACCGAAGCTTCGGAGCTTGTGTCACTCTTCCTGAAGCGGACTGATTCGAAACGCTGTGTCGGAGCTTGTATCAAAACGCCAGTGTCACATGACCGGTGACGTTCGTGGCCTCGAACGTCATCGCTGTTTCGCTTCGCGCTTCATTGCTTCAAAATGTTTCGAAGCTTTTCATAGGCTCATGGCGTTTCACTGCATTCTGAGCCAATGACAGCTTGACAGGTTTGACAGATTTGAGTGATTTGGTGCCATACCAGCTATATAAAATGCATCAGTATGTTTCAAAATGGGGAGATTGAGGACATAGAGATTTGGAGAGTGAGAGTGAGAGTATTTTGGCAAGTTTCCCAGTATCCCAGCATCATCCATTCCCTGTGGAAGGATATTTTCCGAAGCTTGGGAGCTGGTCAGCCAGAAGAGGAGCCAACTGAAACTTGAGACAGTAGAAAAAAAATATATTATTCTCAATAAAACCTGTGAAGACAAATAACTTGTCTGCTTCTGTGAATAACCATTCCAAATCAACCATACAAGTCCCCAAATGACAAACCAGTATCTTTAAAGGTTTTCCTTAAAAACACTTCACACACACAAAAAAATAATGTTTCTGAATTCAAACACCATGATCATTTGTAAAGTAGGAAGGATCTCCAATCCTATTAGCGACTTTTAGAACAGTTTTTAAATAAAGCTCAAATAACGATATAATCATTAGTTGGTATGAATGAACAAAACACTTGAATGACCACAGACTTTTCTGAACTTTTATTGCTGTCATGGGATTGAAACAGTGCCAGTGCTTCAGTCGTGCTCTTTAGAGGTTGCTATTGCTTCAGTTGTCCACCAGATGTCACCGTGACTGAAGTCTCGAAGCTTTGAATCTTTTTTCGGCACAATTTGTTAGGAAAGGCTCAGTGCGTCATGAGGCTTTACTTGCCCACCACTACCTGAACCTCCACCATATACCACCATACCACAGCCAAAACCAGGAAATGAAAAGCCAGAGACGGAGGTTTCCTGTGGGGGCTATATATATGGTCTTCCTGATTCGTCATAGGCTGGCCAGGGCCCAATCAGTAGTCCCGTCAGCCTGCTCAGGTGTGAGCCAATCTTCAGGATACCTGGAGACAGGAGGAAGGGGGAGGACCAACAACAGACAGGAAACAGAGCATCCCTCCGCACGGCACGTAACAGGCACCTTGCCTTGGTAGTTAGACTGGGGCCCCCTCCTGGAGCTAGGCCAGGGCGGGAGCTGGATGGTAAGCGTCTGGTGGCTGGGGCATTGGCGAGGCAAAGCCCGAAGAAGTGACATGGTGCTGCCGCCATGTGGAGCCAGAATACACAAGGATGCAAATGGGGTTACACTGGAAAGTGAACCAGGTGGCAGGTAAAGGTGGGGACCTGGCCCTGCTGACCCCCAGCATTGCAGGCTAGCTTTAGGGACCGTCACCACATTACTGGCCAGATACCGGCTAAATTGGGCTCACCTTCATGCACAGCACTGGCTCTGAAACCAAACTTCTCAGGAGGGGCTTGACTCTCTCCTTTTCTGGAATTGCCTGAAGTGTTGGCCGAGTGTGGGGGATACTCATAAACCCCTGGCTGAATGCCGATGTGTTGGGGGTTTGACCATTGTCTGTGTTCGTGCACTGAACAGCCGGTCAGAGTATTTGGCCTTCTTGAGTCTCTGAGCGTTGCTCTCAAAAGGGCTCTGCCTATGGATTCCAAAGTTCTACTGGGGGACTTCAGTGCATACCGGGGCAACTATGGAGTAACCTGGACGGGCATGATTGGCAGGAATAGCCTGCTTGATCTGAACCAGCTTGGTGTCTTCTTATTGTATTTCTGTGCTTAGCACTGATTGGTCATAACAAACACAATCTTCAATCATAAGGTGGCTAATAAGTGTACTGGGTACCAGGCCACCTGTGGTTGTGTCATCAGATCTGCAGCTGTATGTCTTGAACACTTGGGTGAAGAGAGGAGCAGAGATGTCAACTGATCAATGCCTGGTTGTGAGATGGATGAAATGGTGGGAGAAGCCCTTGAACAGACCTGGTAAGCCCAAGCGAGGACTGAGGGTAAACCAGGAATGTTTAATGGAGGCTTCTATCCATGAAGTCTTCAACCCTCTGTGAGTTATTCTTGTGCAATCAAAGGGAGACTGGGGACAAGGAATTGGAGTGGGCCACATTTAAAGCCTTCATTATGGATGCAGCTCCACAAACTTGCTGCCGGAAGAGTGTTGGTGTCTGTCATGGTGGTGACTTGAGAACCTGTTGGTTGACACTAGTGAAGGAAGCTGTTAAGCTGAAAAAGGAAGCCTCTCAGGTTTAGCTGGCCCAGGGGTCTCCAGACACAGTAGACATTGTTGGGCCAGCATAACACGCGGTCACCAATTGTTCTTTACTTCACGGGGGCACCATTTGTTGGAGCACCCTTTGTTGAGTTTGCCTACTAAGGGCACTCATTATTGGGGTTTGGCTATCCGAAATAATTAATAATTATTAGAATAATAATTATTAATTATTAAATAATTGGATCTAATACATTAGATCACCTCGGGACACCAGCCTTTTGACAGGGGAAAGATAGCCAATTTATTAAATCAATCTCATAAATAGTACTAAATTGTCAATTTGGAACTCTGATTAATAATTAATTTAATAACTAGAACCAAAATTACCAGATTAACAACTAGTTTAGGTAGAAGGAATTTGGAGTTCTTGACCGTGTAGAGGTTGGTGGAATTCACTCTTGTGCAACATTAAACAGACAGCAGGTATGTTCAATACTCATTTATTAACAAGAATAAAAGAAAAGGAAACATACAATCTATCTACAGTGTACTTTCTACAGGTGTGTGTGTGTGTGTGTGTGTCAAAATGGCTGCTGAGGCCTGGAGGCCCTGAACAAAGATCTGTGGAGGCACTCAGACCATGTGCTGGGTGAGTGCATGTGTGGGATGTGATAAGAGTCTGTGTGTGTGTGTGTGTGTTTTTATGAGGTGCCAGGTTAGAGGAAGGATGGTTAATTAGCATGCAAGCATAACCTAACTAACATCGACTTAACAATGTGGCAGAGCCAACTATACAATAACCTGTCTACCAAACTGGTCACAACACTCGCCAAAACACAAATACATCAAGTCACAGTTCTGGCTTTATCTTAGCTTGACTAGGCCCAGATGGTTTTACCAGTTCTGGTGCGAGAGACACTGTCTCTGGTGTGTTGCTCCTTTGGCTGGTGGTTCCTGATGAAAGGGCTAAGCTGAGAGAGTTGGAATTCCAATGTTGGAAGGCAGTCTTTGCTGTGTGGTCCTGATGGCAGGTGCTGGAGGGAAACTGGCCGCTCCTTTGATGTAGTTGGTTAGCAGCTCGGTGCTAACTAGCTGTGTGGCTCCTGTTGTATGGAGGAATTTGTTTGCCAGATCTTGATCATTCCTCAGCAGGCTCTCGCGTCTCTGCTGTGAGGAAAGGCCTGAGGATGACGATGGTGCCAAAAAACTTCAGGTGTGGGAGGAGGTTCAGAAAGGTTGTGGAGGAGGACTTTTGGTGTGCCTCAAGGAAGTTCTGGCAAACCATCCGGTGACTCAGCAAGGGAAGGCAGTTCCTATCAAATGCTGTGCTCAGCAGGGGAGGGGAGCTGCTGACCTGATCTGGGGATTTTTTCAGTTGGTGAAAGGACCATTTTGAGGAACTCCTGAACCTATCCAACATGCCCTCAGTGGAGGAGGCACAGCCTGAGGACTTGGGGGAGTCTTTCCATATCCTTGGCAGAAGTCACTGAGGAGGTCAAAATGTTACTGAGTGGCAAGCCCTAGGTGTGGATGAAAAACGTCCTGATAGGCTCAAGGCTCTTGACATTGTTGGACCATCTTGATTGAAATGCTTCATCAATGTCGAGGGGACAGTGCCTGTGGAGCAGCAGATAAGGGTGGTTTTCATTTTCAAAAGTGGGACTGGAGGGTGCGCTCAAATTATCGGGATATAAAATTACGAAGCCTATCCGGGAAAGTTTACGCCAAGATGCTGGAAATTGTCGAATCACATAGGAGGAGCAATGTGGGCTCCATCCTGGCTGTGGAGCAGTTGACAAACTCTTTACCCTCATAGGGCTGCTGGAAGGTTTGTGGGAGTTTGCCCAACTTTTCTACATGTGCTTTGTAGACTTGGAAGAAGTCTACAACCATGTCCCTTGGCGGGTCCTGTGGAGGGTACTGCGGGAGTATGGGGTGCTGGGGCCATTGCTCCAGGCCACCCAGTCCTTGTACAACCAATACAAGAGCTGTGTCTGTATTATCATCACAAGGTCAAGCACATACTCTGGGGGTTGGGAGTGAGTTGCTGCCTCAAACAAAGGAATTCAAGTACCTCAAGGTCTTGTTCACAAGTGAGGTAAGATGGACCATGAGATGGACAGATGGATCGAAGCTGTTGCCACAGTGATGTAGGAGTTGCATCATACCGTCATGGTGAAAAAGGAGCTGAGCCGGAAGGCAAAGCTCTCAATTTACCAATTTTTTTACGTTCCAACCCTGACTTATAGTCATGAGCTTTGGATAGTAACTGACATTATGCGATTGCTGGTACAAGCGGCTGAAACAAGTTCCCTCTATCGAATGGCTAAGCTAAACCTTACAGAAAGAGCGAGGCTCAGCTCAGACATCTGGGGGGTGCCCAGAGTGGAGTCGCTGCTTTCCTTGTATCAAAAGGAGCCACTTCATGTAGTTTTGGCATCTGGTTAGGATGTCTCCTGGGTGCCTCCCTTTGAAGGTATACCTGACATGTCCAACTGGGAAGAGGCCCAGAGGTAGACCCAGAACTTGCTGGAGAGACTACCTCTCGGCTTACCTGGGAATGTTTCAGGGTCCCCCAGGAGGAGCCGAAAAACATTGCTGGAGAGAAGGATGTCTTGAAATCCCTGCTCAGCCTGCTGCCCATGTGACCCAGTCACAGATAATTAGGAGAAAATGGATGCATTAATTTTGAATACTGCATAGACTACACACATTACAGTATTCAATATAAACAGTACTGGTTTCATTTCAAAGACTCAATTCAGACATTATTCTCAAAGCTGAAGAATAGAAAGTCAAGATCATTGCACATGGGGGTGCATCTATTAAAGTTTGACAAACTGATACAATGTAGCCTCAAGGATCAAACAAACAGTGCTGTAAGACACCTGAAAGCAAAGTGTTTTCACACTGCGGCTGAAGTGAGAATCTTGCTTTCACAGTCTCCTCTTGGCACCTCTGCCTCCCTATCCTCTGTCTAATCACTCTTTGTCTTGGCTTTGTCTTGTCTCCACACTCATGTTAATTTATAGTATGAGGGTAATTAGGAAGTCTTCATGGAAGTAAATGAATCATTAAAAGAAATGTTTTTGAATGAAATATTCAATATTTTTCTCTTTTATCAAAGCCTCCAGTCGCTTCTACTTTCTTCTTTGCATGAAGCAGAAAATTGATTTCAGGATTTAATTTCATTTCAGCTTGACCTCACTATCTGCTTTACAGTCCCTGATCTGCAGCACCACATTAGGTTGTTAAAATGCCATTGTTTCTCTTTGAGTATACATATGCTAATGGTCTACACATCTATCTTCTAATTTATGGATCAAGTAAATGCTGTTAAAACTTTTAAAAGGGTTCTGCTGGAGAGTGTATAAATGTCTCAATTTTTTCATCATACTGTACACTGTTTGCCACTCTTGAAAAGGTTATATTGTTTGTATATCACTTGTACAAAGTGTTTTCTTTAATAAAAAAATTTACTCTCCTAGTGTTAACATTATTTTCAAAATATCTACAGCCTTAATTACTCACTGTACCACCCCATCAAGTATTATCAACTTTTGATTAGTGGTCTTCAGTACTATCATTTCATTCTAGTGTCATCTGACAGCAGTTTAAGTGTTAGGAATGTGACAACTCCAAATGAAATGCCCTACCCACAGAGCAATGACCAGTTGCGCTCCTCTGTAGCTGAGGTTTAAGCAGCTGCTTATATTGACATTTGTAAATCTAACAACTCAAAATTTTAACTATAGTTATTGTCATCTTGCACAGAAAATATTTTAACATAAAAGGAAGCTCTATGTATAAAGTGATTAAAAACAAAACCAAGCCACTCTGAACCATGTCTTCATTTGCATGAAAAAGGCCAACACAGTTTGTGTTATGCCATTTATTGTAGGCATTTTTTGATTAGAGACAGAAGGCTTCTGAGCAATAAAACCAACTGTGGTTCCTTGGAACTGGTATGGTGTTGAAATCTCAGATTTTGGGTTGGGGCCAGGGACAAATTGGGTGAAGAGCTGGATCAATATTGGGTAGTGATCCATGGCAAGGATGGTTTGGGTTGAGGGGGTGCACCTCATTGCCCTCACCATGACCCTGGGCAGGGGGGCCATGAGGGCTGCAGTCAGGCTCCATCATACCAGGGTGGTTGGCTTTCTATTCATTGGAGAACAAAACAGTTCAAGTGCAAGTACATACAACAGTATGCCAACATTACCATGAAGTAAATAAGGGCAAAATATTAAAATTTGGACTCACTGATGGGGGATAGAATTCACAGTCAACAGACCAGAGTCCATTCCTACTCGAAGAAGATGCATGGCAGAAGGCACGATGCTTTACAGAGGAGAGACAGATAAGAGCCTTAACAGCAATCACACTGATGCCATCCTCAAACACAAGGAACTGCCCAGCTCTGATTTAGAACATTAGATTCGTCCATTACCACTTTTAATTTAACAAAACTCTGAAACCGTCAACATGCGTCTGGCTCTGTCTTCCAAAGTTTGTGGTGTAAAAGTTGCACTTACAGCTCTGTCATGGCAGAGGGGTTTACAAGCCTCAATGCTGATTCTGGATCCCAAAGGACAGTCTGTCTCCACAACCACAAATTCAGGAAAATAGCCAGTCCCTGCTGAAAACAGGTACTAAGAGAGAAGGAAAAATGTTTATGGAATGGGATACAGATGGCTTATTTCATAATGAGATGAGACAAATACAGTTCAAAAGTAAGACAAACATTCTTTTGTTGCTACAATAGCTGACCTCTATGTCCATGATAATTATAAAAGAGGAACCATTAAGATCGAAGTTGTGGGTGTGAATATATCTGTACCCCCGATTTCATCCGTCCCACTTCTTGCAGGATGTAGTAGTGCTGGTTGGTGGTGTTCTGATTGAATTTATTCACAGCTTCATGAACCGCTTTAAGACCTTCAGGGGTGTTGAGTGGGATGAGTACTGGACAGTCAGGGCAGCTTCGGGCCACCTCTTCATTAGTTTTTGCTACACATGCACACAGAATTATTGTTGAGTGAGGCTACTTTCTGAGGCCTTCCACAGTACAGGAAGAATGATCCAAAATAGCTGAGTAGTTCTGCATTTATAAAAAAAAAAAAAAAAAAAATTCATATCAAATTAAAACCAAAAGAGGATTCCAAGGAGATTGAATGATTGCCCATACTGCTCCAGAGAAATTTTTTTCCATAACATGAACATACAGAAGAGGAACCCACCTTTTTGTGTGTCACACTCATATTTAGTGACACTGGCTTCACCAGATTTTAAAGTCACCATAACGATGCATGTTGCCTTCACTGCCTACAGAGAAACAGATGAGGTTTAACAGCAGATAACTCACATCTCCTTTGCAAAAACTTTCTGGCTGTACAGGACTGCCATGAAAGGTTGATAGAGGGGAAATGGATTAAACCGTTATCATAGCATTTACCAGTTCAAAGCCTCCACGGATATCACAGTACTCAAAGTGTTTGGGGTTGACAGTGTGGCACACCGTTTCCAGAAGCCCCAACTGTAACTCAATATGACAGCCATCTCCAACCTGGAAACAGAGAAGGAGCAAAAGTCACAAATAGAGGAATAAAAGGTTTAATATCCCTACACAGTAGCATTTCATTTGGGGGGGGGGCAGATTTGTTGGCATGGAGAGCTGAGAAAACATTGGGTGGGGGGGTGAGCAATAAAAAACCCACAAATCTATACCAGACCCACACAGTCCAAGTGAAAATCATTCAGGTGAAGAATACATGGTTCGGTGTTTTAAATACCAATATTAAATTCAGTCTTAGAGATCGAAAACAATGGGAATAAGTTATGAGAGAAAGACATATTTCCACCTAATGTGTAATGAAAGGAAATCTAGAGTCTTACAAAACAAAAATATTCAAGGTGTCAGAGCTTCAAACTCTGTAAAGGCAATGTGCACAGTCATTGCCCATTTTTGGTTCCAATACCTTTTCCACCTTGTTGCCATGGATCTCTTTCAGTCGGAACTTGTAGCCATGGTCATGGTGCTGGTTGATGTGATGCATTGCCAGACGTGCTGCTGCAGCACTGCTGTCCTCACTGCATGTTAGTGGCTCCAAAGGTGGCGCAGTGCTGCAGAGCAGCAGTGCTGAAGACAGCAGAACCAGGACGGGTAAGCTCTTCATGGCACGGACGGATGAGACAGAGCAGGAACACTGTCACCAGGCACATTATGTAGACATGGACAAGTTAACAGACGAGTGGGAGGGAGAGAAAGGATGAGTGAGGTAAGATACCACAGAGGTGTGGCATGAGCACAAGACAACATCTCTGCCAAAGTCAAATGAGACAGACTTTAAGCAGAGAAGTGCAGCTTATTGATGTCACTTTCATCATAGGCTTTGTACTCAACCCATTTTTGGCACGATTTCTGCTGAAGCAAATTATATCAGAGGAACAGCTAATTGCATATGCAACTTATAGAACTCTGTTTGTGTGTAACAGTACACCATTCACCCCATTAACACAATTACAAAATGACTCCTTAATTTAATACTGCTAGTTAATTGTTAAGCCATAAATTAATTAGTCACCTGTCGACGCATATTATCCTGGGATTGTTTGTGTTCACATTATATTTGGTTACAATTCATAGTTGAATCAACATTTTGGTTAAGTACAATACAGATTGTTAAGTATTGTTAAGTTCAGTTACCATTCATTAGTTTCATAAGTAAAGCCTTTTGATTCTTCGTTACTTACCACAATCAGCATGTGTTCAGGAGACGACACTAGGAAACGATCGTCAACTTCCTGTATTTATTGGTAGTGGTATTAGTGACGTCACTAGGTTAGAACAAATGGAGGGGTAGGAGATAATTGTGTGAAGTTAAGTTATCAATGTTGATTGTGCATAGTTATTTATGGTTGCAAATGTGTTCTGTCGTGGCTTTGTGGCAATGTTTGCATTTAGAGGTGGGCAAGACTGAATTACTTCATTGCTTACCTGTTTCAAAACAGGCATTGCACTTACCTGCAGACTGGTACAGCCCAACATGACGAAGAGGGAGCTCTGATGACGATTCTATGTAAGCAGTAGTGGTGTGCGATACTGCATATTTTGGTATCGATCCGATACCAAGTAAATACGGTCCAGTATTACCGATACCGATATCGATACTTATCAATAAATAAGGTGGATGCATCATTGAATTGCTAAATCTCAATTAATTTTCATGACCTTAAGTGTTTTTTGTGATGTTTCCTTTTTTATTATTAAATAGTTAAAACTCAGGACAGAACTAGGACAAAGTTTGTAATTAAATAGAAAATGCTTTATTTATCGAATGATTTTGCGCGTCTAAGTCACGTCACGTGACTTATGTGATGGAGCAACATCTAAACACAAGAGGGGGGAGGGGGAGCAAAGTGTTCCTGCTCTGCGCTGACACAGGAGCGGCGAGTCCGACCTGGCTGTTTCCTCTTTGCCGAAACCGCAACTTTGCAAACAAGAAGGAACTTAAAGTAAAGAATTGATCTCACCAGGCTAGTATCGATCCAATAGCGATACCCACTTGGTATCGATACTATCGATATCTGGATTGATCCGCCCACCACTAGTAAGCAGTTGCTTTGTAAGTGTCATATGGTTTGGATGTCAATTTGTAGCTGTGTGCATGTGATGTTGAGTTAATATAAGTTCCATTTACATGAGTTGAGTTATGATCACTTTAGCTCACTTAACTATTTAATTTTTTTTGTTTTGACAAATTTTGGGTGCACGTTAAGTATGGTGCCACTTTTTGAAAATCAACCATCTTTTTGAAACCTGGACAGTATTTCATGTGTCTGGCTCCTACCAAATACCAAGTCACTTTGGTCAACCTACACCACATTGTGCCATAATGTTTATTCAACACCATTTCATTCTAATTATAGTAAATACCTAAATCCAGAATGAATCCTTTCCATTGGCTACTCAATGTCCATTGCAACCCTGCAAAGAGATACATCAATAACTGGCAACGGTTACATTCACACTACATGACTCTTTTGTGGCTGGCTAACTGTCATTCTGGACAGGAAAGAACTATGAGCCATACTAATAAAAAATATTGCAATGCATATAACTACTGCCCAAATATCGAACCCAAGGTATACTGTGTTCTGAGGCCAAAAAATGTCTCTCTTAAGACATATGGAACTATAAATTGCTCTGCTGCTCCCACCTCAGGCAAGTGTAGCTGCCAATGAAACACTGTGAAAAACTGAAATGAAAAAATATTACATTCTTAACATTGTTATCTTCCCAACCAGTATCTTACAGTCCGCAAGTGTCCATGTCGCCTTCATGAAACTTAAATATAAAATCTTAAGGAAACTTAAACACATGAAATAAACATAGAATGGCCAAGAAGTACAGATTCCATACCATGTGTGCCTTCTGACCGGAAAATCCGGCGCTGCTAATGCTTTATGGACAAACTGCTATACACATCTTGCTCCATCAGCACCGCAGGTCCAAAAGACTGAATGCGTGTTTTTCCCAGCTACTCTTGCTTTAATCACATAACTACCTGTGTATCAGATTACGTTAAAATTGCAATTCACATTCTTACCCAATTATATAAGAAATACAGAAAGAATAAGATATATCTTAAACCAAAAATATTGTATATAAAAATAATTTACAAAAATATTAATGCAATAAATAAATTGGCACTCTTTTTCAGCGACAGCTACACTGCCACCAAAATTTCAGAGATTTATGTCACTTCTAACATGAACCATGGAAATAAATCTTGGAATTTTCCCTAAATAAGAAAACAACTTTCACACTTATTCTTGCAAAATCTGAAACCTTAAAGATCAGTATTAAGTGTAGTTTGATACTTGTCTATGAATTCTGTTCCACTAGCACTACTAGTTTTTGAACTGGTCTTTCAAGAAAGGTTGGTTGAGTTAAGCGTTCACCTTGCTTTCCTAATTTACTTTCTCCTATTTGAATTTTAACCTTGCGTACCAGGCCATCATCCTCCTGTCTTGCTTCCACAACTCTGGCAAGTCTCCATTCATTTCTGGGCATATTATCCTCCTTGACAATAACAATGTCCCCCACTTTCACGTTTCTTCTAGTTGTCTGAGGCTTAAGTTAGACAGGTATTCTTTGCGCCATCTACTCCATTAGGTACTGCACTCTCCTCCACCTTTTCCTGGCATATAAGTCTTCTCTCACAAAATTACCTGGTGGTGGGAGTGGCACAACATTCTTCATGGTGAGCAACTGATTCGGAGTTAGAGGTTCAAGACTCTTAGAGTCACTGATGGTATCCATGATGAGCGGACGACTATTTACAATTGACATAGCCTCATAGAAAAATTTCCTCAATGAGGTGTCATCAAGTCTTCCCTTGGCTTGTGCCAAAACAGTGCTTATGACGGTCCTGACAGTCTGAACTTGGCATTCCCAAATCCCACCCATGTGACTTGCCTCAGGAACATTCATAAGGAAATCACACTGCTTTGTTGCAAGGTAAGTTGCAATCCTCTCTTTGTCTAGATCTTTCAGACCCTCCTCCAATTCGTTCTTAGCTCCAAGGAAATTAGTCCCCTGATCACAGCGGATCTGTCTCACTGCCCCTCTAAGAGCAATGAAGCACCTCAAAGCATTCAAGAATGCGTCTGTTGTGAGAGCCTCCAACATTTCTATGTGGATGGCTCTAGAGCTCAAGCATGTCAACAATAGACCACATCTTTTGAATTCTTTACGACCCTGTTTGGTGTAAAAAGGGCCGAAGCAATCAATCCCAGTGTACGAGAACGGAGGCGAGGGATCGAATCGGTCACTAGGCAGGTCCGCCATACGTTGTTGCTCTGTCGGACCACGCACCCTTCGGCAAGTGACACAGTTCTTAATGTGCTTGGCCACCAACTTGCTAGCACCTAAAATCCAATAACTACTGGCTCTGAGCTCATTCAAAGTTTGACCTCGGCCTTGGTGCTGCGTCTTCTTGTGACAGTGGTCAAGAATGAGTTGGGTGACAATGCCCTCCTTAGGTAAGATCACTGGATGTTTCAACTCCAGGGGTGCAGAAGACATTCTTAATCTGCCACCTACCCTGAGCAATCCATTTTCAAATATTGGATCAAGTTGATGCATCTTGTGAGTCTTTGGCAATTTTGTAGACTTTTGGCTGAACCATTTGAGTTCTTCTTCAAAGGCCTCTCTCTGTGCGGCTCTGACTAGCACAAGACCAGCTTCTCTTTGTTCCTCAACACTGATAGGACCGGTTCTGTCTTTATGTGCCAGTCTTTGGATTCGCACAAAAACATTGAGGGCTGTGTTCCAGTCCGAGAATCTTGAGAGCCTTTTCAGGAAGCTGTCTTGTTCAACTGCATCAGTTCTCAAGACTTTTACCTCGGGGTCACCCACAAGAAGTTTTGGTGTTCTTTGATTTGTGACAATTTCTTGTTCCCACAAGAAATGTGGTCCTCTCAGCCAACTTGAGTCTTGCAGCTCTGCCACCTTGAGACCCCATGACGCATGGTCTGCTGGATTCTGACCCGTCTCAACATAGAACCATTGACTAGGATCAGTTGTGTCTCTTATTTTCTTAACACGGTTGGCTGCAAATACATGAAAGCGTCTGGCTTCATTCTTTATGTACCCGAGCACTACCTGCAAATCGGTCTAGAAAAACTCTTGATCTATTTCCAGCTCCAGCTCTTCTCGGAGGGTGTTACTGACAGCAGCAGAGAGTGTTGCTGCTGAAAGCTCAAGGCGGGGAATGCTGGTGACCCTTAAGGGTACCACTCTGGCCTTACTCATGACTAACGCACAGTGCACTTTCTCATCTGCAGCAATCCTAATGTATGAGCATTGACCATAGCCATTAGTGCTGGCATCTGAGAAATGATGCAACTCAATTTTTCTGACTGTGCCAAGGGTTTCAGGGATGAAGCATCTTGGAATTTCAATTTTTTGAAGACTCTCCAAGTCCTGTAGCTATGCTTCCCATCTTGGCTTCAGTTCAGGGGGAATGGGTTCATCCCATCCCATCCCCATCCCGTCTGCACATCTCTGGCAGCACTCTTTTACCATTCAAGAGGTAGGGAGCAAGAAATCCCAGTGGGTCATACACACTGGTGACTGTTGATAGGATTCCTCTCCGCGTGGCTGCCTTTTCTGTGAGGACAACATTGAATGCAAATGCATCCCACTCAATGTTCCATTTCACCCCAAGTATACTGTTGTTGGAGACAAATTTATGTAAACGTAGCTGTCCCTTGCTACAGACCTGTCGTGCTTCACTGACAAGCTGGTTGGCCTTTTCAACTGAATTGACGCTGACCAACCCATCGTCCACATAAAAATTCTTGCAAAGGAAGGTCGCTGCCAGTGGGAAGTCCTCCTCATATTCGGTGGCACGGTGTTTCATGCCATAGTTAGCACATCCCGGTGATGATGCAGCGCCGCATATGTGGACACGCATGCGGTACTCCTTAGGCTCGCTTTCTGTATTTCCATTGTCCCACCAAAGGAATCGCATGTAATCGTGATCCTCTGGGCTGATGTGGAAGCGATGAAACATTTTTTCCACATCGCAATTGATTGCAATCTTGTGTTGGCGAAATCTGCACAGGACCCCAGTCAGAGTGTTCGTTAAGTCTGGGCCCGTGAGCAGATGGTCGTTCGGGGCGGTTCCTTCAAATTTGGCGGAGCAGTCAAATACGACCCTAATTTTTTCAGGCTTCCTAGGGTGATACACCCCGTGATGCGGATGTACCATGTGTTGCCTTCTTTGGGGTCCGCACTTGCTTCTTCTGCATCCCCATCTTTAAACACACTGTCCATGAAGTTGATGTAATCCTCTTTGTATTTAGGATTCTTCTCCATTTTTCTTTTTAAATGCTTCAAGGGCACTGTAGCAAGCTGCCTGTTATTTGGTGGCTCAGGACGTGCCCTAAATGGTAGTGGCATCTCCAGGTGTCCTGCTTTATTGTGCCGAACCTTATCATTCAACATGTGTAGAAATTGAATGTCTTCTTGTGATATTGTCTTTTCTTTTGGGTTTGTGTCAAGAAAATCTGTCTCCAATGCCTTAATCACAGAGGCAGGTGTGATGGGCAGAAGTTCTTTCACAGACACACGGTGGCAGAACCTGGTCTCGTTGCTTGTGCTAGTGCAAGGCACAGTGGCTCCAACTATACTCCAGCCTAATGCTGTTTTGACTGCATAAGGTTCTGTTCTTCCCCAGATACCACTTCCTGTGGTTTCAGAGCCCTTGCACAGTCATAGCCAATCAGGAGTCCTACAGGACAATTCAACAGACTTGGCATCTGTTTAGCCACACTGTGAAGATGAGCCCTCCTTTTTGCTGTTTCACTTTTTCACATTTTTCTCCAATGGAATGTATTCCTGCGTATAAGTTGGTGGTAGCTCAATGCTCTCTTGTGAGTGATACCCTCTCACCTTTAGTCTAACAGCTCTGTGGCAGTTCACTACAGAGCTCTTGTCAGTCATTGTTGACAGTTTCAATTTCACAGGTTCTGTGCAAGCTTGAATTTTTTGGCAAACATCTTGGTCTATGAAGGTACTACTGCTTTGTGTGTCTAATAACGCATAAACCAAGAATTCTAGGCTATCCTTAGCTGTACTGGAAAGCCAAACTGGGACAATCATGGAAGTATGGTCACCGCTGTCCATTCTTACATTGCACAAGGTTGTGGAAGAACTTTCATCTTGCGGTGGTACTTCTGGCCTTTCACCCTGAGGAACTTCCTCATGGAGTGGAGATGGGTGATTTCGCTTGCAGATGTGACAAGTTGTTCTCTTTTGGCAATTTTTGGCAACATGGCCGACTCTGAGACACCCAAAGCACATATTGTTGCTAATCACAAACCTTTTCTTCTCTTCAAGTGGCATTGCTGCGAATTTTCCACACTTGTAGATAAAGTGATTTTCTTTGCAGCAGACACATTCTAAAGGTTTTTTCAGCTGAGTGACAGGCAGCCGATATCTTAAACCAAAAATATTGTATATAAAAAATAATTTACAAAAATAATAATGCAATAAATAAATTGGCACTCCTTCTCAGCGACAGCTACAGCAAGTAATACAGAAAACCCCCTTGAAGTAAATACATTTCCCCTTTTGTATTGTCATATGTTTCAAGCAGTTGAAAACAGTTGAAATACTGTCTTTAAATCTAGCTTCTGCTTCATGCAAAGAAGTAAGCAGAAGCTACATGAGGCTTTATTCCTAAGGAAACTCAGTACTAAGATGCCCAATTACAAAACCACCACCTGGGTTAAGATGAAGCAGTCCATTCCTCCCTACAGGTCAGGAAGTTCCCCAACCAGAAGCCCTGGGTAAACACTCAGGTAGAAACATTAGTGGTGGGCGGATCGATCCAAATATCGATAGTATTGATACCATGTTGGTATCGGTATCGGATCGATACTAGCCTGGTGAGATTGATTCTTTACTTTACGTTCCGCTCTTGTTTGCAATGCTGCGGTTTTGGCAAAGAGGAAACAGCCAGGTCACCGGACTCGCCGCTCATCTGTCAGCGCAGAGCAGGCACACTTTGCCCCCCCCCCTTGTGTTTAGATGTTGCACCGTCACATGAGTCACGTGATGTGACTTAGACGCGCAAAGCAAAAAAGATTTTTCTTAAAAAATTTAAACAAAACAATACAGATTTTCTATTTAATTATAAACTTTGCCCTAATTCTGTCCTGGGTTTTAACTATTTAATAATAAAAAAGGAAACATCACAAAAAACACTTAAGGTCATGAAAATTAATCGAGATTTAGCAATTCAATGATGCATCTACCTTATTTATTGATAAGTATCGATATCAGTATCGGTATCGGCGATACTGGCCCGTATTTACTTGGTATCGGATCGATACCAAAATATGCAGTATCGCACACCACTAAGAAACATGCTGCGACGAGGCTGAGTACAAAGCTGCCAAATACGGCGCTCCCGCTTCGTCATGTTGGGCTGTACCAGTCTGCAGGTAAGTGCAATGCCTGTCTTGAAACAGATAAGCAATAAAGTAATTCAGTCTTGCCCACATCTAAATGCAAACATTGCCACATAGCCACCACAGAACACATTTGCAACCAGACATAACCGTGCACAATCAACATTGATAACTTAACTTCACTCAATTTTCTCCAACCCCTCCATTTGTTCTAACCTCATGACATCACTGATGATGTCATCCAACCAATAAATACAGGAAGTTGACAATTGCCTACTCTTATTGTCCCCTAAACACAGTGGGTATGGTAAGTAACAAAGAATGAAAATGTTTCACTTAAGAAACTCAGAACTAAACTAATGATTGATAACTGAACTTAACAATACTTAACAATCTGTGTTGTACTTAACCGAAATGCTGATTCAACTATGAATTGTAACCAAATATAATGTGAACACAAACAATCTCAGGATAATATGTGTCGACAGGTGACTAATTAACTTGTGGCTTAACAATTAACAAGCAGAATACAATTAAGGAATCATACTGTCTAAATGTGTTAATGGGGGCAAATGGTGTACTGTCATGCACAAACATGTTAATTGTGGCAGGTAATCAGAATTGCGTAAGCTAAGTATCATTAATTAATTTGTTGTCTGTCATGTACTGTAAGGTTTAGTTAATATTTTGGTGTCATCCGTTTTAGCTTATGGGTGCTGCTCAGGCAGCTGGGAGTTCATGGGGTTGATGGTTCACTTTAATGGTGCTCTTATTGTATGTTGGTCTGATGCAACCAACTGTTCCTCTGCACTTCTCTGCTTAAAATCTGACTTTGGCAGAGATGTTGTCTTGTGCTCATGCTACACCTCTGTGGTATCTTGCCTCATTCATCCTTTCTCTCCCCCCCACTCGTCTGTTAACCTGTCCATGTCTACATAATGTGCCTGGTGACAGTGTTCCTGCTCTGTCTCATCCGTCTGCGCCATGAGGAGCTTACCCATCCTGGTTCTGCTGTCTTCAGCGCTGCTGCTCTGCAGAGCTGTGCCTTCTTTCGAACCACTAACATGCAGTGAGGACAGCAGTGCTGCAGCAGCACGTCTGGCAATGCATCACATCAACCAGCACCATGACCATGGCTACAAGTTCCGACTGAAAGAGATCCATGGCAACAAGGTGGAAAAGGTATTGGAACCACAAATGAGCAATGACTGTGCACATTGGTTTTACAGAGTTTGAGGTTCTGACAGCTTGAATATTTTCATTTTGTAAGACTCTAGATTTCCTTTCATTGCACATCAGGTAGAATATTGTCTTTGTAGCACATTTATCTTACAGCTAGGAGTTACTAATTACTTGGCAGACACCAATTTTACATTCTCCATGAGTTATAAGGTTTTTTTGTTTCTGTCATAAATTGATCCCAAAGTATGGAAATCCCACAACAGGCATGTGTGTGGCTAGTACCTCAACACATTTCAACTGTTCTGGATTTCTGAGTCTGATTCTGATATCAGCATTTAAAACACTGAACCATCCATGCCATGCTCCACCTGAATGGGTGTTTTCACTTGACTGTGTGGGTGTGTATAAATTATTTCTGATTTGTCTCACTGTCCTGTTGGACAACATGACAACAAAATTACCCATTTCCCTAAAACCAGATACTATCTTGAGGTGGTGTGGCGGTGGTGGCTGTGGCTCAGGATTAAGTTCTAATTTACTAATCACACTAATCGGAAGGACGGTGATTTGATTCCCGGCTCCTCCAGTTTACCTGTCAAAGTGTACTCGGGCAAGGCACTGAACCCAAATTTTCCCCAGATGTATCCTTGGTGTCTGAATGAGTGTGTGATGAGGAAAAAGTCCTGAAAATTAGAAGCACTATATGAATGAGAATGAGTCAGTGTGGCTTGTAGTGTAAAAGTGGTTTGAGTGATTTTATTTTGGCAAAACTACACCACTGCACCACTACATTACCAATAGTGGTGTAGGGATATTAAACCTTCTATTCCTCTATATTTGTGACTTGCTCCTTCTCTGTTTCCAGGTTGGAGATGGCTGTCATATTGAGTTACAGTTGAGTCTTCTGGAAACGGTGTGCCACACTGTCAACCCCAAACACTTTGAGTACTGTGATATCCGTGGAGGCTTTGAACTGGTAAATGCTATGATGATGATGATAACGGTTTAATCCATTTCCCCTCTATCAACCCTGCATGTCAGTCCTGTACAGCCAGAAAGTTTTTGCAAAGGAGATGTGAGATATCTGCTGTTAAACCTCATCTGTTTCTCTGTAGGCAGTGAAGGCAACATGCACCATTATGATGACTTTAAAATCCGGTGAAGCTAGTGTCACTAAATATGAGTGTGACACACAAAAAGGTGGGTTCCTCTTCTGTTATGCATCCAACAACTCTGGACTTTTTTTGTTTTTCGTCCAGTTTTGACATTTTTACATTGAAGGTGTGGTTAACATCAGGAAAGTATTTGTCATGGCAAAGAGATTATTGTTAAGGTAAAGCAACTGTTAATTTTCGGTCCTTGTTAGGGATTACTGGACTGTTGGCCTGGGGAGGTACAAGAACAAAATGCTTAAATTCAGTTCAAGTATCTGCTCCACCCAATTAATGTTTGAGCAAAACTGTTACAACCAAAAACTGCCCATCATATTTTTTTTTTTACTCCAGGAGACCTTTTTTAATTCTATCAGATTTTTTTTGTAGTGTAGAGTATATTTATCAGCATTTACTAATTTCCCACTTCTGGGGAAAGATAGCATGCATACATTGTCTTAAACAGCATCAGATATGAAAGTCAGCTGTAGCTAGGTTCATGTTCACCTTTTAGTCTGTTATATTCCTGCTAAATTTCACACCATGAATAGGCTTGTTTTAATATCTGTTATGGGAAAAAATACATTTTGTCTCTGTGGAGCAATGTGGTGGTGTATGGGTAATCGTGATTCAGATCTACTTAGAATACTCTTTGTGGTTTAATTTGATGGTGTGTGTACTTGCACTCATAACAATAAGTTTGTATGTGTAGCAAAAACTACTGAAGAGGTGGCCCGAAGCTGCCCTGACTGTCCGGTACTGATCCCACTCAACAGCTCTGAAGGTCTCAAAGTGGTTAATGAAGCTGTGAATAAATTCAACAATATCACCGCCAACCAGCACTACTACATCCTGCAAGAAGTGGGACGGATGAAATCAGGGGTACAGATATTCACACCCACAACTTGGATCTTAATGGTTCCTCTTTTTATAATTATCATGGACAGAGGGGTCAGCTATTTTAGCAACCAAAGAATGTTTGTTTTACTTTTTATTTGTGTCTTATCTCTTTATGAAATAAGCCATCTGTATCCCATTCCATTAAAACATTTTTTCCTTCTCTTAGTACCTGTTTGCAGCAGAGACTGTCTATTTTCCTGAGTTTGTGGTTGTGGAGACAGATTGTCCTTTGGGATCCAGAATCAGCATTGGGGCTTGTAAACCCCTCTGCCATGACAGAGCTGTAAGTGCAACTTTTACACCACAAACTTTGGAAGACAGAGCCAGACACATGTTGACGGTTTAAGAGATTAGGATTCTTAAGCAGAGTTATGTTCTGTTTTTAATGTATCTTTTAAACAGAAGATGTGTTCAGTGATTACAGACCCAATTCGAAAACTCCTTTTTTATAGGTAAAATGAGAGACATTATCTAGCTATGTGCAAATAATCTCCCTGGAACTACAGCAACACTAAATACAAACACAAAATAAAACAAATAATCTAAAAATTAGTAATTAGTTCATCATTACTATTTTCAACTAAATTCTGTTTAATATTTTGATTGTCCTCCCTCTTTATTATTTTTACTTTTAATGTTGATGCTGTGGCCTTATTGTACTGTTCTCATTGTTTAACTCTGCTTGGGCTGGTTTTTTTTTTTTTTTTTTTTTTTAAAGTGTTTTATAATAAACCTATTTATTAGTAGAGTAATGCAACAGAGCTTGACAGTTCCTTGTGTTCAAGGATGGTGTCAGTGTGATGCTGAATATTTTGCTGTTTAGATTCTTATTCACTCATCTGTCTGTCTCCTCTCTAAAGCATCAAGCTTTCTGCCATGCATCTTTTTCAAGTAAAAATGGACTCTGGTCTGTTGACTGTGAATTGTATCCCCCATCAGTGAGTCCAAATTTTAATATTTTTCCCCTTATTTACTTCATGGTGAAGTTGGCATACTGTTGTATGTACTTGTACTTTGCAGAAATGCACTTTAACTAACTGTGTTTGTTCTCCAATGAACAGAAAACTGCTGCTATCCACCCTGGTATGATGGAGCCTGAAAGCAGCCCTCATGGCCCCCCTCCCCAGGGTCACAGTGAAGGCAATGGGGTGCAGCCTCTCAACCTGTACCATCCCTGCCATGGATCACTATCCAATATTGATCCATCTCTTCACCCAATTTGTCCCTGGCCTCATCCAGAACCTGGCACCAACCCAAAATCTGAGTCCTGAGATTTCAACACCATGCCACTTCAAAGGAACCACAATTGTTTTTATTGCTCAGAAGACTTCTGTGACTAATGAAAGAAATGCCTGCAATAAATGACATAACACAAACTTTAGTGTCAGCTTTTTTTATGCAAATGTATTCTACTGACCTGCCACATAAAGACCCTGTGGTTCAGAATGGCTTCATTTTCATCAATCCATACATGGCATATGCTTTATGTTGTTAAACTTGATGGATTTAAAGATGTGTATATCAGCAGTTATCTAAACCTCAGCCACAGAGCAGCAGGCGCTCTGACTGGTCATTGCTTTGTGGGTAAGGCATTTCATTTGGAGCTGTCACATTGCCAACACTGAAACTGTAGCATTAAATGACACTAGGATGAAATGACACCGAACACCACAAATATTTTAATTTACACATTCATCTTGATGAGGACTAACAGTGAGATTAAATTACAAACCTGTGTATATTTTGAAATTAATGATAAACACCATTGGGAAGGGAAAGCAGTTTAAAGTTAACATAGCTGATATAGCTGTTTATATAACAGAAAAAAGAGTAGCAAACATGAGGAAAAATACTTTACTTTTAAGATGTAACATTGTTATTAAAGTTGCAACTGGAATCTAAACCATTAAGCTTTGTTCAGTAACATCCTTTTCTGCCTGGAAATTGGATACACTCAATGGTACAGGTAGGTACAGCTTTATTTTAGCTTGTCAGATTTTCCTGTAAAAAAGCCTTAAATGAGGACCATGTCAAAGACAGTCAGCTGAAGATACCTGGTGTGAGATACCAAAGGGCTTAGGGAAGTTGTTAGGGTTAAAGTTATTAACTATCAGAGGTGGTTTCTGCAGAACTGTTATTAATCCCTGACATCTTTTATTACCTAATCCTAGGACAGAGGTTTTTAGGTCACAGGACACGGTATACCTTGGATTCAAAATCTGTGCAGTGTAAAAACATCTAGTATGACTAATACATTTTATTGGTGAGGGTTATAGTTCAGGTAATGTCAATGTTACCAATGCCAGTTATCGATCTACCTTGTTGCAGGGTTGCATGGACATTGAGCAGCCAATGGAAACTCATTCTGGATTAAGGTACTTAGAGTTGTAAAAATGAAATGGTGTTAAATTAACATAATGGCACAATGTGGTATGACAAAAGTGACTTGGTTTTTCAGTAGGAATACCCTATCCAGGCATCAAAAAGATGCTTTATTTGTTATCAAAAATATGGACAAACAAGAAGAAATTAAGTGGTTAACTGGGCTTATAACTTCTCAAGTCATTAAATTGAAGTTATATTAACATCATGCATCATGCAATCAACTGCACACTGAGATCCAAACCACATAACAGTTGCAAAGCAACTGCTCAAATGGTCTCTTCATCAGCACTCCCTCAAAGTCAAGTTTGGCTGTTCTAGTTTGTAGGTAAGTCCAATGCCTCCCCTGAAAAAGAACAAATGGTTTGCTCTCACCCACAAACACAGGTTAAGTGTGTTTAGTTATCAGAATTCAGTATATGTTAACACATTTGCTTCATCATGTTATTTGCACATATACAGTGTAAACAGCAAGGTTTATTTAAAGAAAATCACATTGAACCACATTTCCAGGCCTCCCTACTGAACGCTGAGCATGGGGGTTGCCCCAGGATTGGGGGGTCTTAGAGCTCTACACTTGGCTTGCACCTAGGGGTGGTCTTCATCAGGCTATGGGCTTCCTGCCACTGTCCTGCTCAGCTACTTGCTTGCCCCCTGCTTGCTTTCCCTTGGTGTGGTTGCGTGAATGACTCAAGGGCACTGGGCTTCCCTCCTGCCCAGGTTCCCTGCCCAGGTTTCACTGTGGGGTGACTCCAATCCTCATGTTTTACCCAAAAACATCCAGTGATAAGCATTTGTATGCACACACTTGCACGCCTTCACACACATTCTAGGTTGGACCTTATCTGTTCATACTGTTGATAACATTAAATGTCTTGCTAGTACAGGTGCTATAACGATCACTGTTATTGTTATTATTGTTATTGTCATGGTTGATGTTGTCATCATTTCTCATCCTTTCTCTCTACATCTTGTCTTGTCTGTCCTCCTGCCTAGTTAAAAGCTGCTGGATAGGTTAAAAAAGAAAAAAAAATCTGGGAAGCCAATTGGTATACTTGGAAGGGAGATCGCCTGGGAATACCAAGTGTGCTGTAAGCTTTTTCACTTCTGCTGCTGCTGCTCGACGAGGAGTGTCATTTGCTAAAACTGTCTATTTATTCATCAGTAAATAAGAAGAAATACAGAAACTATTACAGATGGAAAAAAATCATATTTTCAATGTTAAAAAGCAGCAGATAAGTCAATAAACGCTTAAACGAGGACCAGAATTGGCACAACTCTGCAAAGTTACATACATTCATGACACACTTGTGATTCATCATCAACAGTTCATACTGAAATCACCTGCAATGACATTTTTTTCCATTACTTGCCACCTTCAGGCTTCAAGATTTGTCTCCACTGAAGAAGCAGCACCAATTGCTGCTTGCAAGGTCCTCCTCATTAACACAAGTTCCATGGAGGTCCTCGGAGCTCTCCAGTGGGAGTCTCATGGAAGGCTCAGGCTGACCCTGTGGCCCACTTGGTCATGACCACCATACAATGCATCAGCCTTCAAGGACTTAGGCACAACAAACTGAAACCTCTTCTGTTTGGTTATGGGGTTTTTGAGACCCTGTAGAGAAATCCTGTTGCTGATTTGATTGAAGGTCAGCAAGAGGCAAAGAAGGTAAAATGTCCTGGCCAGGAGGTACCAAGGAGGAGAGATGGTCACCAAGAGAGGCTTCATGCTAGGAAGATTACTACAACAATTCACATAGGTCAGCAAGTGCAAGTGAGGGTGTCAATGAGGGTGTCAATGAGAGCTGACCAGTCAACTGTGTGTCTGGACACACAGACCCACATGACCCTCAGCTGCTGTCCACTGCTCAGGTGCCTTCAACTAGAACGACAAGGTGTATGCATACATGGAGTATGACAACTTGCTAAAGTTACTTTTTGATATATCAAACCAGCTGTAGACAGGTCAGCTGCACTCAGTCTTGGGCAGCTACAGAGGGATACTTTATCTCTAGCTTTGTCTGTCAGTCTAGAAATTATGTGTTTATGGAATTCTGTTATGAGTGTCACATTTAACCCTATTCACTACCAGTGCATCATGTCTTCCCATTCATGGACAAAGAAGGTATCCACACGATTACCCCTGAAATACAGCGGAGCTTTGGCCACAGACTACACAACGATCTTCAGATGTGACAATCCTGCATTACTAGTTGACTGGTCCACAGGAGACTGAGGATTGATGGTGCTAGGCTGGTGAATATGGCTAAGGTTGGTTCAGATGCTTTCACCAATCTGTTTAGCTAAACCTGCAATCATGTTTCCAAGAGTCATGTTACCAGCCAGGGTATGTACCGTAAATGTATCTCCCTAAACATCACAAATGAAGAGCAATATTTGCAGGGTTGGGGGATAAGGGATTGGGTCAGCGTATTACCTAATCCTAACCCAAGTGTTAACATTTTGTGACCAAACATGAGAAAACTTTCAAGGATAGGGCAGATAAGGCCAAATCTATCAAACATGCCATGTCCAGGTATCCGAAGCAAGCAAACATCCTCAAAACATTTACCACTGCTAGACATCTTCCAACTCAAGCAATCTATCATGTTGGTTGTTGCATTACATCATGACTGACTCATCAGAGCCCCTCTCCTATGGACAACATTAGAAGAAGGTGTGGCTAATGATAGTTAGCACTGATTAGTGAAACAGTAATGTACCTGACATGCAGATATTAAACCAAATAGATGCGGGGATACAGAAGCTGGCTTCAAAGGTTCCTAAGGCCTAAATCAATTAGGTAAATCTACTTTGAATTAAATTAAAAGTAATTACAAAGAAATTTGTGTGAATTCTGTTAAAAAATAGAAATAATTTAACACTTTTACACAAAGACAAATGAAAATACTTACAGCACTTGGTATTCCCTGGCAGTCTCCAATTCAAGTAATAACCAGGTCCAACCCTGCCTTCCAAGATCAAATGAGATTGGGCATTTTGAGGTTGGAGTGGCTTCACACTCACTCTATTAATAAATATGGATACAAATCAAACAACCCAATGTTGATAATATGGAATATTGTCAAGATCACAGGGTGACAGCAATCTGTAAGGCTTTTGATCTACATAAACAGTAATGTTGCCCTCAGAAGAGTCAGCCTGTAGACTTAGTTTTACATATGGAGCAACAGGCTGAATAGGGACTTTCAGACATCCTTCTCCCCAGCAAAGTTTTCCAGCTCCTCCTGGGGGATACCGAGGCCTTATCAGGCCCACTTAGAAATATAAGTTCGACACTAAGTTCTGGGTTTATCCATCTTAACCAGATACCCGAACCACCTCAACTGGCTCATTTCAACACAAAGGAGCAGCGGCTCTACCTGGAGCCCACCATGGCCTCACACTTGGAGATGCTGATTCTGATCCCCACCACTTCACACTTGGCTGCAGACTGCTTCAGTATTTACTGGAGGTCACAGTCTAACAAAGCCAATACAGCCACATCCTCTGCAGAAAGCAGAGATGCAATTCTAAGTTCCCCAAAACAGACACACTCTTCTGCTCTGCTGTGCCTTGAGATCCTTTCCGTGAAATTCACAGTCAGCATCAGTGACAAGGGACAGCCTCAGCAGAGTTCCACACTCACAGAGAATGTGTTTGACTCTATGCCAAGAACATGGACACAGCTCTCACATTAGTTGTACAAAGACTGAATGGCATGGAGAAATGCTATGTATAGAGATGAGCCCCCCCCACACACACTTCTAGTTCCTCCCCCACCAGTAAGGTGATGTATTGGGGAGGTCTTTGACATCTGATTCTGATTCCACCTCCCAAAAACAAGTTTGCAATGCCAGGGATGAGCACACCCTGGTCCCTGCCTTCACATGACACCCAGTTTACACAACATTTTATCCTTCTGCTGGTTTGTGGGTGGTGAGCCTGCATGGCAGCATCACCACCTGGAACTATGCCTAAAAGCAGCCCTGCAAACTTGCACTGTCAGTATTGAAAAAGGCATCTTGTGTTATAATATACTATCTGGCCCAAAAAAAGGTCACACACTAATATTTGTTGGACTGCCTTAGCTTTGATTATGGCATGCATTCGCTGTGGCATTATTTTGATAAGCTTCTGCAATGTCACAAAATTTATTTCCATCCAGTGCTTAATTTTTCACCAAGATCTTGTATTAATTCTCCAGCACATCCCAAAGATTCTCAATGTGGTTAAGGTCTGGACTCTGTGGTGGCCAATCCATGTGTGAAAATGATTTCTCATGCGCCCTGAACCACTTTTTCAGTTTGAGCCTGATGAATCTTGGCATTGTCATCTTGGAATATGCCTGTGCCATCAGGGGAAGAAAAAAAATCATTGATGGAATAATCTGGTCATTCAGTATATTCAGGTAGTCAGCTGACCTCATTCTTTGGGCACATACTGTTGCTGAGCCTTGACCTGACCAACTGCAGGAACCCAGAACATAGCACTGCCCCCACAGGTTGTACAGTAGGCACTAGGCCTGATGGGCACATCACCTCAATTGCCTCTCTTATTACCCTGATGTGCCCATCACTCTGGAACAGGGTAAATCTGGACTCATCAGACCACATGACATTCTATTGCTCCAGAGTCCATGCCAATGATTTGACCCTTCTCAAAAAGACTAACATCTTTTCCACGTTTGTTTGAGGAATGAGAAGCTACTCATTGCATCAGTTGGGGTTAAATAACTTGTTGCCAGCTGAAAGATCATCACCCATGCAGTTATTATCCAATAGGAAGCTTGTACCTTTTTGCTCAGTTAAATCCAGGTGGCGACTATTTTTTTTTTAGTCAGGCAGCATGCATAGAATGGTTTAAACAGGTGGAGCATGCACATTTCCATTTTCATTTGGACCACACTTGGCTACATGTGGATTTTGAATTGTAGCTGTACTTATTTCACAGGTTCACAAGAATACGAGTACAGATAAGCATACAGACTGAGAAAGGCCTAGCGACCTGAGCTATAGTATATGCGCCTAACATTCATGTCATGATTCAGTCACACAAGAGTGTCATCCCTCTCTTTTTATTTTGTCACAAGAGCAATGATGTTAGATTGGCACAAGAGGTACCTGCTGATCTGAGAGAAGCTCAAATTGGCTGATAAAACTACATACTAATTTTTCCGTTTGACTGCTGTGGACAACTATTGTTAGTTCTACAATGCCTGTGTATCTAATAGGTTGCTAGGAGATGATCACCTCTGGGATTGTGCTACAGGAGGTGGCATTTCAGTGAGCACCACCAGACCCTTAGCAAACACTATCACAACATTGAGCTTGACTGTGATATTGAATTTAATTTTTAAAAAGTGTTTACATCAATACATATTTTTTCTTATACATTCTGTTACCAAAATATTCATACAGTGGTAAAAAAAAAAGCAGAGGTGATGATCCTGAGATATTTTAGAAGGTGGCACACTGATTTCAGAGCTGCTCAGTGTGAAAGCTCTTCTGGAGAACTCTGCTGCATCACAATGGAGGTCAGAGATGACAACTACTCTACAGGAAGTTCAATCATCTGTTGCTTCATCGGGTATGCTCATTCTTGTTGACCAATAAGAATTATTCACATGCTCCCTTTGTGATTGTGTGTTTGCAGACAGTCTATCCACACGCTGCTGAGTCCGCATCAGCCTTCATGCTGTGCGATAACCTCGTACTGCGGTTGCTGTCTGTAGAGACAGTAGTGCTGAGTCATGAAGAGGATGTCAAAAACCACAGAGAACAGACCCAGACCAAACTTTGTTGGATCTCCAAATATCAGCTTCCACTCATCTGAGGAGAGAAACACACAGTCAGTACAAACAGCAAGCTGACACTTACATACACACCATACAATTTTTGTGATATATTTGTGCATTTTTACTGGCCGTTAGTAAATGTATTCATTGTCTTTAATTCATTGACAGTTGCAAGAAAAAGTATGCAAGCCCTTTGGGATTATCTGTTTTTCTGCATTAACTGTAAAATGCGTTCTGATCTTCATCGCTGTCCTAAGTTAAGACAAAGGCGATGTGTCAGACACTCAACAATGGCACTGGGAATGTTTTGGCGTCTGACAAAACAAATGTTGAATTGTTCAGGAAGGCCACACAACACTATGCATGGCGTAAAATGGGCATGACCTACCAACATGAAAATATCATCCCAACAGTGAAGTACAGTGGAGGGAGTGTCAGGATTTGAGGCTTTGCTGCCTCAGGGACTGGACAGCTCTCCATTATTGGGGGGAAAATAAATTCCCATATTTATCAAGGTATCTTGCAGCAGTGCAATGATCCTAAACATTGAAGTAAATCTACTACAGTATGGCTTCAAATCCACCTTTTGAAGTGGTCCAGTCAGAGCACAGATCCAGATTAAGCCAAGAGAGATGCTGTGGACTGAGAGAGCCATTCACAACAAACATCCTGAGAATCAGTCTGAGCTGAAGCACTTCTGTAGGAAGAATGATCCAAAATTCCTCCTGAACATTGAGCAGATCTGTTCCACAGATGCTGGAAGCATTTGCTTGAGGTTTTTGCTGACAAAGGAGTTTTGACCTGTTATCAAATCCAAAGGTTTGCTTACTTTTTCACCAGCACCTTCAGTGCTTGATGTGTGTTAAATACAGACACAAAAGATTCTAATTGCTTGTGTTATTATCTTAACTACACTTTGTTTGTCTATACTTATGACTAAGATGAAGATAAGATCAGATTTTGTGACCAATTAATACAGAAATCCAGGTCATTTTATCCTTAAGACAAGAATATACCTTGCCTCACTTTTCAATCAAATCATTCATTTGATTTAGTTTAGAGCCCCTCTCCTATGGACAACATTAGAAGAAGGTGTGGGTAATGATAGTTAGCACTGATTACTGAAACAGTAACAGAAACATGTACCCGACATGCAGATATTAAACAAAATAGATGCGGGGATACAGAAGCTGGTTTCAAAGGTTCCTAAGGCCTAAATCAATTAGGTAAATCTACTTTGAATTAAATTAAAAGTAATTACGAAGAAATTTGTGTGAATTCTGTTAAAAAATAGAAATAATTTAACACTTTTACACAAAGACAAATGAAAATGCTTACAGCACTTGGTATTTCCTGGCAGTCTCCAATTCAAGTACTAACCAGGTCCAACCCTGCATGCCTTCCGAGATCAAATGAGATTGGGCATGTTGAGGTTGGAGTGGCTTGACAATCACTCTATTAATAAATATGTATACAAATCAAACAACCCAACATTGATAATATGGAATATTGTCAAGATCACAGGGTGACTGCAATCTGTAAGGCTTTTGATCTACATAAACAGTAATGTTTCCCTCTGTAGAGTCAGCCTGTAGACTTAGTTTTACATGTATATTACATGCACTGGACAGCAGAGACAAAATTCTAAAAGCAGAAAGAGGGCCTGAAATTAATTTCAACAGATTCCTTCCACTTATCCAGAACTGGGTAATGGAGCAACAGGCTGAATAGGGACTTCCAGACATCCTTCTCCCCAGCAAAGTTTTCCAGCTCCTCCTGGGGGATACCGAGGCCTTATCAGGCCCACTTAGAAATATAAGTTCTACACTAAGTTCTGGGTTTATCCATCTTAACCAGATACCCGAACCACCTCAACTGGCTCATTTCAACACAAAGGAGCAGCGGCTCTACCTGCAGCCCACCATGGCATCACACTTGGAGATGCTGACTCTGATCCCCACCACTTCACACTTGGCTGCAGACTGCTTCAGTATTTACTGGAGGTCACAGTCTAACAAAGCCAATAGAGCCACATCCTCTACAGAAAGCAGAGATGCAATTCTAAGTTCCCCAAAACAGACACACTCTTCTGCTCTGCTGTGCCTTGAGATCCTTTCCGTGAAATTCACAGTCAGGGTCAGTGACAAGGGACAGCCTCAGCAGAGTTCCACACTCACAGAGAATGTGTTTGACTCTATGCCAAGAACATGGACACAGCTCTCACATTAGTTGTACAAAGACTGAATGGCATGGAGAAATGCTATGTATAGAGATGAGCCCCCCCCACACACACTTCTAGTTCCTCCCCCACCAGTAAGGTGATGTATTGGGGAGAGGTCTTTGACATCTGATTCTGATTCCACCTCCCAAAAACAAGTTTGCAATGCCAGGGATGAGCACACCCTGGTCCCTGCCTTCACATGACACCCAGTTTACACAACATTTTATCCTTCTGCTGGTTTGTGGGTGGTGAGCCTGCATGGCAGCATCACCACCTGGAACTATGCCTAAAAGCAACCCTGCAAACTTGCACTGTCAGTATTGAAAAAGGCATCTTGTGTTATAATATACTATCTGGCCCAAAAAAAAGGTCACACACTAATATTTGTTGGACTGCCTTAGCTTTGATTATGGCATGCATTCGCTGTGGCATTATTTTGATAAGCTTCTGCAATGTCACAAGATTTATTTCCATCCAGTGCTTAATTTTTCACCAAGATCTTGTATTAATTCTCCAGCACATCCCAAAGATTCTCAATGTGGTTAAGGTCTGGACTCTGTGGTGGCCAATCCATGTGTGAAAATGATTTCTCATGCGCCCTGAACCACTTTTTCAGTTTGAGCCTGATGAATCTTGGCATTGTCATCTTGGAATATGCCTGTGCCATCAGGGGAAGAAAAAAATCATTGATGGAATAATCTGGTCATTCAGTATATTCAGGTAGTCAGCTGACCTCATTCTTTGGGCACATACTGTTGCTGAGCCTTGACCTGACCAACTGCAGGAACCCAGAACATAGCACTGCCCCCACAGGTTGTACAGTAGGCACTAGGCCTGATGGGCACATCACCTCAATTGCCTCTCTTATTACCCTGATGTGCCCATCACTCTGGAACAGGGTAAATCTGGACTCATCAGACCACATGACATTCTATTGCTCCAGAGTCCATGCCAAAGGATTTGACCCTTCTCAAAAAGACTAACATCTTTTCCACGTTTGTTTGAGGAATGAGAAGCTACTCATTGCATCAGTTGGGGTTAAATAACTTGTTGCCAGCTGAAAGATCATCGCCCATGCAGTTATTATCCAATAGGAGGCTTGTACCTAGGTGGCGACTATTTTTTTTAAGTCAGGCATTGTGTATAGAATGGTTTAAACAGGTGGAGCATGCACATTTCCATTTTCATTTGGACCACACTTGGCTACATGTGGATTTTGAATTGTAGCTGTACTTATTTCACAGGTTCACAAGAATACAAGTACAGATAAGCATACAGACTGAGAAAGGCCTAGCGACCTGAGCTATAGTATATGCACCTAACATTCATGTCATGATTCAGTCACACAAGAGTGTCATCCCTCTCTTTTTATTTTGTCACAAGAGCAATGATGTTAGATTGGCACAAGAGGTACCTGCTGATCTGAGAGAAGCTCAAATTGGCTGATAAAACTACTTGCTTTTTTTCAGTTTTTCAGTTTGACTGCTGTGGACAACTATTGTTAGTTCTACAATGCCTGTGTATCTAATAGGTTGCTAGGAGATGATCACCTCTGGGATTGTGCTACAGGAGGTGGCATTTCAGTGAGCACCACCAGACCCTTAGCAAACACTATCAGAACTGTGAGCTTGACTGTGATATTGAATTTAATTTTTAAAAAGTGTTTACATCAATACATATTTTTTCTTATACATTCTGTTACCAAAATATTCATACAGTGGTAAAAAAAGCAGAGGTGATGATCCTGAGATATTTTAGAAGGTGGCACACTGATTTCAGAGCTGCTCAGTGTGAAAGCTCTTCTGGAGAACTCTGCTGCATCACAATGGAGGTCAGAGATGACAACTACTCTACAGGAAGTTCAATCATCTGTTGCTTCATCGGGTATGCTCATTCTTGTTGACCAATAAGAATTATTCACATGCTCCCTTTGTGATTGTGTGTTTGCAGACAGTCTATCCACACGCTGCTGAGTCCGCATCAGCCTTCATGCTGTGCGATAACCTCGTACTGTGGTTGCTGTCTGTAGAGACAGTAGTGCTGAGTCATGAAGAGGATGTCAAAAACCACAGAGAACAGACCCAGACCAAACTTTGTTGGATCTCCAAATATCAGCTTCCACTCATCTGAGGAGAGAAACACACAGTCAGTACAAACAGCAAGCTGACACTTACATACACACCATACAATTTTTGTGATATATTTGTGCATTTTTACTGGCCGTTAGTAAATGTATTCATTGTCTTTAATTCATTGACAGTTGCAAGAAAAAGTATGCAAGCCCTTTGGGATTATCTGTTTTTCCTGCATTAACTGTAAAATGCATTCTGATCTTCATCGCTGTCCTAAGTTAAGACAAAGGCGATGTGTCAGACACTCAACAATGGCACTGGGAATGTTTTGGCGTCTGACAAAACAAATGTTGAATTGTTCAGGAAGGCCACACAACACTATGCATGGCGTAAAATGGGCATGACCTACCAACATGAAAATATCATCCCAACAGTGAAGTACAGTAGAGGGAGCGTCAGGATTTGAGGCTTTGCTGCCTCAGGGCCTGGACAGCTCTCCCTTATTGGGGGGAAAATAAATTCCCATATTTATCAAGGTATCTTGCAGCAGTGCAATGATCCTAAACATTGAAGTAAATCTACTACAGTATGGCTTCAAATCCACCTTTTGAAGTGGTCCAGTCAGAGCACAGATCCAGTTTAACCCAAGAGAGATGCTGTGGACTGAGAGAGACATTCACAACAGACATCCTGAGAATCAGTCTGAGCTGAAGCACTTCTGTAGGAAGAATGATCCAAAATTCCTCCTGAACATTGAGCAGATCTGTTCCACAGATGCTGGAAGCAGTTGCTTGAGGTTTTTGCTGACAAAGGAGTTTTGACCTGTTATCAAATCCAAAGGTTTGCTTACTTTTTCACCAGCACCTTCAGTGCTTGATGTGTGTTAAATACAGACACAAAAGATTCTAATTGCTTGTGTTATTATCTTAACTACAGTTTGTCTATACTTATTTACTTAGATGAAGATAAGATCAGATTTTGTGACCAATTAAAGCAGAAAACCAGGTCATTTTATCCTTAAGACAAGAATATACCGTGCCTCACTTTTCAAGAAGAATTTAAGAATATTCCTGAATACATCTACAGCCACACAAGTCTTTTCAGACATCCACCAGTTACACCTCTCTAAAGGACTTAATGAGATTAGTGGTACAACCAAATTAACTATATAGTACAAATGTAAGCCCATTCATTTTATTTAAACATGTGGCTGTTAAATTTTCATTTGATCCCAGATGAAGTTCTGCATAAAGTAGAATAAACTACAGTAGTTACCGTTGTTGTAAGACTGTAAAATCATCTGCAGAATACTGAGGATTCCACCAGTGAAGTCTAATAACACATTGCCAATACTCCACCCCTCAGTGCTCTGTCTTCTGTAGTTCATGTAAGCCTGCAAACACAAGAGAGCCAGCAACCCTGTAATAATCTGTCAGTGATAACTCCTCCCATGCACAAATACAACAAAATGTGACATGGGACTGAATCTTGTGGAACAGCACTGACACAGACTCTGCATGTGTTAAGATGCTTTTCATTCTCCATGTTTTTGCTCTCTGCGTGTATATGTAGGGCTTACCTGTGGCACATATTTGATCAGAGTGACTGCTAGTTTGATGTAGGAGAAATAGTAGAGGTAATCCAACCAGGTGATCTTTTTGGCTATAGCAACAAACAAGCTGACCAAGGCAAATGTCCAAGCAATCAGCAGCAAACACCAGGCCATCCGGGAGACCTTCTGAGCCCCCCTCTAAAAGAAGAGATGACTGATTACACAATGATGGAGTCAGTGATATCTTGTATGACAAACTACACATCCACACACAAAGGAAACAAGTAGTTAAAACTAATAATTTTTTTTTCTAATATTTCTTTGATGAAATATGCAGCATACCATATGTGGGGAGATTGTGACAAAGGTATTTGTGACCCAGACTCATTGACCAACCTAGCAGCAGTGAACGGACATTCCCTCATACAGTTTCATGAGCCACACCCTTCACTGAAAAAGTTTTCTCTAATTAATTCAAATCACCTGTTCTGTGTTGTTTTGTTGTTACCATCAGTGAAATCGTACACATCCTGCAGACACAAAAAGGTTTATCTCCTTCTGTTCTTGTGTCCCAAGTTAGCATTAGTGGGGTTCATGAGGTTCACTGCTAAAAGGCTGGTTGTTAACCTGGCAACACAGGTTAACTTACCAGACGTTTCACGTTCCTCTCTGGTCTTTGGAATGAAGCTGACATTACTGTTGGGTGAGGTAACAGGTACACTACACTTCACCCATCAGTGTACATTGTATTGGCACACACTGATGTACACTTAAGTGCTTCAGACTACTGGCAGTTTCTCAGCTGCTGTTGTTTTTTTTTTTTTACATAAGGAATAATGACAAGTCCTCATGTCCACTTGAAGTGTTTTTGCCCTTCAGACATATTCCCAATAGACTGTTGTTTTGCTGATATTTGTTGTGTGTTACAGCACACTGAAAATATTTTAAATATGTTTCTCATTTTAATGGCCATATGTCAAGAAGAGTTGAGATTTCACCAATCGCAAAGTGTTATATTAAATTAATCAAAAATAATGAATGATAAGAAGCAATGCAAAGTGTTGATTATATGAGATATTTTGATAAGAATGTGTTGTGATAAATCTATGAAGAAAAATAACCAATCAAAGTAATGATTATGGGTTAAGAGTTGTAATAATGTTTTTCAATAATAATATGTGAAGTAATGAACAAATGAATGATATATGATTGATGATTTTAACATAGAAACAGCGAATCAATGAAATAACCTAGTCATCAATCATGATTGATAATTTCAATAATGATGATTAATTTTGAATGATTGATCTTGAATGTTTGTGGTTAATTCAATATCAATATCTACAGTGATTATGAATTGTTTGATTTGAAGATAATCGTTAAGTTGAAGTTATAATGTGAACACTGTGAAAGAAATAAGAGGTTCAGTGGGGGTCAAGATGACCTGGGCAAAGCCTGGGTTGCACCAGCCTAGGTTGTGAGGGTCAGAATGACCTAAGAACGGGCCTAGTTACACCACTGAATAAAAGAGGAAGTGAAAGTATTGCTTAACTGATGTATGTTAGTGTGTGTTGGAGAGAGGGGGGTTAGGGCACTAGTGTGTATGGGACAAAGAGATGTGGCAAGATAAGGAGAGGAGTATAAAGTACTGAAATGCAGAAGATCGATGCTATTCATCGGGGCTATTTCACCAAAGTAAAGCCACGTATGCTGGTTCATCAAGGCTTATTCATCAGAGCCTAATCACCGAGACAAGTTTAGAGACCTGTTCAGGTGTTAGAGGATAGCCATTGAGAGAAGAGGTTTCCAGTGGATCATCACCATCACTGATCAAAAGGAGAACAGAAGGCGTTTATGAGTCAGCTTGGAGTTGACAAAGATCTTAAGGAAAAGAAGTTTTACCGGATATTGACTCATGAACTCTGAATTGGATTATTAAGCCTCTCTTTCGTCTCCGCTGCTCATCGGAGAACTTGGACATTCTGGACTTCGGTTGAGCCTTGGACGGGCTGCCGTTTTCCCTAGGATAATGTCTGGTTTCTGAGCAAGGATTGGAAACAGGACGATAGCAATGGCCATGCAGTCGACCACTCTCTCTCTCTCTCTAAATAATTATGATTTCAAGGTTACAGTAAGTTTAAGTTTGAGATTTGGTTTATTATTTAGTAAGATGTATTAATCAAAATTCACGCTGTATGCTTTGCTCCTGCTAAAATTATAAAGAATAAAGATGAATCAATATTGCATTCAAAGTAGAAGTTATCATAGTCATTATTGAGTACTCTTTGCCGACATAAATAGAAGGTTGGATGTTAGAAGTAATATTCTCACAGGTTGCACTAATCCCCAAGATTTTAAAACAAATCCTTTGGACCTAACAAGGTCTATAAACTGTTACCTAGCAATTACCAAGAGCCCGAAGCATAAGAAGAGAGCTGCCGTTAACAGACGTGACTGGGGTTGCGCTACACTCATCTAGTTGAGAACTGTTCCGGGTGTGGTTCAATCTTAGTGGAAGCAGGGTGGGCGTCTGGATGAAGGCAGTGAGTAGCTAGGCGAGTCTCTTCGCTACAATCCAGTAAATATTCTTCCTCTCTCTCAAATCCTACAAAAGTATCTGATTAGAATCCCTCGAAGTAAACATTGGGCTTGGGGCTGAACAGGATTGAGTAGACGATTAGACTAGGAAGAGGAGAAGAATCTTTTGATAGATTAAAAGCTGGATCAGGATTAATAACCTCCTGTATTGGGGAAGTTAAGACCTGCGGTTTCGACATGTGGCGCCCAACGTGGGGCTCGAGAAATTGAGTATCGAGCCTTTGGAAAAACCCAACTGAGAGAGAGAGCAGTTGATTCATGCCAAACCCAGGAAGAGAGACATCGGTGGCAGCGGTTCAGGAAGGACGGTGGCCGCAGTAACAGTGACGCAATAGGCAGTCAGTGAAGGATAGAAGCTGACGACGCCGACCCACAGTAACTGCAGGCGCAGGTGGGATTAAGACACCGTGCATCCGGAGCCAGGCAAGGACCGGACCGAGTGCAGAGGGCGTGCATCAGAGTTGAAACAACCCGACCGAGCGCAGAGGAACAGTTCGACCGTCTACCTCCCTCCCTACTCAGGGTACCTACAGAGGCTTGGGAGCGGGAGACAACGCACTATGATGACAAAGATGGCAGCAGCGAGACCTTCGGCCGGGGAGCCAGAGAGCGGAGCCACGACACCTGATGACGACAAGGCAGGACCGTCGTCAGTAGAGAATTCTGCGATGGGGAGCCTACATTCGAACCCCTGCACCCTGATTCCTTTGGGGGCAGGAATATCGAGCTGGAATGACGAGCGTCGAAATTTCTTGAGGAGATTGAATCCAAATAATGAGGATCTAAGTGACATTGAAAAAACAGTTTGAGATACGGGGCACTACTTTTCAGAGGAAAAGTGGCAGCCGAAGAACAGACCAAGCCAGTTGGTGGTGGTCGCGAAGAGCCCTGTTGATGTATCCGGCAGTGAAGCCACTGGCCAGTGGATTAAGTGACTGACTGCGGAGATGGAGAACAGTATTTTGGGGCATATTATGATTTTGGTTAGCCCTAAAAAGGATTATGACTCGGTCCTAAAGCTGTTGGCAGTAAAGGCAGGGGTTGAGATGACCCTTGTTGGGAGCCGGGTGAAGGCCAAACCGGTATTGGGAAAACATCAGCTACTAGTTTCGGCCTTGCAGGAAGCAGCCCAGAAACATCAGGCACAGGACGACGTTTCCAGTGAGATTGGAATACCTGCATCAACATATGATGGCAGCGAATCAGAGAGTTGCGACAGCGGCGGTGACGAGGATGAAGTTACGGTGACCGGCGGTGGTGACTGTGGCGACAGTGACGACGGCAGCAGCGTGGAGACTGAGGAGCAACTTCAGGAGCAGATCGACCACGCAGCACAGAAGCTGGCGGCACTGAACCTGCAGCTGGAGCAGGTCCAGGGGCTAGATGACCTCAACGCCAAGGATATGACGCTAACCCCGCTGGAGGAAAGCGAACACCGCAACAACGACGTCGGCGGGGATTCAGCGGAGGTGATCGATGATCCAAGGGGAGATCATCGGCAGCAGAGGGATCCAGGGGCCCCGAGATCTCCACCAATCTACGTTCCTGCGCCGCCACCCAGAGGGATACCACCACCGACCTCAAAACCATCTCCTGAACAGAAGCCTGAACCAGGTAGACGGCTATCATCGATTCCAAAGAGAGAGGAGTCGGCTACACCAGAGTTAAGGCCAAAAAAGAAGCAGGAAAAGATGAAGCACCTGTCCCGGGACTCGGATTACTTACCAAGCCTGCAGCCTCTACCGCCTACAGTAATGAAGGTGGCCAGCCCAGGATTGTATAGGTGCGTTGGAAAGCCATGGGACATCGACTCCATGCCCCCTGATAGTCCTCGCAAATCGTCAGTTGAAAATGTTCAACAGCGACCTCAGAAAAAAAGTTGCATCGTAAAGCGGGTGAGGAATATCAGCAAGACCGGGAAATAAGGAGAATGCAGCTCCTCCAGAAAAGAGAGGAAGGTGAGGAAATGGACGCAGTGGCCATTAGTGGGGGAGAGTCTCCCCATTATAGTGTCATCTGTGCAATAGGATCTGAATACTGTCGAAGTACGGAAACACCCAGAGACCATAACCTAAAGTTGATGGAGAAAATAGAGAAAGGATTGTTGAAAGCCAACACATTGGATTATAGGAGGGTAATTCTCCATGTAGATGGACTGAGATCTGGAGGACTGAGCTGGGAAGAGGCATACAATGCAGCAATTTCGGCTGTGTCGTATTTCCAAAAAGCTTATGGGGAATTCAGCTCCATTAAAGAGTATATCATCATGAACACTGAGAAACAAGAGAAAGCCCGTAGGGAACAGGCATTGAAGAAAATGCAGCCTTTTGCTAAAGAAGAACCAGAGCAGCGGCCTGGAGCTCAATCCTTGAAAAAAGGAGAGCAGAACTCTGACCATCCCCTGACCAAAGTTATAACAAAAGGGAAAAAGGACTGCTCAGATAAGTTGCCGAAAGAAAGCACCCCCGTGAAACCAGTCATTAACCTGTCGGGATTGAGCGAAGAAGAAAGTTCTGGGGAGGAGGAATGTAATACAGTTTGTTCACCTCTAACCCAGGTCATACCAGTGAAAGTTAAAGAAACCCCTTCGGAAACGACCGGCGGGGGGAAGACATTTACTAGGTCAAAGAATGGGCGTGAAAAAGACGGTAGAAGTATGGTATCCACACCTCTCAGCACTTTCCGAGAAGGACTTTCCACACCTCGCCCTGTCCGGTTTACTGATGTTGCAGATCAGGCAGATCCACCGGTGTACAGTGACATTAGTGAACCCGAGGATGGGGTAGAATCAGATCAAGAAGAACAACAAGACAATAGCACTCCATCTGTCATGGAGGAGCAATCCAGGGAGTTTCCCTCCTTGAGAGCTGGACAATACAGAGGAAAGAAGAAAGAACCGAGGGTGTTTGATGCATACAAGGCTTCCGAGAGACTTGCCCGTGACCTACAGTGGGGATATATTGAGGCAAGAGATGGACGGAAAATTTATGTCCCTGAGGTGATGCAGAATGACTATGGGATCCCAACATCGTGGGCTGATAAACTGGAGATGAAAAAGACGGTGGAAGTGACGGCTACATATGGAGAATGGGCAAATGTGTTGCAGATGCCCACATACCATACTTTGGTTGATTGCAAAGACCTGACCAGCAATTTCAGAGAGGCCTATCTTTCCATTGGATATGATGTGATGTTACGAAGAATGAAAAAGGCTGCTTACGGCCATGCGAAAAAAGTGGTGGTGGAGGAAAAGAAAGACATTTCGGAAGATGAAGACCAAAATGAAGTTCCTCCGTTAGAAAAAGAAGAAGCTATGACATTAGTGAAAGAAGAACAAAGGTCATCTGGCCAAACTGCGGTGCCCATGACATCAGGTGCTGATATGAGTTTTCAAGAACTGAAAAAGATTAAGCATTTGGTCAGAGAGAAACAGTCTGGTGAAGATACTAAAGACTATCTTAAGGAAGTGTGGCCTATGGTAAAGGCTAGCACACAAGACAACAATGCAAGACGTCTATGGATGTCAGCTGTAACCAGCACACCAGTGGAAGAAGATGTTCAAGGATACTATGATCGTCTAGTGCTGGAAGATGTGGATGATGAAGACGCATATTTGGAGAGGGCCAAAAAGGAGTTGGATCAAGGAGCAACTCTCAGTCATGTTTGGCACAAACTGAAGCAAGTTGTCCCACCAAAAAGATATGTAAAAGCCCTCAGGATTGTCACAAAAGGACGAAGGGGAGAAACTACCTTCGTCAAAATACCAGCTGAGGATGCCACAATAAGGCAGCTGGATGGTACAGTGAAAAGCTGGGATCTGGAACACCAGTATTATGAAGAGAAAAGGAAGAAGGAAACAAAGCAACAATCCTCTAAGTCGGCCGACAAAGGCCAGACAAGGGCTCCAGCCAGTTCACAGTTTCGTCGCCCACAAGAGAGAGCTGCTCCTGACAGAGACCACCGGCGTCAGTCATCATTTCATAAGGACAATCAGAGACAAGATCAGAGACCTAGGCAAGCTCCAGCCAAGAGGGGAGATTATATTCCTCCAGAAGAATACGCTAAACTAACCCCAGAGCAGAAGGACGCTCTCCGTGAGGCCAGAAAGTTACGCAAGGCCCCCGGAGAGCAGGAGAAATAATGGCACAAGGGGCGCGGGTTACTCTGGAGAATGTCTACCACAAAGGTGAGGACATCTGCACAGAAGTGGATGGGGAATCATATGTGGTGGATACCGGAGCAAGGGTGTCTATGAACCGCAGAAGCCTCGAAACCATGGGACACCTACACTGTCGGATGGCAGATGGACGGTAGAGAAGAATGCCATTCGGGGTGTGGAAAGGGTTGGTTTGGATAAAAGGACCATCAAATCTTGTTTCATACCGGGACTTGAACTTGTTGCGGAAACCACGGAGCCAGCGGGGTTCGTGGAGAAGACGGCTTGAACAACTAAAGTGTCGGGTGATCCAGATTGGGGTCACTCCACCAGTAACAGCAGAGGAAATATGGTATAAACCTGTAGATATTCCAGCTGTAACAGACCAGAAGATTAAGGAAAGTGATTTTTCCCCTGAAGGAAAAGAAAGATTACGAGCAATACTTGCAAAAACTGACCCAGCTCGCTTCAAGAATGATTGTGGAGATTTTGGTGAGAAACATGTACATATTATAAAAGGAGGAGTACACCCACCGGTTCGACAATATCCATTGAATCCAGGGGCAGTGCAGGAAATGGATCTTATTGTTAATGAACTGAGTAAACTAAAAATCATCAGAGAGGAACAGAACCCCATAACTAACAGTCCAATTCAAGCAGTGAAAAAGCCAGAGTCGGCTGGAGGGGGTTGGAGGCCAGTGATTAATTTCAAGGCTTTGAATCGTCGTACGGTGGCCAATAGAGCTAGCCTCATTAATCCACAAGGGGCTCTGAAAACGTTGCAAGTCAAAAAATACAAGTCCTGTATCGATTTGGCAAATGGATTTTTCTCTATACGACTGGCACGGCAGTCTCAAGGGAAGACAGCGTTCACGCACAAAGGGAAAAGCTTATGTGTGGCAGCGGTTACCGCAAGGATATAAAAATTCACCAAACGTTTTCCAATCAGCGGTAATGGAGGTGCTCAACGGGTTGGATGTAACAGTCTATATAGACGATGTGTTCATCGCCGATGACACCGAGGAAGAACATCTGAACAAACTGCAGCAGGTGCTAGAAAGGGTCACCAAAGCTGGCTTGAAGATCAACCTTAAGAAGTGTCAACTGGGGCAATTCAAGGTAAATTACCTGGGATTCCAGGTGTCGACTGACTTGGGGTTATCGGATGGCTACCGAGAAAAGATAGATCAGATCACCCCACCAAAGTCAGAGAATGATTTACAGAAGATATTGGGACTTTGTAATTATGTGAGAGATCATGTTCCCTATTATCAGAAGTATGCTCGACCCTTGTATGCCTGCTTAAAGAAAAAGGAGGGTGACAAGGGGAAGATCGGCTTACCATGGCTATGGACAGCTGAAAATCAAGATGATCTCAAAAGACTGAAAAACGTGATCCAGGAAGCAGTACGACTCGAGCCGAGAAACAGCGAAACGAAGTTGGTTGCAGAAATCAGTTGTGAAGATGATGATACCATAGTGAAGGTAACAAATGAAGGAGGTGGGATAGTAGCCTTGTGGAGCTATGTATTATCATCTGTGGAAAAGAAGTTTCCAGCTGAAGAAAAGGAATTATCAGTGTTGGCAAAGTATTGGGGGGCCCTGAAAGAACTGGCTCAAGGGCAACAAATCAAAGTCATCACGCAAAGTCAAGTGCATAAGTTCCTTAGGAAAGGTACTATCGAAGGGACTAAAGCAACAAATGCCAGATGGGGACGGTGGGAGGATATTCTGCTTGACCCTGACATGGAGATTGGTCCAGTTGAAATATCAAAGAAACCGGCAAAATTGCCTGAGACAAAAGATAAAGACTATGAATGGACGGTCTACACAGACGGTTCCAAAAAAGGCCATGACGATGTGGCCTATTGGGGATTTATTCTCAAGAACGGAGACAAAGAAATCCTTCGTCAAAAAGGGAGAACAACTGGCAGCGCACAGACTGGAGAAGTCACAGCAGTGCTGGAAGCATTGTTGGAACTTGAAAAAAGAAAAATACGACGGGCCCGGATAATAACGGACAGTTTTTATTGTGCTCAAGCTTTGAAGGAGGATTTAGCCATTTGGGAAGAAAATGGCTTTGAAACAGCAAAGGGTAAGGGAGTGGCTCATCAAGATCTTTGGACTAAAATAGCTGAGTTGAGGCTAAACATGGACCACGAAGTGGTGCATCAGCGAGCACATGTTCGAGAGGGAGCGCACTGGCGAGGAAACGATGAGGTGGATCGTTATGTGCAGCAAAGGAAAATAGTAGTTGTAGGTAGTGGAAAATGGGAGGAAACACCTAAAGGAAAGGTGGTCCCAGAAGATTCCGTGGAGAGTGTGGTGCAGGCAGTTCATGAGGAATTAGGCCATGTAGGCATCATGCCCACACGGAGGGAATTGGAAAAGTTGCGACTCTGGATTCCAGAAAAATGGATTCGTAGGACTCTCAAAGACTGTAAAGTGTGTGGGCAATACAATGCAGGAAAGAGGGGACAGAGGGTGACGGGACTCACCATAAAAAGTACAATCCCATGGGGATCAGTATGCATGGATGTAGCTGGACCTATGGGAGTAACAGGGAAGAAAGGAGAAAAGTACCTGTTAGTTCTTGTGGACTCAATGTCGGGATATGTTGTAGTGAAACCGACAAGGAAAGCAAACGGCAGCAGTGTGGTAAGCATGCTTGAGCAAGCTTGCTGCCATCTGGGAGTGCCGAAAGAACTTCGTACGGACAACGGCACACACTTTCGCAATGCTCAAGTGGATCGTTGGTGTCAGGAACAAGGGGTGATTAGAGTTTATTCTCCTCCGTACACACCACAGGCCAATGGAGTGGTGGAAAGAACCATTGGGCTTGTGAAGGGCTGGATTGGTAAGAACGCGAACACGAAAGACTGGAGTATCTCGATCCTGAAAATGGTGCAAGCTCTGAATGACAGACAACGAGCTGACAGACCCTCCCCATCAGAGGAACTGAACAGACGGCCGTTTACGACACAGGAGGCGGGGCGGAGTCTGAACAATAAAGGGGAGGGATCAGAGCTGAAGGTGCCATTGCAGGTGGGACAACGCGTCTGGGTAAGAGCTCGTGACCATCCAGCTAAAGGAGCAGTGAAGCCAAAGTACGAAGTTACAGACATAGTAGTCAAGATTTTGGATAGTAATACAGTCCAACTGAAGAAGAAGGGAGTCCAGGGAGTGGAGCAACTTAAACCAATTCTAGATTAGACGCAACCGAGAATTAGAATGGCTGGAAGAACACCCAACCTCCCACTCTACGTCAAGCTAGCCAACGTAAAAGGAGTGGTGGTTCTGCGAAGAGGGATGTCAGGGCTCTGGGCAGGCAGGGCTCTGGAGAAATTACATTGGGCTCAGATGGGCCTCCTGTCAGAAGAACCTGAACCAATACGTTGGTATGAAATATACAATCGCTGTGTAGTATGCAGTGATCCCACAGGATACAGGATTCAGTGGGAAGGGCCTGGGTGTGATAAACCAACTAGGTCATGTGGCGATCCAGGACTCAAGACTGAGCAAAATCTTGGTGCCGTAAAAGTGATGGATGCCCATGTATGTGGGAAATGCCGGGTTAAATATCTCCCCCGGTTGAAGATAGTTACCCGATGGGACCTAGGTAACACAATGCCTGAGCATGCTGGATGTGCCTGTCAATGGGACGGGGAGTTGGTGCTGCCCTGCCAAGGCTGTCGGAGAGCACAGCAACAGGGACGGCTGTTGTTAGTCGGCGAGGCAGACGGATGGCAAGTGAGACGCTTCGTTGATCCTTTACAGCCACTGAAACCAAGACGAAGTCCTCCCATTCAGGTGCCTCTGTTGAGGAGATCGTTGTCTGGCCCTGCAGCTCCTATAGTCATGAACGCAGCAGCAGAGTGTGATGAAGGGTTCTCGGAAACAGGAGGAGAAGAGGCACGACCCTCAGCGCCTCCTGTGAGTCCTGACTGCGGGGAAGGAGAGTTTGGTCCTCGTGAAACAAGGAATGGGCTAGGGAAGGTGGTGAAGGATTCATGGCCCTATAGGCCGGGTGAAGGACCTCTGGCTAACCCACCCATGGGCATGACACAGGTGCCACTGGTGTTTCGGGTGTATCGTGACCCTGGGGCGGCAGGGAGCTCTCGGGAACCGATTCCCCTCCCAGACAATGTGCGGGATGCTGCTGAGGCAGGAGGGTGGATTGGTCCCTGGGAGTTAGTGACCTGGCAGAAGCTGATCGAGGAGGTGATCGAGGACAGTTCGATTGCCATGGAAGATCTCCCTGGTGTGCCACAAGAGGATGGGGCAAGACGAACCAGGCTGTATTACTCAACAACCAGTCTTGACTCCTGGGGGCACCCAGCAGCTAAACCTAGGATGAAGAGAGCAAAGTTCCTGACCACTGCTGAGAGCTGGGTGCGAAATGGACTGTTGCAGATTCCTGGAACTATGGCAAGCAGAGCAGCCACGCCTGTAGAGGAGGAGCTTATAGCAGAAGTGGAACTGTGTGTATATGCAGTAATAGTTCCATATAAGGGGGTGTATTCTGTCGGAGCAGAGGTGCGAGCAGCAGCAGAGGATACACCTTTTGAGGCTAAGACAGAGCAGCCAACGAAGGAGAAAGGTCCAACCTTTTGGCTTTCGTGCTTTGCCAAGAGACGGAAAGTTGGGAAGAAGCACGAGTAAGAAGAATTAAAAGACTGAGAGGAGTTGCTTCTGTGGGTTGCCAATGGCACTGACACTGGACCTGGGTTCCACATGGATCCAGGAGCGATTTGGACCTAAAGGTAAATTTGAACTGGTTAACGGCCAGGTGACCCTACGATATATAGATAGAAGGGTCTGGCTTGAGCGTCCCCACAGAGACTTTGATTGTAAGCTAAAATATCCCGGTACAGGCTCTTATTACTGTTCGACCACATATCATGAACGACCTATGGAGGGTCCTTGATGTAGATAAGTGGTGTTGTTTTCAAGACATTCGTCAACCAAGGATGAATCAAGTACACAGATTGGATAATTATGAGTTTTTTCAAGATCTTACTGAACTACACGACTATCCTGTGAGGTCCGTTCCAACGAATTCGCCCTGGATATTTAATTGTGTTGAGGGCTATTACAACGGAATTCCTGTAAAGATCAGATGGGGTCCCTACTACGGTGATCCACTACGACAAATCTACGTGGAGATCTGGGTAGGATCATTGCTCGTCTGGACCAACAGTCCACACATGCGTTGGCAAATCAGCAAGCGTATTGAGGAACCACGACGCTATGTCCTAGACAACCATACATTACCATTGCTGACATGGACTGATGTTCGTTTTCGACCGCATGTTGTTGGGGAGCTGGTTGAAACAAGGGAATGTACGTGGATGCAGTCATCAGGTCTCCATCTCAGGGGAGAAGGACCGTTGTATGTTGAAATCGCCAAATATGGTATTCATTGTGATAATGCGGCGTTGGAAGTATTACAGGGGCTACTTGTGCCAGGGGCCGGGTATGCCGAAGGGCCTGTTCTGCCTGGAGTGTGTCTCACGGTGAATACTTGGAGATACGTGTGGAAGGGGTTGGACCCTGAGCTTAAGCAATACCCTCATCATATAAGTTGTCAACTATACCAGGGGAGAGTCAGACGACGACGGGGGGACCCCCGAGTGAGAAGACCTCAGCCACACCAGCAGGGTAAAGGGTCAATGGTAATGTTGAAACCAGGAATCCGAGGACCTGTCCCATACTACCCTCAATATGGATATTGCCTTACTCGATTGCAGTCAGTCCTCACCAAACGAAGAAGATAACTCATCAATGGATATTAATCAGTCGTCAGATGCAACCCAGAAGCAACTACAGTCTACCAAGAAACGACCCAGGAACGGATCCTGTAATAAGGATAAGATGACAACGATTTGCTTATTGTTAAAATGCATTATAGCACTGTTAATAGTTCTGCCTATCCTGTATTATTTTGGGCAGGCACCATGGGAGCAAACCCATGTCAGGGTTAACCATGGACAAACCAAAAGGTTTAATCAAACATGCTGGAGGATCCAGTATCACAATGTGTTTGTGCAATGGGACAACGGCACGAACGCAACAGCCAGTTTTGAGTACTGGAAGAAGAAGCAGAACCAGGTTCCTGGCAATTGGACGGGAGCCTTGACAAACATGACTGAGTGGAAGAATCTGGTTGACAAAGGGAACTTGACAGCAGGCAATTGGACAACACTTGACTTTCAACCACATGAAGATGGCCTGTTGGTAGGACTTGCACTTTTGGAAATGAAGGAAGAAAAATCTGCACAATGTAATTGGATACATCCTGAGAAAGGAATCCCCTTCTGGTACTGCACATGGGTCTGTGTCCCTTTGCCAGCGTGCAACGGGTCAGGATACTGGATTCGTGGGGCCGTTTTGAAAGCGTCCTACAGAAATGAATCTTGTACAACCGTGCTACCCAGAGAAGGATTGTTCTGGGGATCCTACAATCTAACTTGTGATCTTCCTAAAAAAGTGGCTCGTCGACAGCATCGGGGCGATAGACATCACCTAACTCCAGTATCGACCAATCTCACCCATACAGTATCCGACTCAAGGAACAACACGGAACCAACATCGGTGACCCCTGTAGTGGTTACTTCAACACCTGTTCCTGGAACCCCTGTAGAACCAAGACCTATAGTGGCACCAGTGGCTTTTAAGGACGACAAACTCAAACAACTGGGAAAACAGTATGTACAAGATTGCATGAAGCAGAAATTTGTTAAACTAAACCCCTGTTTTTGGAATATAGCTACACAATGCAAAAAGGTGAAGGACAAAATTATTTGGTTATTACCAATATCCATGGTCCAGCATCAATTCGCTTGGATGGTGGACTCAAAGACTTTGCACAGACAGCATTTGTGTTTTACAATAATCCTGACCTTCGTAAAGGACTCCAGCCAGTTGCTTTCTACGAGAATTGGCTGAACTCATCTTTTCCATGGATATGGATTGTTGAATTGCAGCATTTTGTAGGAAATTTTCCTGAAGGCTATACACGGACGGGCCAAGGGCTACAAGGTCCTTTTAATACAGATTTTTTTGTGCAGAAGTTACCTACGCCAACGGATTTGTTCCAAATTCCCAGGACAGATTTTGACAATATTGACAAATGTGTTACCCTTAAAATGGTCGCAGACCTGGACGGGGAGCCATACATGACGTCGGGAAGTTCACCTCGCTGTCTGTTGCAACAACAATGGAAGTCGACCTGGGCGACGTGGATGTATAATTGCAGTGGATTGAAAGCAAACAAAACCGTGAAGGGGGTATTACAAGCCTGGAGGGAAAAGTACAGCAGAGACTATACCCGAACATGGTGGGGACTTCAAGGGTATGAGGTACAACGATGGGTGGTTCCATGTCTTGGTAATAGTTCAAATTATTGGGTGAAGTATCAGTATTTAGCTACGGTATATTCAAAGGAGCAAGATATTTGGCCAGGTATGTGGTCTAAACCGCACAATTTTGTTAGTCCAAGACCATGGACTATGAGATGTAATCAAAGGAACGATACCTGCACCATAGCATTAGCAAGAGCACATTGTACAGATGTTCCAGGATGGAAAGAGCATTGTGAGGACTTTTATGGAACTGAATATGCAACCTACCAACAAGGTACTGTGTGGAAGAAACAGAAAGGTGACAAATGGATAAGATCGATTCCTGTCTCTGTCGGATGTACCAAAGCCATTATGGGACGGGGCCAGATGCAGCGGAAATCAGTGAATGGAGAGATAATTCCTCCAGTTGGGGACCCTCTTATAATGATAGCCGAAGGACATGCATTTCGACAGAGTTTATGTCATGGCCAAGAAGTGGAGGGATTCCAATGGGTTGGCCCGAATCGTTTATACAGCAATAACACTTGTCACGAGCCTGGAGAGTTATCGCTACAATGTGGACAAGGCATAAATACGCATGACTGTACATGGTATGAAACAGCAGGGGAAACCATCACCCATGTCTTTACTGATGCTGTTACCACAACGGGGGAAATACTCAAAGAAGGCTGGAATTGGGCTACTTCCTCGATTTCCACTATGGTCTCTCAAGTTTTTACCTGGGTGTGGCCCTATTTGCTGTTAGTGGTGGTCATTCTCATTTCACTTGCTGTCGTTCTGGCAGTTGTCAAAGGGGGAGCTACAGTTGCCTGTCGTTCCCTGTTCCGGAAAAAGGTGGAGCAGGTGGAAAAGCAGAAGTTTGTTACAAAAAATGAGGAAGAACATGAGCCCCTCCTCTAAAGAAGGGGGAGGAGTCTTCATGCTTGATAAATATGAGGGTTTTTGAGAAGGGTTTGGTCACTCTCGCTTCTGCTCTTCAACAAATAGCAACTAACTACGTTCTCAACTCATTACTTAAGGGGATCATCATCGCCTCAACCATGGCTAACTCCACCAATGATACTGCTAGTGGAAACAACGAGGTACTGTCCTGCTATGAGTTTTATACTTCACTTGCCATATGGGTGATGTACTGCTGTATCGGACATTGGCATCGCTTTCGCCTGTTATCGTATCTGCGCTGTTATGCAGTACTAGTGGCCGCCATTCGCCTTGGATTGATGATATATTCCGGAAAAAAGAATTTGATCGTGACCTGGTTCATGGTTTATGTGCTGGGACGAATTAGACTGTATGCTGTACCCATTTCTCTCCAAATCTTTCTGATCCTGGTTTGGGGTGCTTTGACGGTGGCACAAGAATTTGTCCCAATCATACAGTTTGTGGTGGTGGGCTACGAGGGAATACTGGTCATTCTGCTCTTAAGCTACATTGGGTACAAGGCAGCAAGCCTCACTGGGAGAGCACGATGGCCCTGGCTGAGAAGAACGGCTGTGCTGACACTTTGGGCCTTGGTTTGGGGGTTCTCTCCCTCCTGCATTGGCTGACGTACATATCCCAAGTTACCCTGATCATGTGGCTGATGACCTACGCAGCAGTGTTCCCTGTCCGTTGTGAACTACCTATTCCTGAACCACCACAATCTTTCTGGTCACCCTGGCTGGCACATGTGGTAGAGCAAAAAACAAATGAAGTTGCGGAACCGACGGATCCTACCCCAATCACCCCTCTGGATTAAGCATGAAGAATAAAATTCACAACGCTTCCGCTGCGCTATTTTGCAAGTAGTTATTCTGATTTTGTTTTTGATTGACACTTTGCAGATCCTGATACAATGCATCTCCTGTGGCACCAACACTGTACCTTATTACTGGGAGGCAACGGATGTGTATTGGTGTAATGAATGTTATGAGATGACCTTCAAGATTGATGCGGCCCAGGGGCTCCTGGTGTTCACCAATTCTTTATCCCTTGCAACGGGTCCATTGGATGTATTTTGGACACTGGAACGCAGCGCAAAGGTAACCTGGACCTCCTTGACCAATAACAACGGTTGTTGGTGTCCACCTACGCCTATGGGTAATGGCTATCGTCTCGCTGTATATCGAAAGATATGGGAACTTCCTACTGGGGAACGTCGTACTACTGTCCATGCGATGGATGGTCGTATCCTCCGGATAGGCCCTTTGTTGCCCTCTCGGGCTTCGCCGTGGAGACGGCACACGCCAGCACCCTCTACGGACCTGGTGGATAGTTGGCATGGGGGGCAAACCGACACAAATCGTCCTAGTAGTAATATGAATGTAAGTCCTGAAATTGAAGAATCAGGGCAGAGTGAGGTAGCCGATGAAGTGGCTCGTCTCACTGTGGTTTTGACACCAATTGTCTCATTTTCCTCACCTATGCCAACCTTTGAACGGTCCTTTACGCCCGCTGCACCTGTTACAGCTATGTCTGCTGGTCCAGATTCAAGGTCCGAAATATTGTCCACTCCTGCGCCCCCTGTAACCCAAGGTAACCAAATGCTTGCCCAGGATGAAGAGATGCCTCTTACGTTGCCCATTCGAGCTGCAACACCTTCCCCTCCTAGTCTAACTCCTGATGATTTAGTCGATAAGGTGCAGTGGCCAATATCACCGATTTCACCGGCTAACACCTGTTTGCAAGATGAGCTGAATGAATCAGATGACTCATCTTCAGATGCTCTGCATATCTTCTGTGAGGATGAAGATAACATGGGCCTGTTGGATTAAAAACCGGATTGGTAAATATCTCAAGAAGGGGGTGTCAAGAAGAGTTGAGATTTCACCAATCGCAAAGTGATTTCACCAATTGTAAAGAGTTATTAATTAATCAAAAATAATGAATGATAAGAAGCAATGCAAAGTGTTGATTATATGAGATATTTGTGATAAATCTATGAAGAAAAGCAAATCAAGTCATGAAGAAAAGTAACCAATCAAGGTAATGATTATGGGTTAAGAGTTGTAATAATGTTTCTCAGTAATAATATATGAAGTAATGAACAAATGAATGATATATGATTGATGATTTAAATGAATAACAGTCGAATCAATGAAATGATCTGAAATGATGAAGTAATCAATATCATGATTGATTTTTAAATAAGAGAATGAATGTTTGTGATTAATTCAATATCTAAAGTGATTATGAATTGTTTTGATTTGAAGATAATCGTTAAGTTGATTTTATAATGTGAACACTGTAAGAGAAATAAGAGGTTCAGTGGGGGTCAAGATGACCTGGGCAAAGCCTGGGTTGCACCAGCCTAGGTTGTGAGGGTCAGAATGACCTAGGAACGGCCTACAGTTACCACTGAATAAAATAAAAGAGAAGTGAAAGTATTGCTTAACTGATGTATGTTAGTGTGTATTGGAGAGAGGGGGTTAGGGCACTAGTGTGTATTGGAAAAGAGATGTGGCAAGATAAGGAGAGGAGTATAAAGTACTGAAATGCAGAAGATTCAACGTTATTCATCGGGGCTATTTCACCAAAGTAAGTCCACGTATGCTGGTTCATCGGGGCTTATTCATCAGAGCCTAATCACAAGTTTACCGAGACCTGTTCAGGTGTTAGATGGATAGCCATTGAGAGAAGAGGTTTCCAGTGGATTGTCACCATCACCGATCACAAGGAGAACAGAAGGCGTTTGTGAGTCAGCTTGGAGTTGACAAAGATCTTAAGAAAAGAAGATTTTACTGGATATTGACTCATGAACTCTGAATTGGATTATTAAGCCTCTCTTTCGTCTCCACTGCTCATCGGAGAAATTGGACATTCTGGACTTCGGTTGAGCCTTGGGCGGGGCTGCCGTTTACCCAGGATAATGTCTGGTTTCTGAGCAAGGATTGGAAACAGGACGATAGCAATGGCCATGCAGTCGACCACTCTCTCTCTCTCTCTCTAAATAATTATGATTCCAGGTTACAGTAAGTTTAAGTTTGAGATTTGGTTTTTAATTATTTTTTAAGATGTATTAATCAATATTCATGCTGTACGCTTTGCTCCTGCTAAAATTATAAAGAATAAAATTAATCAATATTGCATTTAAAGTAAAAGTTATAGTCATCATTGTGTACTCTTTGCTGGCATAAATAGAAGGTTGGTTGTTAGAAATAATATTCTCACAGGTTGCACTAATCCCCAAGAGTTTAAAACAAATCCTTTGGACCTAACAAGGTCTATAAACAGTTACCTAGCAATTACCAAGAGCCCGAAACATAAGAAGAGAGCTGCTGTTAACAGACGTGACCCGGGTTGCGCTACACTCTTCTAGTTGAGAACTGTTCCGGGTGTGGTTCAATCTTAGTGGAAGCAGGGTGGGCGTCTGGATGAAGACAGTGAGTAGCTCGGCGAGTCTCTTCGCTACAATCCAGTAAATATTCTTCTTCTCTCTCAAATCCTACAAAAGTATCTGAGTAGAAACCCTCAAAGTAGACATTGAGCTTAGGGCTAAATGGGTTTGAGTAGACGATTAACCTAGGAAGAGGAGAAGAATCTTTTGATAGATTAAATGCTGGATCAGGATTAATATCCTCCTGTATTGGGGAAGTTAAGACCTGCGGTTTGTTTTGAGTCATTGTGTCACATTCAAGAACTTTAGTCTCCAGTGTTAACACACTCTACTGTTAACTGACTTGACATTCAAACCAAGAACAGTGACACTGGATTGTGACACTGGGAAACATGAATGTGTCAGATAACATAGTCAGATAACATAATCATCAAGGACAAATTTTAAATTTATATTTAAATTTATAAATTCTATTTTTATAGTGAGATGCCTCCTGATGTGCTGATGTGAGGACTTCCGGTATACAATAAAACTCCTTCAGAAGTTTAAGGGGCACAATCGCTTCAGTTCCCAAGAGCCTGAACAAATCAAACTGTATTCATTAATGGCCCATTTCCCCTGTTAATGTAAGTAAGTGTCATAAAAGATCCCTGATCTGTAGCAGCCAACTGACGTACAGTGACAGTTCAAAAGTACATAGGTGTGTTTTTCTTTAAGCACACAAAACCAGCAAAAAAGAATCCATTAACATAATATTTAACAAACATTGAGCTAGTACAAAGGTTCAAAAATAGTCAGAGCCTTCTTCAAATCTATCCACACATTCACCATTTTCTATTGAAACCATTCCTGAGTTGACTTTACTTTGTGCTTTGGATGGTTGTCTTGTTGAAGGATCAACTGATGGTAGGAGGCTTTACTCTTTACTCCTTCCACTTTCTGCAGAGCTCCAGTGTCTGATGCAGACATACAGCCCCAACACATCAAACACTCTGGTTTCATCAGACCATATAAACTTGTTCTATACTCCTTTGGTTTGTTGACATGTTTTTTTTAACCATACTCAAATTATGCTGCTTTGTGTTTAGAACTAAGCAATGGCTTCCTGCTACTTTTCTTCTACCTAATCCAGACGATTTTGTCATTTCAGAGACGCATTTGCACTTAACTGCACTGTTTGATGCTCGACTGTTGATTACAATGGTATCTCTGTGGTTCAGTTAATTCAACTCATCTCAAACAAGACTGGTAGAGTGATGTTTTTGCATGTGTATAAATAGTGAAGTTCCCTTTTAAAGGAAGGGGGAAGTTACCTTTATATATGGCACCCAGAACAGCCCTATATTGAAGACACTGTAAGCAATGAAGCCGGTTAGGTTGAGAGCCAGGAAGTCAAAGTTGAGACCTACAACACTGAAAACAGACATGACAGTATTATTTGTCTGAGTCAGATTATTTTTCTCAAAATTTTTGATATTTGTATATTTAATAGATAAATCAGAAAGAGAAAGCAGAAAGAAGTCATGTTTCTTAAGTCCACATCTGGGAACTGTTTCAGAGGCTATTTCTAACCAATATACTCATTATACCATCATCAAAACTAAAAACAAAAACAGAACTACACAAAAATTGTCTCAGTCTGACCAGGAAAAGATATGAAATGTGCATCTACGGTCATAAGATAAAAGTAATAGATATATTGAAAAAACCCATGAATAAAACATTTTTGAGGCATCCTGGTGGCCTCAGGTTTGAAGATGCTGATCGACTAAAAGAAACATTGCAGGTTGATTTAGGCCATGGAGATGCTATTTAATCAAAGACCATGATCTTAATATCTGACTGTATAAAAAAAACCAACCCTATTTAGTTCAAAACTCCACTAGAATTTGAATGAAAAGAAGGATGGACAACTGAAACTTACCTTTTCCTCCTCCAGTTTTCCCATGCTTGTGGATAGAAGGACACTGACCAGGCCAGAAAGTAAATCCAGCCAATCACCTGACTGATTACTGCAACAATGTTGCTATGGATGACCATAAGGCGGATCCTGACAGACAAACTAAAGGGGAGAGAATTGGAACAGTGGCAATGTACCATCATTATAGCGTTATCACATTAGATGCACATTTCCATGTTAGTGCAGCATACAGTATTACATTGGTATCATACCCAGGTTTTCTGCTGGACCCCTATCTGTCCAGCATCATTAGCTTTTGCTGGGCCAATAAGCAGCCACGCACACTGGTTCTGAATGTATCCATGTAACCTGACAAGTACCGTCTGATCTGTGCTCGTCAGATTTCCCCTCATGGCACGTGAGCAAGTTTAAACGATGATGGCAAGGTATTTGGAAGATCAGATGCTTTCTGAATTCCAAACAAGCTGCCATCTTTATAGTTTCAGATGCAGTGACTTCTGAAAACACGCATGTCTATGGTGGGGAAAATAACCAATCAACTCACCCCGGCTGACTCTTCTACTGGAGCACTGTAAGGAAGGCAGGGCGTTGCAAGTACGAGAATGAAAGGAGGCCACCTGTTCTGAATCCACTACCTATTAGGATCTTCACCCAGAAGACAGATGTCATCCTATCTTGATATTTTCTGTACTACAGAGTTAGCTGCCAGACAAGAAGAAAGTACAACCCCCTGTTCATTTACTGTACTTTGTGGATAAAGTAATTCCCTCTGACATGATGGACTGATGGAACCGTGGACCGACACTGGAGAGGTTCACATTTTTTTAATTTCAAAATAACTGTACTATGTCTGTAGGTACATTGAAGGACCTGGACCTATGGGTAATAAACCGGTCCAAACTTACTGACGGTGTTCTGTGTGAAGATGCACCCCAAAACTGATTTGATTTGATTTGATTGAAAAGATTTGATTTTTCTAACATAAAACTGCTGAAGCCTCATATTAGCTTCCTCTGGACAGAGAACAACAACTGGAGTGGCGTGTGTCTGTTCATGGGTATGTCAGGGTAAATGTTAAAATTAGGATTCAAAAATTGCCGACCTATCCCTCAAGCCAGTGCTGCTTCTTTACCAATACCCACCTGTTGAAGTCTGTGTTGTTGCTAAGCACGTAAGTGGTCACCTGACCGACATCATGGGCTTTCACAGTGACACTGACTGAGGTTGACGCTTCTGGCAGCAACACCTGAACAAAAACAAGAATGTGTCCAATGTATGTGTGTCCGTGTATCACATAAGTCCACACAAATAAATCTGATCCTGTCTGCTGATGTTTGCTGTGGTTGATCCATGCTATTCATTTTGTACTCTTCAATGCACAAGGCTGAGTGAAGGATTTTCATGACCCCTCTTATTTGTATTTTAGGCACCACCAATGAGGAACAATAGAGCCTTATGGCACAGAAGAATTAGATTAGGTAAAAGCAAGACCTTATTTCTATATTTTTTATTACTACACTTTCTTTGCAAAATAGAACAATGTTGCCCCTACTCTCATCAATATTGCAGCTACTATATATATCTTTATTTATGAGGCATTTTGTTTGCAAAACTGTGCTTCATGGCATTTCTACTATTATTCTTTGGGTATATGGCTGTGTACAAGTAAATACATTAAGTAAAGTTCAGTGATGCTTTAAGATAAACTAGCATCCAGACTTGCCCAGATGAGGACTGGTCTGAAAGTATTGGGTTTGGTCGGTTACCTGTTCAGGCAGCGTGATAATGGATGAGTAGTTCTGCTTGGAGCTGTAGGTGACATTAAACTGAATCAAAGTGGACTGGTTGACCGGGCCGCTGGAGAGAGATACATACATTCAGTCAGAACAACACTGATCCTGACGTCTGCTTTTATAAACCACAAGATCATAAAGAGCAACCAGGATCTGGACCATAAACGCAGCACATCAGCAGCTTCAGCAAAGCTGTGCAGTCAGCACTGTAGCACCGTGTCAAGTGTGAATGCTGTATAACATGTTACAGGGGCAGTGGAGACCAGTGCAAGCTTTAAGAGAATTCAGCTCTGAGAAACCAAGCTGAGACATGCCTGATCGGGTGTGTTTTTCAGTTTAAGCTGCCACAGTGCAATTGCAGCATGTCATTCACCGATTCACCAACAGACCTCAACCACAGCCTGGTTTCATTTTCTGGGAGTACAAAGGTTTAAGATGGGCATGCTTTCAACATTTTAAACTGTAGCATCAAAAACTGCATTGTATCTGCGTTAGCAAACTAAAGCAGAAAAGCATTGTGGGTAGGGCTGTACCACATTGTACCATCCATGATAACACCTGCATACATTTTCAGGTGATAAAAAAAGTGTTGACACAACCTTAAACATGGAAAGCTATGAACAGTGTGTCAGCACAGGGAGCGACAGCCTCAGATGAGGAGTTAATACCTAAAAAGGGAGCTGCTTCCACAGTGTGGAGGTGACTTTGGGTACAACAGGTCAGACCTCCAACAAACCAGAATATACAAGAAAACTGTCACTGGCAAAGGTGGAAACCCAACTTGTTTCACCACTTGAAGCAAAAACACACCAGGTTATGAAGGCATGTGAGGAGAAGACAGTAGCAACTGGTGATGTGGAACCACAAAGTAAACAAATGACTCAACCGAGCATCACTGGAGCACTTGTTAGTTGCACTCCATATAACAAGAAGAGCAAACGCTGTCACATATCGTTTGGCCAATGTTATGATGCTAATCCAAACAGTGTAGAATGAGGGCTTTATATATCTGGTTCAACAGCTCGACCCAAGATACTTCAAATATGAGGTCCTTTCTTATGTGATAGAATTGTGTAATATTTTTTTTATTTCAACACACGCAGAGGATCACTGGATTTGAATCAAAGTGTATGGGAGTAGAATCATTTACACAATTTTAAACTCTTGAGGCACTGTTTTTAATCACTATTGAGCACAGCATACCAATAAGCCTCTCAATCACTTTTACTATACAACTGCAGCCTGTAGACATTGAAAGAATTATTTCACCTGCTAATCAGAACTGACCAGGTCAAGCCATACAAATTAGCAAACAACCCAAAGCTAATGATGCAAATTAGCTCCCACATTTTCCTGTAGTTGTCCAAAGTTTGCTGAACAGAACAAAGCAGTAAATCCTACAATGTGAATACAACTTTTCAGAAACCCTTGTGCAGACAATGATTCTCTGGTTACCTGGAAGTGATGGTGATATTGGCTTTGGAGTATTCCTCCAGTTTGACGACATCAGGAGCAAACAAATACACTCTGGAGTCTGGAGGACAAACAGAGGTATAAAAAAACCAACTCTCAATACAGTATATTTAATTAAATTGTAAACAATTATCATAACACATCTTGAATGAAGAAACAACAGATCAAAGTACAGCCAGGGTCAAAAGACTGTGTAAACGCCCACAAAAAAATCACAGCAATGAAACACTTGTTTTTTCCAATAACAGTCGGTTACCGGAGACGCTAGACAGTGTCCACAGGAGCAGCAACTGAGCAAATAGCCATTTCTTCGCCAAGCCCAGGCCAGCCATCTCTGTGAATGGCAGATACTGCCGACCTAAAGGACACAAGGCAGACTGGGGATCTCAGCAATATGACATTAGTACATGTGAAAAACATTTGAACGGCTGCTGCAGGAGAAATGTGGTGTACATCAAACTACCAGAGTAAACACTTTAGCTGAGCAGTAATTCTAAAGCCATCTCTGCACATGGAGTACAAATGTACACGATGTTCATTAGAGGTCTTCACAGGTGCAAAAAAGACCCAGGGGTTTACTTCCTAGAACTGAACCAGATCAGTCTATTACTTCAAAGCTGGGACCTGGATGTAATATACTGTTAATAACCCATGTCACCCAAGACTGTACTACTGTAATTCAGCTGCCAGTTGATCCAAAATGCTACCAGGAACTATTATTATCTCTCCCTCGCAAGCACGCACGGACACACACATGCACGCATGCACGGAGACACACACACACACACACACACACACACACACACACACACTTGCTTGCTCTGGGCAGATGTAAACACAATGTAAAATACCTTAATGCAACTGGATTGTTTTATGGGTCTGGATTTGTCGTTATTGAGTAAACTCCATGTTTAACCCTGGCGTTTCTGGTTTAGGACAGTAACTTGGTAAATAAGAGACTAACACAAATGTGAAAACAAGCCCTGTCTCGCGAGGATACGGAATGTGATTAAAGAAAATGTCCGGGATCTTTCTGTTTAACCGGACCAGTAGCAAATTAAAAGGTTTCTCCCTGGCCCATGCCCCATGCCCAATCCCCCAACCCAGTTTGGTGCAAATAGTTTATAACGCTGTGTGTAGTCCTGCTCACCCTTCTTTATTCCTTATTTCAGGAAGCCGGCTGCCTTAAAGCCTCCTCTCTGTCCAAACATAAGCATCTAACCCAGTCAATGACCAAATAAAAGTCTGTATAAGAGCTAAAATAAGCAGCACTGACTCAACTCAAAGCCATTTTTTCGAAGATGACCTAGTTATAACATCTCTTCGAAAAGTGTCCAAATTCACTGTCTTTGTTAAACGATGAACTTAAATAAATGAACTTTGCACTTTGTATTCATTCTTATCTGGAGAACACGTTCAACATGCAGAAAATAGGCAGCAAAGGACAAAAAAAACCCTAAAGCATTCCGTTAATCTGAATCAGTGCCGGTGAAAACACTTACCTCAGCTGGGATTCTGCTACTTCCTCATGAGCAGGTCATAAGATGAATAGCCTTCTTCTTCGTCTTCTTTTAGGTTGCAAAACAACGATATGGCGACCAAGTGGCCTGGAGCCTGTCTCGGGAGTAAAATGCTCAAAAATCCATAAAGAAATAGGCTATTATAAGCTCACCAACATTGTGGTATATATATATATATATATATATATATATATAACCATATATATATATATATATATTCATATATATATGGTCTAACATAGGCTAATGAAGCAAAACGGATGGATAACAATAATCCTCGCATTCAAATTTGGTCTAAGATAGGCTAATGAAGCAAAACTGGACAACAATAATGCCCTGTGTAATGTTGTGCCTCTGAGGCTCTGAATCAGGTCGCCTCTCCCCTCATACATGTAACAATGAAACATTACATGACTTTGTTTCGCCAACAAAAAATCTAATTCATAACCGAACGAACTTGTCGGAACGAGAATGCACGGTGCGTTGTTTCAGTCGGACATTTAATCTGTGAACTCCGGTGTTCGACCTTGCGGGTAAGTGCTTCCTGTTCGGGTGTGTGAGTGTCCCGTCAACAGTCGGGAATATGTCTGTGTTGAAGCTCTGCGCCCCGAGGAGTTTGCTGTCACGGTAAGACTATCAGGATAATGTGGTGGGTGAAAGAGTCCTGTATGGAGTTCACGTTATTTAAATTACAAATTAAAATTCAAATTACACACGTTACCGAAACGGGCACAGAGGCTAGCCGTGTGGTTCAGTGCTACCTTTAAAGTGTGCGTCTTGTGTGCACTTGCAGGTGTGCTCGCCCCGTGTTCACGCGGACAGGTTGCCAGTCAGCGTCAGTGGACGTAGCGCGGCTCGGCCGGGCCTCGTCGCTGCTCCACACTCAGACCGCACAGCTCAACTCCAACAGGACGGCGCTGACGCGCTACGGGCGGCAGAAGTATGAGAGACAGTACCCCGTGATGCTGGTCCGGCCCGACGGATCCACAGTCACCATCAGATACAAAGAACCCAGACACATCATCACGGTCAGTGCGTCATCACCGTCGCTGTCTGATGCTGCTCAGAAAATACGGGGAAAACACACGGTGGCGAACATGTCTTATGAGCAGCTTTTAGAACACGGCCCTGACTGACCAGCTGGGGCTGGCTTCACACTTAGTGTAAATAACTAAAGTGCATCCAATTAGCCACCGACTGTCTTCTGAGATATGGAGGCTTTAAAAAGGGTTTGTGGCCAGAATAAACACGTGTTATTGAAAATAGCGAAGTTATTATTCTCCATAAGAAGTCTGATTATTATTTGAGCATTTCATGCCTTAAATTTTCAATGATCGTTCTACACTATTAAGTTACTGGTGAGGAAAATTCTTTGGTAGGTTGGAGCCCACTGTATCTTCACACTGAACTACATTAGAGCTCTTATATAGAGTTCATATAGGATATGCATGCTTACAATACTTTCTTTGTAAATAGGCACAAGTCAGTAAAATAAGATTTATGAGGCATTCAATTTCAAAAACACTCTCAGACCTATATGTGAATTATGTATTGCCCATGTATGACACAGTCTGCTGTAAAAGCAATCATACCACTGTTTTAATCAGTACATGCTCAAAATATGAAGTTGGTTACTTAAACAAAACACTTGTTGGATCCAACATTATTTATACAATGTATTAAGCAAATCTAAGGTGGTCCGGTGGGGCAGTTTTCTAAACTCTATTGATCTGACATGGAATTTCCCAGTCATGGGGAAAAGATATTTGTCTTCTGCTAAACAGGTGCAGAATGTGAGTCTCCCAGTGTTAAAACTGTCTTTAAAGGAGTCTCCAGTGATGTTAACATTGCACTTCTATAAATTTACTGCAGTGCTGATATTAATAAGTGGCTGGTAATGGTACTGGTTGCTCAGTTTACTCACCAGCACACCAGTGAAGTAGTTAATAAGTGATGAGTTATTTATAATTCACACATAGCATCAGGATATGGTAATAAGCAGTGGCATTTGTCAATAATAATGGTATATACCTGGGGAAAGCGGCATATGCCAGTGGAACATAGCACCAAAGGCCATCACTCTGAATTGACATGTGCCACGAGAACAAGAGTCGCAAACCTGTCGCTGTTCATCTTGGCATCTCCTTAAATTTGAGGACTTTGAAAGACACGAATATCAAAGAGTGGACAAAATTGAAACAGCTGAGATATTCAGACCTTTAGTCCTTCAACTGTCTGAGCTCTGTTATATATCTGAAATCTCCAAGCCAAACCATGATCATCACTGTAACTTTCATACTGGGCAAAAACTCAATAACATCTGAATAACAGGGGGGATATGCTAATTTTCACCCCTAACTAACCAATAGACACAGCACCAAGTCCTCACTCATGTGATCAACTTCATGTAAGCTGCCTTGATGCATTAGTGTGTAAGTATATAAACTCATATTTCATGTTTTGTAAGTTTATTTGTATCTCTGTGTGTTTTTGAAAGCTGCCAGTCAATCTGTCCGCTCTGTCTGAAGAAGAGCGTCGAGCTCGACAGAAGAAGAGAGAAGCCAAGCAGGTGAAACAACAGACAGCAGTCCACTATGAGGACGATTTTGAAGCAGACCAATACAGCCAGTTTTGGAAGAAAAAGTAACTTCTTTGTACAGGAATGTAAAGCACCACTGAGTTGACATCCCTCGAAACCAGACTCTCTTGAAGTTTCCATTTGTCCACATACAGTATGGTTAAAATGGGTTGTTGTCATTCCAGAGAAGTGACTCCATCAAAATATTCCAACAGACTCTGAAACCGTGACTAATGACATTTTAATGGCAGGGTGTGTAACTGTCCTGCTGAGATTTACTCTGACTCTACAATTACACTCAGAATTGTAAACAACTCAATAAAGTTGGAAACCATAACAATGTCAAGTTAAATTGTTTTAAAGCTGTGTTTCCAGGTGATGAATTTTCATTAAAATTAACAAGCTTGTTAACCTTTTGTGGCTGCTGGAGAAGCCAACTGCTCAGGTTCTGAGATATTCACTTGTGGCAGAACCACAGTGGTTCAGATCAATCAGCGTACTGTGATGGAGGAGCTAGTGGCAGCTATGGGCGTGTCTTACATGTGATGGTGAGATTGGTGCATCACATAACATACCTTTTGGATGATCTCCAGATTCTGCTTTTGAAACTTTTTGATGGGCTCCATGTGCTATGAGGCCTGTACTATGTAGCAAGTTAAGCACTTAACCTAATGAATGCAGTCTTGCTAAGTGGTCACATGACCTTGGTCATCAACCTGATGTCAACCCAGGATTCACATTAAAGGGTTGATGTTTGCAGCCTATGACCAATCACAAACATGTATATGCCATCAACAGAACTGTAAAATTACAAAATATTGATGAAGTTCCATTAGAAAACAGTTGCAGCTGCCAAATATGGACAGGACAGCTGGTTAAAAAATAATTGACTGTGAATGTGTAAATCAGGTTTATAGAATTACTGCCCCATCACTGGGACATGAGTAGATCTGATTATAGTTACATTTATTAACACATTAATTGTGTTCCTTATTTGTATTCTTATGGTATGTATGCTTTTTAGCCTTATTCTTTTAGGTGTGACCCTGGGGGTGTCAAACAATTTTGACAGCAAATAAATAATAAATGTAAAAAATATTTTAAAGTTGAAACTGGTCTTTATTACTTTAATAGCTTATAGGTACAAGACCTTAGTGCCTCAGTCGTTCTCTGTTGTAGAACTATATTGGTAAGCGAAAGCACATTGAAGTGGCTTTGACATAACTGCAGCCAAGAGGGAAAAAATGAAACAAAAAGACACCCCACTTCAGTAGGTGGCCCTAATGCGCCGTAAACTCGGTTGCTCACTGACAAAACATACGAGGAATATTTTTCTCGCGAGATTTCCGATCTTTACGCTTGTGTCCTTGCAAAGTCCGAGATGGGTTACTGGGATATACCAGAGGGCACGAACTGCCTCGAAAAAACATGGATCACGACCAAAGTGGGCACAGCTTTGGGTAAATATCAGCACTGACCAAACAGTTCTGAGCCGTGTCGGCTTCAGGTGCAGATTCTTACGCTGGGAAGTGAGAACGAGCTCCCTCTCTGTTGAGCTAGCGTTCATGCTAATGCGTTTAAGCTAGCAGCTTCGTCCATAACTGATTGCTTACTAATTGTTACACAAACAGGAAACTAAATGCACTGTGTTTTGCAAGAACTCGAATGTTAAGCTACAGCCCCCAACCAATAGATCGCTTGTTGCTGCTGTCAGTGACTAAACAACACATCTAAAACTGGTGGTTGTGTAGCTCTGTTGCGCAGTTGGGCATCTCAACTTTAGCTGTTTGACTGAACTCATTAGGGGGTGGTTGCTACCACATTCTGTTGATTAAAATTAGAGATGACAAGAATACTTAGTAGCACATTAGCCTGTTCGAAAGTGCCTGTTGTTATAATCGGTTTTGTTTTAAGACATCACGTATCCTTATTCTTTTCCACTGAACCTATGTTCCAGTTTTGTACTTTTTCACACAATGTATGTCCTTGTAACTTCTGGAACTATAAGATAACATGAGCGCTTAGAAATGTTTTGCATACCAGGAGGCAGATGAAACTAGTGCTGGGCGGTATACCGGTTAATACCAAATACCAGTGTTTTCTATGATATGAATTTTTCATATACCCCAATACCGGTGAGTGTGTAGCGTACAAAACGTTGGGAACGAAGAGCGGCGGATAGTCGCGCCGCAGGACATTGTTTGAGAGGGGGCTGTTTTGCAGTTGCACCAAACAAGCAGCATGAGAGAGCACAGCATGTGTTGAGCGGTGAACAAAACGAACAACCCCGGTGAAAGTAGTGAAACTGAAGTTTCAGAACGGACAGAAAATGAAAGAACTGGTACCAAAACGAGGAGCCGTGTCTGTTGTATGGAGCTTCTTCAGCTATAAAAAAAAATCCGACGTCGTTCAAACTATAATATTATGAAAGTGTTGTCGGGCTAAAGTTGTAGCCGCAGGAGGCAACACAAGCAATTTGCTCCACCACCTCAGCCGTCATCATGTCCTGGAGTATCAAGAGTGCTGAAATTCTGTATTTTGACTGCGACAGTGATGCATTCTGATTCCTTCACTTCATTAGAATTATGAGTGCCACCTCTTTGTGAACACCAGCAACTGTATTAGCCTAATACTAGTGTGAACATTAATGTTTTTCTACAATATTCACTCTTCATGACAGTAAAATATGTCATTGTAAGCCAATTTACTGCAGTAAAACCGTCAAATACCGTGAAACCGGTATAATTTTGAAAAATACCGTGATATAAATTTTTGGTCATACCGCCCAGCACTAGATGAAACTTCCCTATTCTATCAGTAAGGTTTGTAGCATTAGCTACACGCCAAAACAACACTCACACATGTTGTTTAAGATGCTCCATTTACCTGTGATCATAATAAATGTTCTGATTCTGAACTGAAGGTTGCTCCGGTTGGTTCTTGGGCTTCCAGCAAATGAATCAGGCCAACACTGTACTGGAATCTGCACAGCACCAGAGAGTGCATAGTTACCAGCTCAAGTGTAGCTTCTGTTGTTGATGTGAAATACTTAACATGGTATTCTTCATTACTAATAACAATGTACTGAGAGTAAACAGCTTTTAATACATAAAATCAACCAGGTGATTCCAGCCCTGTTTGAGCTTGTCAAGTCATATCCTGTATGACCATGTCTGACTAAGAATTCAGAACAACGTTGATTTCTTATCAGCTTTCCTGCTGCACACATTGTTCAGCTCATCAGCCCTGTGTCACTTGTGTGTTAATTTCAAGTTTGTTCATGTGTGTGTGTGATTTTTCAGGCCTGGTTGGTTCAGCCTATCACATAGCGGCATTCCCACCTGAATCTGCACTGGCAGCTCTACAGAGGGCTAGCTCAGCAACTGTTGCCATGGGTACGTTTTTTGTATTGACTCAGAAATTCAATAAATAGTTTTGTGGTTTCAAGTGACATTTTTTTGCAAATATAGTACTATTCCCAACCTTCCCCCACTGCTTAATAAAAACGTTCAAGTGAAATATTTCTTCTGCTGATCCACCAGCAGTAATGATAGAACATCATAGTACACATTATATATGGTACTACTGTTTTCTGATACTTTGAATATTTGCTTACCTTAGTAGTGTTTGTAAATTAGTAAAACAGGTCCATTTTTCTAATCATAATCTGCTGAGAAATGTCAAATGTTTTTTTGTAAGAAGGAAAGGAGCTCAAGCACTGACATGGGTTCCACAAAAAGGTCTGGGTGGTTCAAATTGTGTGATGCTGATATGTGTGCCTGTCTGTGTTTTATCAGCCTCCATGGGAGCCATCTTTGGAATGGCGACTTGTCTCAGCGCTCATGCTCGTGAAGCTCCAGACGACCCACTGAATTACTTCATCGGGGGCTGTGCCACTGGCATCTTCCTGGGAGCCAGAAGTAAGTATCCGTCCTGGCAGAGGACACACTGGGTGCTTTCTGTTCGATGAAATCGCTGATGATGTTCATGTCTCTTTAAATGCTTCTCCGAGAAGATGAGTCTCTGGAAGGAGCTTGATCTGAGGGTGATCAAAGGATAGTAGAAAGAACTGTATGGTTGCTGAGGGAACAGCAACCCTGCAACATTAATAATATTGCTCGATTCTAATACCGTAGATCAGATAAACTCCAGTTATAGGTGCAGCGTTGTTCATATTGACTAGTGAAATAAAAAATAACACTGTGTACAATCTGAAACCTTGAATTAATCATGAAAACACTGAAGTTAACATGCAACTATTTGTTCTTCATTAGCTGATATGCTTTTCTTTTTTTCTTTAATCGTAATTCCAGAAAAATATACCGCCTTTATTAGCGGTATGAAAACACTTTACCTGCAGCCTGTGACAGATTTGATTTACAAGATCTATAGTTGATTTCATTGCTCCTTCGTGGACTTTGGAGTGAGGGAAAAGCTTGCCACACGAGGAGCTTGCATTGTACCATCACACTGGTGGTAACTTTGCCTGCTCACCATGTGACACTGACAATATAACCATTCCCACCTCTCTCCACCCACACAATGGTTGTTGTTGAATTCTAGAAATGCTATTAAAAAAAAAAAACTAATGAAGTTCAATGTGTGGGTGTTAGTGTTGATGTAGTGGTGACCTGCCACATATTACTCAGGGTATGGGAAACCCTGTTTTGTGCACACAGTTTTTTTGACACATGGCAAAAGGAGAGCATCACTGCATAAGAGAATGCAGCAAAATAATCTTTTTTTTATCTTGATTGTTATTTCTGTAATTGTTGGAAGTAGTTGAAATTCAAATTTAATTAATCACCCAAATCCCAACACTGGAGTTTGCCCCATTCATCTCACTAGATCCACTCGACCTGTATTGGATAAGTGCAGACAATATAACTTTGAAGACATTTTTCATCCCTGACTGCTTGCATGTAGATGTGAAGGTGAACAAACACACAATTTCAGAACTGAATTGTGTGTCGGGAGTGAATGTTCAAGACAGTCGATTAAAACAAGTGAGATGTTGCTGGCGTTCAGGGAGCCACCATGTCTGTCTTGTCAAGGATGTGGTCACCACTCTTCATTCGCTTTTCGTGTCAGGTAAAGTGTAAAAGTTATGTTAGCTTGTCTAAATGACACTGTATTGTCCACTCTGTGTGTGCATGCCCATCTGTCTCCAGCCCACAGTGCTTCGACAGGTACGTCGGCGTGTCTGGGACTGGGAACACTGGCCTTTTTTGCAAAAGTCAGCAAGAAGGAGGGATGGAGACTCGTTGGACCACCCAAACTATGAGGATGATGGCTCTAAGATTAACTGTGTGTTTTAAAAAGACTTCATGTAATAAAGCTATTGTGAAAAAGACAAAACAGAGTTGTTTCAGTGGATTTCATCTCACTTGTGAAGAAAAAGTTTACACAGTTTAAGTCCAGTAGTGTCTTAGAGGAGGTTAAAAAATTATTTGGGGAAGTGGAGGAATCTTGAAATTTACACCAAAGGGCTGGTATCCACAAAGATATGGAAGGATGCACCTTTTAATACAATCACCCATGACATATAGACAAATGGAAGCAGGCAGCACGGTTGCGCAGTCGTTAGCGTTGTCACCTCTCGGTTTGATCCCCTGTGACCCTGCATGGATAAGTGGTATAGACAATGGATGGATGAAAACTACGACCATGACTTCCCTCCCTCCACCTGGATAAGGGACTTCCTCAGAAATCACCAACAAACTGTTCAGAATCATCCCCCACTGCTCCTCCACCCTCACACTCGACCCTCCTCTATTCCCTGTATACTCTTGACTGCACTTCAAGACAGGAGTAAAATTTGAGGCTGACAACAGAGTGATCGGACTGAGAACTGGCAGTGAGGAGTCAGCGTACTGAGATGAGGTGCATTAGTCATCGGAGTGGTGTTCAAATAACAACCGGGCTCTCAGCGCCAGCTAGACAGAAGAGATGGTCATTGACCACAGGAGGCAAAGAGAGGAACCTGCCCCACTTTAATGTGTGTGCAGTGGGTCTCCACCATCAAAGTTTCATTTCAAGTAGCAGTTTCAATTCTCCTGTTGAAAGAATTATTTATTTTCCACATCTCTCAACAATTTTATCATTGCTTCAGTTTTCATGTGCAGTAGTACCCTAGGTAATGTGTTGCACATGTGGCCTGTGCACCAAAGCAAGTTCAACATACCCAGGATGTCCTTTTGTTATCTGACTAATTACCGTATCAACACTAAGGAATTCTGTGGGGAATCAAAGAATTTGTGTATAATTAAAATAAAGCTGTAATATTTATTATGTAATTATTGAGTGTGATAAACTCTCCCCCTGTTTGCTATTCTACAGCTCTTTTAATGAGGATTTACGTAATGTTGTAAATGATTATTGTGAGATGGGTGTCTTCTGTACTGCTCTTAAGACTGCCATAGTTAAGTCTTTTATTTAAAGACTTACCTTTGTAGTTTGGCTTTTAGTCTAGCTTTTGGATACATGTTATCTCTTTTCAATAATTAATTTTAATTAATTAATTAATTAATTAATTAATTAAATTTTTATCTTGATCTTAGTTTACCTGCACATTTATGAGATTTACAAAAGTGTTTCCTCAATTCTTCTTCTTATTTCTCTGTGCATGAGTAGGGGGGTGGGGTATAGTTTTTATTGCTTTTCTGATGAAAAGCACTTGTAACCTGTGTTACACATTTAGTCTGATTTTTTCCAGGTACTCAGCAAAGATGTTCCACTCCACCAAAAAGATGCCAGTCAGGTTGATAGGAGACTCTAAATTGCCCATAGGTGTGACTGTGAGTGTGAATGGTTGTTTGTCTCTGTGTGTCAGTCGTGTGATAGACTGGCAACCTGCCCAGGAATGTCCGTGGAATGTTGCAGAGACCACTCAGGAGTATCAGGGTCACGGGATTTGTTCATGTACCTCCATCAGAGAGAGAGAAGAGAGGAGAAAAAAGATATTTAGATGCTTTATATTTAAAGATTACATTAGTGTGCAGCATGAAGTAGATTCAGACACATGCAAAACTAAGAGTTTAAGTAAGACATAGGACAAACATATTTTGACAAATGTCATTTAGTTCAGTGTAGTAATGAAGATTGAAGATTAAATATGGTTTCAAACAACATGCTGTATATTGATCCTTGTTTATATGACATCAGGTATGTCAGTCTTTGCTAATACATTACAGCTAACCTGTGAAGTTTGACCATGTCAGTGACAAAGAAATTAATAATTAAGCTGAAGGTTGATTACACAGATTCACTCACCTTCGTTAGGTTTCCCAGCAGGACAGATAAACTCAGCTACACAGAGTCAGAAGAACTTTAAACAGGATAAATAGGATAAACACTGGAGCAAAGAGTGTCTATAAGAAATCAGCACGACCTGGAAGAGTGGAATCAACATGGATAGCAGTCTCACGACAGGTCTGACCCTCTTTAACTCAGTTTTATGCCTAGGCTCTATGTATGAACAAGCTTTATCTTCATGGCATGTCTAAAAGCAGATTACTATAGATAGACAGTTTATTAAAGCATTTGAGGCAGGAAATAGGGGGAAAGCAGAGGCACAACTAAAAAGGAGATGGCTAAGTATTGTGATTACATTTAAAATTGGCTAATTCAACAACTCAATTCAACAGTCGAATCATGTAAGGGCAGGGCAGTACGTTAACTGTTTTGCTCATCGCAGTGGTGCTTCAGACAAAAAGTTGCTGATGAAATAATACAAATTTTGAGCATAAAACACACACACACACACAAGTTGAAGATGCAGCCATATCTAATTTTTTAAAGACTTAGTGGTGAGTTTGACACAGCAGGTGGTTTTATTGACTCCAATATCTCCTTGCTCTGATTTTGGCTTCTACATGCTTTTCTAAAAAAATCTATATAAGTATAATTTATTAACTTGGACATTTTCATTTTTTCCCCAACAAGAACTTGGGGTGATGTTTGACTTTACCAAGCAGAATGAGCTCTGACGTGTGAAATACTGATTGAGATTTTAGACATGACAGTATCTAGTCATCATGCAAAATGTGAATATGTAAAATGTAATGTCAAGAAAAATCACACATGGTTACTTCACCCAAGAACTTGGACATGAGTGAGATATCACAGTTGTTTATTTAGTCCAGGGAAATTGGTTAGGGGTGAGAGGTCATGGCTGCTGTTTTAGTCCAAGGATTTAAGCAGGAGTGAAATGTCATGGTTGGAGTTTTATTCCTAAGATATTCAGTATGAGTAAGACATCACAGTTGTAGTCTTAGTCTGGGAAATTTGGGTAGGAGTAGGACATCTCCTTTGTAGTTTTGGTCCAAGGAATTGACACTGATCCAGATCTTTACAAGTCCTGTGTTTTAATATTGTACTAACACTCTTTAGTTATGCAGGACAAGAACCTAGATATTCTTTGAGAACTCCAGAAGCAATAATCAATGTATATTCCAGTTGGTCACTTACAATTAAGACACAATGGCGAGTGAAATGAATCTATTTTGTTTATAACATTGGGTCTCCTGTGTTGCCTGTGTAATATTCTTTAATGTATTTCCTTGAGTTCACTATGAGACACACAATGTAAGTGGCCTGAATGCATCACACCCATGCATCTTCATCAAAAATGCTCTGATGCTCTTCTTCCCCTCATTTAACAAGCCTGCCATATTATGCCATTTGCAAGCTTTGTATATAAATATAAGATAAAACCTTTAATGTGAAGTTTAATGTGAGTTAACTTGACATTTGTGCTGATGGAGAAGCAGAGCAGAGTCTTTTTGTGTTTTCTGTAGAAGACATATGACCATTATGATCATCAAACAAGTCTCCTATCACTGTCACTCCTTGTCCATACCAGGAACTAAAATACATTAATACCACGGGGAAGCCCCTGTTATAAATGAGTGGCTTACCATTTACTGCGGGAAGAAACTATTTCATGTAGTTGGTGAAGGTTGAAGGGAGAAAAACAGTGAAAATGTATATCAGGTTTTACAGCTGTTTGTAAGGACCCAGTGTTTCAATAGAACTCAATGACACTGATGGCAGGAAATGATGAATTTTCTCCCAGTAAGAATGTTATTAAACATGCTGATAAAGTCATCACTACTGAGAATTATAGGAGAACATGAATCAATAGATCTATGACTCTCTGTGACCCTGGCTACATTGCTGAAAATGAACCTAGGGTTTCTATTTTCCTCTTTTAATGATAAGTAATAGGCTGCTCTGGCATTAAGAGTCCTTCCTTATGTTTCAAGAATATCTAACCACAACATTTCATTTCAGGTATTCATGATGCATGCTTTAACTTGTGGGTTTGTAAGTTAAGCCATGGAGCTACACTTATGTTCTGCTATCTTCTTTTTAGAGGGGTAAAAGAGTTGAGTGTCATTCACACTGAACATATTGCACCATCAAGAAGATGATCATGAATTAATGCTACCTCACAGAGCTACAGCATGTCCATCAGTAGAGGCATTTCATCCAGTTATAGGAATTCAAATGCAACATCAGTGATCTGATAAAAGAAGATTGTGTAGAAAGATTATTCAATGTTTAATTTGGACTTTGTAAGTCAGAACAAGCATGTGGTTCTTGTCAGATGGGTGTCTTCCAGTGCACAGTGAATGTGCAGTGAAGCCTCTTCTAAACCAATACGTCATATTTTTGACAGATTTTTACTCACTGAGAGTACTCAGTACTCATGTCCAATGCTGTGGAAAGAAACTAAAATCATACCTTTATCCATAGATGGTAAACATGTTTTATTGCTCCAAATGTAGACATGTATTGTGTGCCTCGCTTGCAGGCAGCAGCTCCACTGGGTTCACCACTGCAGCACCTCCCAGCAAAGGTCCTAGTGTGGATGCTGCTGACATTGCTGTGGTTGTCGTCTACTTAGTGTTTGTCATGGTGGTTGGAATCTGGGTAAGAAGTGGCTCAGCTCATTTTATGCTTTCACCTTTAATTCATCTTGTGAATGTGTGATATTGTCTATAAAAGCACATCACAAGTGTACTGCTACTGTGATGTGTACCCTTGTCCTGTCTGTAGTCATCAGTACGAGCCAATCGCAGCACTGTAGGGGGCTACTTCTTGGCTGGCCGTTCGATGACCTGGTGGCCTGTGAGTACCCAATGTGCTGCCGTGCATGATGTTTATTTTCTCATCTCCATGTTAATGTGCTTTGTGCTATATAGTATCAGCATAATGTACTGTTCTATTGTCTGCATTCATGTCCTGTTTTACACTTAGTAGTTAAGTTTTTCTGCTCTTACATGTACTGTAACGTTACAGAGCGGTTAGTGTGACACAGTCAGTTGTCGGCAGCCAGTTTATTCTTCAGGATAAGGAAAAATATAAATGACAAAGTAGTCATTTATAAATTGGTAAATTTAATGTGCCTGAACTTTCACAGTCAGAGTCAGAACTTCAGTGAGCTTAGTAGTAATGAATGTCCTACATGTAGGACATTCCATATTAACAACTATTTACATTTACATGTAAATATGTAAATATGGTAAATATTGTGTAATTTAGATATATTGTGTTTAAAAGAATAAACTGTTTAATTCTCATTTTTCATCTGCACACTTCCCATGAAGCTTGATATGTGGTATGATAAATAGTAAATAGTAAGTAGTTCAGTCTCATCTCATTATTCTTTCTGATATTTGGTGAAAGTGGAGACACAAAATCTATAAATTACTTCTGCATGAAAAATGGTACAAAATTTCATTTAGACATGTTTTATACATCCACAGAGATAAACAATTATTACACTTATAAAATATAACAGTCAAACCTACAGACAATTTATGGTCACCACTCAACCTCACCTGCATGTTTTCGGTGGAGTGGGAGGAAGCCAGGGTACCCAGAGGTGGTGTTCCCTAACATTTTCTTCATTTTCTTCTTTATTATCAAGTGTTCCATGAATTTAACTTTTCTTCAACTTCAGAAAAAAGCTCAATTTATTGAAATGAATATAAACTTTGTTGTTCTTGTGTATTGTCTGTATGTGTTTACAGATCGGAGCTTCACTGATGTCCAGTAATGTTGGCAGTGGTCTGTTTATTGGTCTCGCAGGAACAGGAGCAGCTGGAGGCATCGCTGTTGGTGGATTTGAATGGAATGTAAGAAACATGGTTCAGAACTGTGTATGATGTGCAGTGTTGTGCTTTCACCAAACATGGCGTACAACCTGATAACCCAAGGGTTCAACTTCGGTCTCATAAGACCAAAGAATCTTCTTCCAGTTCGCTGCAGAGTCTTCCACACATCTTAAGGCGGTAACACTTGACATTGCAGTATTGTGAAATGGTTCCATTTTGGCACACTACAGCTGAGATGTCATGTGTTTCCCATGCTACAGAGTTACATACAGTTGGCTGCCTCCTTTCTGAATGCTCAGTCACTTTTTGTGGATGACAAACATTAGGCAGAGTAACAACCACACCACACTTTTGACTGATTCAACTGACTTAACTGTACAGCATGTTAATTTTTCAGTGTTATAAATCTTCCATCCTTTGACTTGCGCTTTTCAAACACTGTTTAAGAGTTGCTTGGAATTTTGGTGTAGGTTTTTGTTACTTACCTCTTGAATACACACAGGTGGTCTCCATTCCAACAAATGTGACTTTTACAACAAACTGGCTACACCAGCAATGATTTAGGTGTGTCTTATTACAGTAAAGTAGGTGAGTATACATCTGCCAGCCTTGTTACGTTTCCTTCGGTTACAACCCAGAAGTAGACACAGGCATAAAGAGTTTAGGTAGATTTATTTTCCTGAGAGAATGTGTTCATGAGAATGGGATGGACGGACAACCCAAAAACTTAATACCTCTAGCCATGTCAAGATTGCAGATGCATAAACACAATGCAACAGAAACAGAAGTGACAGTCGGTGTTTTTTAACGTGACTGTGTGTGTGTGTGTTTGAGTAGGCAGCGTGGGTCCTGGTGGCTCTGGGTTGGATCTTTATCCCTGTCTACATCTCTGCCAATGTGGTGACCATGCCTGAGTACCTGGCCAAACGCTTTGGAGGCAGGAGGATCCGAATATACATGTCTGTCCTGTCACTCATACTCTACATTTTCACCAAAATATCTGTAAGACACACGCTTACATTTGTTCACTTCAGATTATTCTGTCCAAAATGACACAGAAATTAGGTACAATCCAAGACAAAGTGGAAAAACATTGGTCTGTGTATGTGTGTGTGTGTGTGTTACCCAGACAGACATCTTTTCAGGGGCATTGTTCATCCAGGTGTCATTTGGCTGGGATCTCTATCTGTCCACAGGCATACTGCTGCTGGTCACTGCTGCTTACACTGTGGCAGGTGAACACACACACACACACACACACACACACACACATATATATATTATCCTACAACTGATTCTCATGAGCATAAACAGATAAAAAACTGAATGTCCTTTTGGTTTAACTAATCAGTACTGAGTGACGTGACATTTTGTTGACATGTCAGTTTACCTTGTCCTGCCTACAGTGTCATCATTTGATGACTATTTCTCACCTACATGAACCAAAATAGCTGTGCCTGTACAAGCACCCAAGACTTAGTGCTTTACATTTGTCCATGTGTGATTAATATGGGGCTCAACATGCTTGTTGCTTCTGGTGGGAAGATGTGGTTGACAACAAAGTACAAACTGAGTAAATGGCCTTTGACTCAACAATCTTTATGTCCATTTCAAGTCAGTGATTTAAAACAGTGACTGAGTGCATTGATCCCCTCTCACTTACATAATCTGTAAACTGCCATTTCCATGCTTGTGGGTCCGTCTTTGTGTGTGTAGGTGGGTTGGCAGCTGTGATCTACACCGATGCACTCCAGACGTTGATCATGGTCGGAGGAGCCTTTGCACTAATGTTCATCGGTAGGATGCACAGTCACACACACTGTCACATACACTCACATGGTCTATAAATCCAGCATGATGGAGACAGACTTTGTGGAGACAGCAGCAGTCCACCAAAGGATTTGTAGTTCTCTCTGTGATTTCATTTTGGTTCAAAAAACTAAAGCTTGAGAATGATGCTGTTTGAAGCATCATTCGCACTCCTACTTTTCCAGTGCTGACAGCTGATATTTTGTACCAATAATAAGTATTGTAGAAGGGATGGTTTCATGTCAAATATCTCCAAGAAAAAGACTTCAGTGATGGTGAAGTGTGCATGTTTGTACATTTTCCAGCATTCTCCAAAGTTGGCTGGTATGAGGGCCTTGTGAGCCACTACATGTCAGCCATCCCCTCAGTGACAGTTGCCAACACCACCTGCCACCTACCTCGCAGCGATGCCTTTCGCATGTTCAGAGACCCCGTGTCTGGGGATATACCCTGGCCAGGTCTGGTGTTTGGGCTCACAGTACTGGCTACATGGGTCTGGTGCACAGATCAGGTAACATTTATACATGCAGTCCAGGGTAGCATATCTGAGGAGTGAAACATCTGAACCTTCAGCTGTGTGCTAAAATGTGGCTGTAGCTGTAAAGCTGGCTTCACAGTGACTGAGTGAAAACAGAGAGGGGTCTCTCCTCCACAAGTTGTGCTGGTTGTGCAGATTATGATCCTGCTTACATATTGGTGAGATAGTATGCTAATGAACGACTGTACTGATAATTACAGAAATCTCATTAGGTCATGTTTGTCATGTAGTTCAACATCTGCTTCTGCTGAATGTTTACTTACTTTGTGACAGGCTTTGTGACTGTGACAGCAGTTACCTTCACTTTAATTCATTAATAATGCTACAGTATAATCAACAATCTTATGATGCCCAACTTTAAAAATGGAGTTGTTATATATATACATTTATATATAAATTATTTTACCTTAACTTTGTGAATGGAACATCCATGCTGTGTGTTCGTATGTGTCTGTGTTCGTGTATACAGGTTATAGTCCAGAGATCTCTTTCAGCCAAGTCCTTGTCTCATGCCAAAGCAGGCAGTGTGTTGGGAGGCTACCTCAAACTACTGCCCATGTTCTTCATCGTCATGCCAGGCATGATCAGCCGAGCACTGTTCCCAGGTCAGTCTGTCTGCCTCTCTCTGTGCACTATTTTAATTTGATCATTACTTCTTAAAACCAGACTTTCAATGACTGACATTTACCCAAGTTTATTTCCATCCATGGATGGGGTGGTTTACGGGTTCTGCCATCAGGGTGATCATGGTTTTAGCTCTGAAATCTTGAATGAGTCTGGGGTCGCCAGTTAATATATAGTAATATAATAATATATGTATAAACTTCAATAAACATAGGTATTAATTCAACTGTATGTGTATTACTGAGACAGTAGCTTTTGTGTATTTTTAATATTGTCCCCTCTTAGTTTTTGGGGTGGACAAAAAACTGGAAAAAAATTTCAATACAAGGCAGTCCCATTCAACACCAGTAGAAGCTACAAACTAAATAACAAACATGTAGGTGAAATTATTACCTTTCTGACAGTGCCACCAAAACTGAACATTGTTATCTCTGTAAAAGTAGAATTTATGGCTGAGCTGGGTTACATCAAAGTCTACAGCTGTAACTAGTAAAGTTGCCACTAAGTGTACATGGAACCTAGTAAAACAAACAAAGTACTCAACCTATCCTGTAATCTGACTGAACTGCCTCATTATTACACATAAACATATCAGTTTAAATGAATACTGAATTGTTAACAACATATTTAAGAGGAACTATACATGTAGATGTGTGACTTGGGTCAGCTTTGTGCCTGGTCAACTGTGACCTCCCCCAACTGTTTGCCTTGGTGTTGGCCAAGTATTCACAACTTTTGTAGTATTTTTATGAGTTTAATACACTGTATATGTACACTGTGTATGTAATTACTCCAGGGAACAGCCAAATACTTGCATCCTAAAGTACCTTCCTCTGCCTGCTCTGCATTAATATGTTACCAAGCTAGCTACCAGTCATAAAATGACAGTATTACACCTTAAATAGTGATACAAACTGACTTGAGTACTGCATGTCAATGTTTAGCTAAGCATCGCAGGTGGTGGCAGACTGAAACAACATTTCTGCTCTGGGCTTAGACAGTTCACGACCAAAGACCTGCACAAGCCCATATGCTGGTCTCAGCTCAGCTGCTGCTGATATGGGCTCTCATATCAGCACTACCCTCAACACTTCCTGTATGTGCTGAACTGCAGCCTCGATGCTGAAGAATGCCCAGCAGATGCCTTGGTGCACCAACAGTTCAGTCAGACAAGAGTCTCTTTGCTTGTTCACCTATAAGCTTGTAGAGACTGGCTCCTGCACTGTGGCTAATCTACACAGCTTTTAATGCCAATTAATCAATTAATTGATTTAAATGCTTTTGTTTTTAGATTTTTGTCTATGTGCTGAAAACGTGCACATGTAACATCAACTTATCAGGTCATGAAGTTCAAGAAGCTCTCTGTAGACCTCTGTGATAAAACTGTGAGGCATAGCGCAGGGCAGGGGTATAAAACCATCTAAAGCTTGAGTGTTCTCAGGAGCAACACGGCCTCAAATAAGATTGGAATCAGCAGGACTCTTCCTATAAACCAAATAGAGTACCCGGACAACAGGGGTGTTAATTTTTCACAAATGCTCAAACATTTCTAAAAACATACTATCTGAAGTAAAGATTTATGGGGAGGAAATGTCAGTTCATTCATCTAAAGTGGAACCTTTAACAAAATAAAATTGTGAGGGGTTGGAATAGGTTTTGAAGCCACTGTAGATGACAGCTTTTATTTTACTCTCTTCTCTGTGTTTCTGTGTGTAGATGAAGTAGGTTGTGTGGATCCAGGGGTGTGTCAGAGCGTGTGTGGAGCGTCAGTGGGTTGCTCCAACATCGCCTATCCGAAACTAGTGATAGAGCTAATGCCTGTGGGTGAGTTACACACACGCGCGCGCACACACACACACACACACACACACACACACACACAGGAGTTGTTTCCACTGCAGTCATCTACATTTGAAGACAAGAAAGTGGCATACTAAAGTTCAATGCAAGTATTAAAGAATAAAATGTACTTGTCAGGAAATTCCAGGAGAAACTAACAATCCTTCCAAGTCAAACACTTACAATAATCATGTATAATACAGTGTAGTACTCATTATGCCACTGCAGAATACTAGATATAGTATAGAGATATAGAACAATAGAATAGAATATATTGATTGTTAATATGAATCATTGTTTCATTAGTACACTTAAATTTTGAAACTGACAGCTGTTACAGCTTGACAAAACAAACAAACAAGAAAGCACTTCAAGAATGTTGACTGAAGACAGCATATGCTTCTGGAATGTAGAGAGACAGACAGTATAACTTTCTTGGCAGAGGTAATAAACCAATTTCAATTGGGATCCCTAAAGTAGCACTTTCCAGAGCTTTCAAACACATCTTATCAGCATAAAAATGCTTACTTCCCATGTGGTACAGCACTTAAATCACATTAAAGGGCCTTTTAAGCCAAGGATGAAAATTGATTAGTTTTTATTTTACCCTACTGTCAACACTGGATGGTACACAGAAAAAGGCAAGCAACAGTGATGCAAGAAACCAGTTTCTGTTAAGAGCAAGGGCTGCAGCAGGAACATTGTTGAGGCAATCTAGCAACTAATTGAAAAGCCCGGGGGGTGGTAAATACATATCACCATGACGCTGTCTGCTTGCTTGTGTCTTTTCCTCAAGTCTTACACCTTTCCATTTAAGTCATAATCAAAAGACATAAGGAAAAGAGGAAGTGAGGAAGTCCTCTCATCATTGTCCATAGTCACTGCAACTGTAACCACTCTTACCATCTTTTTGATCCTTCTCTGTGTGCAGGTCTCCGTGGTCTGATGCTAGCAGTGATGTTAGCTGCTCTGATGTCATCTCTGACCTCCATATTCAACAGCAGCTCCACTCTGTTTACACTGGACCTCTACCACAAAGCCAGGCCTAAAGCTTCTGAGAGAGAACTCATGATAGTTGGAAGGTAGGGGTGTAAAGATGAGCCAATACTCTGTCAGTCTGTGAACTCAACAGCATGTAGCAGTGGTAATCTTTTTGTACAGGTGGACTATATTGAAACAAAAGGTAATCCAAAATACTGTAATACCAAACAATGTTTTGTGACTGACACAAAATTCTGATGGCTTAAGATCTTTTTTTTTTGTCAAATCGTGACTTGTTGACTAGGCCCTCTTGATGTAGACCTGCCACGGAAGCACTGTCCTAAATTGGGATTCCTTTCATAAGTTGAAATTGTTTATAGTAAAATGATCACACATTGGATTGCAATGAATCATAAACTTTGCTGCTCAGTACTAGATGGAAAAGAATTCTAACGTGTAGCAACCATATCATTTGCCATGTACATAGTGAAGTTGACACAGTTGTGCATTTCACCTTGCTGCAATGATTTTTGTCAGAAAAGAGAATCTGTTCAGTCAAACTACTGTAGTTGTATGTGGGCCAACTGTCCTGCTAACCGATGCAAAATAGAAATACACAGAGGGAATGTACACTGATAAGCCACAACATTGAAACTGCCTGTCTAATACTGTGTGGGTCTGTAAACCTAAACAGCTGTGATTCATCAAGGTATGGACTCCACAAGACCTCTGAAGCTGTCCTTTGGTATCAAGCACCAAGAAGTTAGCATCAGCTCCTTAAAGTCCTGTAAGCTGTGAGATGGGCCTCTATTTGCCAGACTTGTTTTTAAAGCACATCCCACAGATCCTGAAAGAGAATTTGGCCGCCAAGTCATATTCTTGAACTCTGTCATGTTCCTCAAACCATTCCTGAACAATTTCACAGTGTAGCAGGGCACATTATCCTGCTGAAAGAGGCCACTACTGTCAGGGAACACAACTGCTATAAAGGGGTACTTTGTTTTAAACAACGTTTAGGTTGGTGGTACATGTCAAAGTATCATCCACATGAATCCAGGACCCAAGATTTCTCAGCACAACATTGTCCAGAGCATCACACTGCCTCTGGTGGCCTTCCTCCGCCCCATAGAGCAACCTGGGACCATGTCTTCTCCAGGTAAACAACGCAAACACCCGGTTGTCTACAAAATGTGATCCATCAGATCAGGGCCCCGCCTTCCATTGCTTCATGGTCCAGTTCTGATGCTCACATGCCCCTTGAAGGAGCTGTCAGCAGTGGGTCATCATGAGCAGCTCCACAGTCTCATACACAACAAACTGTGTGTTCTGACAGCTTTCTATCAGAGCCAGCATTAAGGTTTTCACATGTTCATGTTAGAGCAGCTCTTCTGTGGGACCGGACCAAACGAGTCAGCCTTCTCTCTCCATCAGTATCAATGACCCTGTCACCAGTTCACTGGTTCTTCTCCTTCCTTGGACCACTTTTGGTAGGTACTGACCACTGCACACTGAGAAGAGCCCTCAAGACCTGCTGTTCTGGACATGTTCTGACCCAGTCGTCCAAACATCAAAGTTGGACACTGGTCAAAGTCACTGCCGATTTTTCCTACTTCCAACACATCAACATCAAGAGCTGACTTTTCACTCATTGGTTAATATATCCCACCTTCTAACAGGTATCATGATAACAGTATAATCACTGCTATTCACGTCAGCTGTGAGTTGTTTTAATGTTATGGCTGATTAATGTATGTCTCCATCATGGAAATGAATCACAGGCTAACAGATTCTTTTACAAGTGAGTCATGATTAGCATGAGCTCTGAATGTGTTTCATAAAGCAAAGCACTTTCTAATGTACATCTGCCCCTGTGTGTACTTTCAGAGTGTTCATCCTTGTCTTGGTGTGTATCAGTCTCTTGTGGATCCCAGTCATCCAAACAGCCAACAGTGGGCAGCTGTTCGATTATATCCAGTCAGTAACCAGTTTTCTAGCTCCGCCCATTACTGCTGTCTTCCTGATGGCTATCTTCTGGCCACGGGCCAACGAGCAGGTGGGTTGCTCTCTCTCTCTCTCTCTCTCTCACACCTGTATATATTCAGCCTAGTGAGGATACCATTTGTGCCTCATGTTTGTTATGCTTGTTGCCTGATTGATGCTTTGAGTGTCTAAGAAACCATTTTATTTTTAAAGAAATGTTTGATTTTTGTTTTTGCTGTAATATTACCCAACACCATCCTCTGCCAACAAATTATCCCAGTTACTACCTTTATTATAGTTATTGTTGTTATTATTATTATTATTACTATGATATTTAATTGGATAGAACTGTGGTTGTAATATGTAATAATATGTAATATGTCAAATTAAGAACTAATATATTATGTGTAATTTGTGTAGACACAAATGTGGGCTTGAATTTGAAATACTAGCATTGACCAGTTCCATATGACTCTGCCTTTAATGTTTTGTGTTTGTGTGTCTCAGGGTGCATTTTGGGGTCTGATGACTGGACTGGTGGTGGGATTGATCCGCATGGTTCTGGAGTTCTCCTATACAGTTCCTCCCTGTGGTCAGCCTGATCTTCGGCCGGCTGTCCTGGCTGATGTCCACTACCTGTACTTTGCTCTCATCCTGCTGACGCTCACCTGCCTCATCATTGCTGCTGTCAGCTTGGTCACTGCCCCAATACCTAAAGAACATGTAAGGAACATGTCATCCATTGATTTAATGCTCATCTGTAAAATGAGAAGCAGAAGATGAGTACAGCACATAACTCTCTTGCGATTCGAAGGAGTACTGTCACATCTCTGTACCCTACATGGTCTTAAATGAAGGCTGCAGCAGGCTGTGCCTTCTTCAGCTCTGCACAGGCAGAGTGTGAACCTTGTGTGTGCCACCTTCAGTGATCCAGGCAGCTCACGTCAGCAGGTCCCTTTCTAATGTTTCAGTCTGCACCAGTTCACACAGTGAGGTCATTTCATTACTATTCTACTCATGTTCGTTTAGCTTCTTAATGTTTTCCTTGCAATGTTTAGGTGTGTCGTGTTCTCATTTCTATCAGACACTATCTTTGAAATGGAACATCACATCTGCTTGACCAATCGTGGTCTACAGTGCTGCCAGCAATCCCTCAAAGTATTGAGTATTAAGTTTGTCTTAAACGTGTGTCAGATATTCTAATATAAATGTACTTGTTGAAACTTAGTTCCAGGGAATGTCTCTCCAAAGCAGTTAGAGAACAGTGGAAACAACAACCGGAAGCATTGGCATAGCTGCATGAAAAATGACTGCAGTGGAGAAGGTTTGATGTAAATAACCTGTGTTAGATGTCCTCTAGGTGGAAGGTAGACCATGGCACTGTCAGTTTTTGTTAAAGTTAAGGGAGCGTCAATTAAAAAAACACTATGAAAACTAGCACTGACATCTGTGATTATCCTCCTCTTCCCTCCTCTCCTGTCCAGCTGTACAGGCTGACGTGGTGGTCCAGGTATAGCCAGGAGCCCCGGATCGACCTCACAGGTCCCGGGATAACCTCTGACCCAGAGAACAACTCATGTCAAGATGTCCGCAGTGAGACTGACCATTTGCCCGTGCCTTGGTGGCAGAGGGCTGCTCTGTGGCTCTGTGGTCTGACTGGTCCGAACACCGACTCTGCACCGCTGGCACATGAACACAGTGAACTGAACTCCCTGCAGGAGAAGCCTGTCTGGAGGAGAGTCTGTGATTTGAATGCTCTGCTGCTGCTGGCTGTTAATGTGTTTCTCTGGGGATACTTTGCTTAATGTGCAGTTGTCATGAAATCCTGCACAATATGTTATCAGTAAGATTAGACTGGAGAACTGGCAACTGCTCTTTTGTTGAAATTGTTTGATGAAATAAAAGCCTTGGTTCAGTGGCTAAACCCATTGCTTTGCTGGAGCTATATGTATGTATCTATGCAACAACAGACTATCAATCTTGAAGGGTCTTCTCAACAAATACAATTACTATCTAATAACAATCATGATGCTCTCTGATTTAACCACTGACAAGATTTCAAGCTGTCTGACAAGGTCTGTAATCACTTTTCAAACACTCCTAAAATTAAACCTGAGTGATATTCATTCACTTTCTCAGAGTCTAAGGTCCAATATGTAATATAATTACAATAAATAGACAATTATGGAAAAGAAAAAAATCTAAAACAAAATAATATTTCAATAATTCAGTCATTCTTGGAGGGTAAAAGGCATAATTTAAAAGGGGAAAAAATATGCTCCCATATGACATAAAAATCCATTCTTGTTTATGGTTAAAATAAAATGCCTTTCATGAATATAGGCTAATTCAATTAAAAAAAACCCCAATAGTTCATATCAGAATATTTGCCTTTCTTAATGCACAATTAAATACGTATATATGGCTCAGCATTATTGTGGATATATTTGAAGCTTTGTCTCCAATGAAGCAGCAGTACCAGCTGATGTTTGCAAAGACAAATAGAAAATCTTACAGCACCTGGTATTTCCAGGCAACCCTGCTTGGTTTCCGAGAACAGAAGCTGCAGATGTTTTCTCTTTATCCATTTCTCTGCCTTTCAGTCCAGTTGCCTAGGTCACTGTCATTAAGGTGCTGAGTTGTTATGTGGATAAAGCCCAAAATTGGAAAAAGAGACAGCACAGTGGCACACTGTTAGGGGTGTAATTAAAATACATGTAACTTAAAGAAAGCAACTTATACTCATTACACTCTCACGGAATAGAAAAAAAGAAAAAGGGGAGAGCAGATTGAGTGATGCGTAGATTAATAGTTAAATAGTAGTTAAACGACGGATGTTATCAATGTGAGAAATATTTGCAGTGCATGTACCTGGATGGGGGAGGCAGCTGAAGGTGCTGCTGCACGTGTGCAGTGATTTCACATGCTGTGCTGTGTTTTGCCTTGAAGGAGTTTTGGTTCATGCAAGCGGCACGGGAAACAATTACAGCACTCTGACTGTATCTTGGTGCAGTTCTTTCCTGTATGAATCTGTATTATTATTATTATTATTAATAATAATAATAATAAGAGATTATTTTCTGACACTCTGGGTTTCCTCCTTTTATTGGTGCGGAGTAGAAATGTTCTGTGGGCTGTTTGAAGCATATTCTTGGTGAATCTGATCAATACCATAAAATACAAACACTTACACACATGCACTTGTCATCAATATTAACACTCATTTCTACCCATGGTCATACAAACACAACAGATACAGAAAAGTATTTATTGCTTTCCAAAATACAAAGATCAGTTGGCAAGAAGTTACAGGAATGATATGAAATACATGTTCCAATGGTTCTGTCTAATGTTGTGAAGTGCTCACTCTCAGCAGTGTATCAGTGAGCCCATTAGTCCTGATGGAAACGGTGACAGTGCTTTGCGTTGGGGAGGAGTCAGTTGTTCTGGGAGGCTTGCTGCATGATGACTGAACAGAGACTCAACATCTGCAAGTATTCGTCTGCACCGTCAGACAGGCACTTAGCCACAACCTGAGAGCAGAGAAGCATGCACTGTCACAATCCCAATGGTGGGAGTCCCAAAACCAACCAACCATCCTCTCTGCCAAAGCTCTAAGGCCCGCCCACTATTTCACACTCAGGAACTGCGCATCAAGTACTGACTCCTACTTCTGTATTGTGGGAAGGAAAATATCTTCAAAAAGTCACTCAGCTGTTGTTTAAACTATGTTTGTTTCTGTCATACAGTCAAATCGTGAAGTGGATCAAATGAAACAAGAGCCAGCAGACACCGGCAGCTGATCCTGTAGAACCTGACCAGAGACACACCCTTTCTTTAATGGATTTCACTGGATCCTCCTCCTGTAGATGTGACGTCTCCTGCAGTTTGGTTACATACTGATACATATATGTGGTGGGCTTTCCCTTCCACATCCCCAGCTGAATATAACTGATTATCCGCTTTTCCTGCAGATAACTTACCGCCATCTTCTCTGTGATAGCTGACTTCTGCTTGTCACTCAGGTCCCCCTTTATGATTCCCTCATGGAGCTGACTCAGGATCTGCGTGGCTGCGTAGCCTTCGTCGACCACGTTCTGCCAAAGGAGACAAGTGAGGCAGAGCCACACAAAGCCGCTACATATTCACTGCAGGAAGACCCACAGTTGTATAAACCTGTAATCTGGCATATCACAGACGATGGCCGAAAACAGACAGATAACAAGAAAATAAAGCTTCTTCACGCGAGGGGATGTGTGTGATCAATGAAGGCGATTCACAGTAACATTAAAGAATTTACACGCAGCTCTGGCACTGTTTGTCAAACTGGCATAGTGACACCACTTCTCAACACTTACCCTGACTGCAACCTCGAGTTTCTCGAACGTGCCCTTGAAGCAGATCGCCAGCAAGTTGTCGATCATCTTTGTAGGGATGACCTATGAGAGAGCACACAGTGACATGACATGACCACGCAGCAAGTCTGAACTAAATGATTCGTACGTCATTAGCCGCTCCAGTCTACTGCACAAAGCAGTTGGGACTCACCCCGGCTATTTCAGTGACCGCCTGCTCTGTGATCTCTCTGTTGACGCTGAGGCGTGCAGCGCTCTGCAGGAAGGTGATGGCTTTCCTCAGGTCTCCCTCAGACACCCTCACCAATGCCGCGATACTCTGGAGGAACACAAAGTCATTGCACCTCATCTGAACTGGCTTCAAATCCCACACGAAAGACTTCTACGAACAAGAAAGGATGACATGAACGTGTTTTTGTACGTGGCCCAAGATCTTCTGTAGAAAGAAAAGTAAAAAAAGTATTTAAAATGTGAACAAATCTATTCACATTTCAAAATATGCCATTTATGCATGTTGGGTGTCCCCTCATTCAGCAGCTGTAGCACCACTTACAGTAAATATTAAAACAAGACAATCCAGGAGTTTACATAGAGGGAAAAAGTGAGTGTAACCTGATCTAAAGCAAACTACTGGAACATGTCCATTTCAGCAGAAATTACAGGAAGTATGACCCAGTCACAAGAGGATCATCTGATAGTCAAAGGCACCGAGACTCATCCAAGCTCATCTGACCTGGCATGGGAGCACACATACAAAACCAAATGGGGTATTTTTAGTGGACCTGCCACAGTGATAAGCTCACCATACCTCCAAAATTCTCCAGAAGTAAGAAACCAGCTGTGAAGGGCCAGGGTGTGTTCTCAGCAGACCACTCCCTGGCCCTGCACAGCTGGTCTCTTAAAGGGACAGTTCACGTTATTTGAGGTACTGAAACAAGACCAGATTAAAAACTCGCACAGGTCCACAGTTTATCAGCACTGTCATAATCTTTCTCTTTTTACCTCTTTGGTGTACTTGAGGTTCTCCTTTTCACATATCGCCAGCAGCCGCTCTTCTTGGATCTGATTGGCTAGAGGTTTGAAGCGAAACTTGGAACATCTGGAGGTCAGAGGTTCAATAATCCTGGAGAACACAGACGCACAGCAGGGTCAGTCACACGCAGTGTGCTCATGGACCGGTGCCTGTGATCAGTCGGCTGACCTGCTGATGTAGTTACAGATGAGGCAGAAGCGGGTGGTGCGTGATTCCTTCTCCATGGTCCGTCTGAGAGCGGCCTGAGCTGGTGCCGTCATGGAGTCTGCCTCGTCCAGGATGATGATCTTAAAAGGAGGACATGGCTTCCCACTGCGCATGCACACAAACACAGAGACTTTCAGCTTTAATTTCAAATTATTGATCCCCACTTCAGAGGTTTGTTTGTTCTTTTCCTTTGGTTCTGAGAGCAGAATGATCGCGGAAAAAAAATCCATTATATTTGAGCACAAGCGCCAACTCACTCTGAGCGAGTTCCAGCCACGGTGAGCTGAGCAAATTTCTTAACTTTCTCTCTGATGACCTGGATGCCGCGTTCGTCGGAGGCGTTGAGCTCCAGCACCCTCTGTCTGTACAGCTCTGGCCTGGAGGAGAGACGGTGCAGGACGACGGCGTTCAGACGAGAGGGAGGTGCATTGTGGAAACGAAAAGGGCTGCGGTGTCTGCATCTTATTCTCAGCACCGTGAACAGCTGACTCACCCATAAAGTTCTCTGGCTGCAGCTAAGATGGTGGAGGTCTTTCCTGTTCCAGGTGGGCCATAGAAAAGCAGGTTGGGAAGCTGCAGATCAAACACACCAACACAAACCCCCATGAGACTTGTCCTTCCGGGTTTGGTTTGACAACAGAGATTCTTTGTTTCTGTCTACATTTATGTGCTTTTTTTCCCCTGAGTACTGATTTAATTTCTTTTATTTACTAATTCCCTTTATATTGTTGCAATATTACTGATTCATGGTGATACTAGTATGAAGAACAATAAAATAAACGTTTGTATCGTTATATTATACAAATACATAGTCATACACCACATGTTGTCTATGTGAGACAGAAGGAGTCAGGGTGTCTGGTGTCATTCCATATTTTTCTTTTTGTCAACAAATCCACCACCAATGACTACTACTAACAACTACTAACATGTAGTTGTGTGTGCATCCAAAGCCTGGTGTTTCTTTTTTTTGTCTGTGACTGACACAGAGTGGCATCAGTGAACCGTACTGTGTCACTCACACAACAATACACAGCAAAACTTACCTGTGGCTGTCTTTCACTTGCACATTACTATGCTTCAAGAGAATAGTAATCATCAGATCTACTACTGCGACAACCAAGATATATTAAAAATGCTTTCTGGCTATGCAGCCCAATGTAATAATGTTTAGTTTGCAGCAAGGCTTAGCTGGAAGTAAGTAACTTTAAGTGTGTGCCGTGGAGCCATCAGCACCAGTCCAAGAGGTCGGGAAAGTTGGTACAGCATGCACTATGATCTGCTTGTAATGTTCACATCAAACATCAGAATGGTAAAAAAAAAAGTGCCAGACCACCAGGTTTGAGTGTTTCTGAAAGTGACTGGGATTTTCAAACACACAACAGTCCTGAGAGCTTTTACTCAGACAGGAGCCAAAACTTACATCTGCTCCTTCCAGAGACTTCTTCAGCACTGCGACCACCTCCTCCTGAAAGGCCACCTCATCAACACACCTGGGCCTGCTAGGGTTTGCAAAAACACAGCATGCTGGCACACTCACTAACTACACATATACGACATTATATACACCAATCATCCAACATTAAAACCAGTATCAGGTGAAGAGACAACACTGATGATGTCATCACACAGGGACTAGTCAGAAAAAACTAACCAAGTGTGAGGATGTGACACTAACATCCTGGTGCCTGACACCACAGGACAGAGGTCTTGTTGGATCCAGACCTCGACAGAACTATTCTGGTGACACAATGTGGACCCACGCAATATCAGACAGCTAGATTTAATGATATAGCTGATTGGTGTGTACTCAATCATCATTTTGGGGTACACGTGTACAATCTGCAATCCAATACAACAGTTCAGTCCATAAAAGCCATGACATTTGGCTTTTGATGAGGTCACAGTTAAAGGGTGTGTTGTAATGGACTACATTATATTGAGAAATGTGTCTAATTTGTGTCCTTTTTGTTTACAATGTTGAGGGCAGAATATTGGAAACACTTCTCAAATCATGTAGTCCAGTACAACAACACCCCTACCTACAACCTCAAAGTTTAAACACCTGTATTAAATGAATTCTAGGACATTGTCTTCACAAGCTGGATAATGTTTCTATAAAAAACAGGCCTCTCAGTGTGTAACCTTAACCTTTGGGCAGGATGATAAGTACATTCATTTTTTAGAATTTGTTATTTTAAAATAGCAGCACAGATAACACCTCCCCTTCTTTTTTGTTGAATCAAAAACCTTTCTCATTCAGAGTCAATTCTGAATTGAACTGAATCATATTTTACAGGGGAAAACAAATCTGAGTCAAATTTGAAAATGAAAAAAAGAAAATATTATATTATTTTAAAGGCTTATATCGTAGTTTGCTATAGATCTGTATCCAATCCTTATGATTCTGATGGATTCATAGATTCAAGCAGACTCAGGCACTCACACTTACTATTTTTCGACCCAAGGAATAGCTTTGGCTTTCTTCTCACCACTGGGCCCTGCTGCTGACTTGTCCTTCTGCGGTCGGCTCGTCTGAACAGTTGCTCCTTTCAAAAAGGCCTGCATGGCTCCCGACTCCTGATTGTGACCAAATTAGCAGAAACATTCAGGGTTAAACAAACATACAGATGCAGTAACACACTTACACACACAGATAAATATAACACTAAGGTTTCCCTTGCATAGAAGATACAGCACGTAATATATAATAGACATTCAGAAGGGTCAAAACACCACCTGTGCCACCAAGGACTGAACAATACCCCTGCTGTAAGAGGGGGATGTGCAAGTCTTGCATAGTCATCTGTTAAGGTGATTAAACTAACACAAGAAGCTGAGAATGCAGTCAAAATGTCAATTATCATGACCAAATCTGTAATACACAAAATATGCCTGCCTTATCCAATTTGGAAAACGAATGAGTTAAAGAAGCGCTGCATGTTCCAGATGAAAGTTTACAGTGAAACCGCACCTTGCGCGTTTTGTTTGTCACTTTATGATGAAATTCAACACTTTAATGTGTCTGATACAGATCGACTCTACGCGCAATATCCAACAAGCACAATTTTTACAGACGACATAAGACTCGCCATCATGTACCTCCCTAGTGAGTTTCTGCAATAATAACAGTAGCGATTGGTCCCCGACAGTATAAGTAACAGACTTCAAAAATAATCTGCGGAACCGTTTCACCGAGGTACGTGGCTATGTAAAGTGCGATAGGAATGAAAATCAAATCATCAGGTTTTAACCGACGTTTGACAACACAACTCTCAACCAGTATGGTTTTCTGATGGAGCTTTATAGCTGCTAAAAAGAATGTTGTTTGGAAGGCCAAACGTAAGACAAGGTGGTTGCAATGGAACAATTATAGTTAGCGTTACATACGATAGTTACAAACATGATGACAACAATTAGCTGGTGTTGTTTACAGCTAACAGTATTAGCTCCATGTTAGCTGTTAATTCTGCAGAATTATACATCGAGCTTACCTTATATATCAACAGCTGCTGAGACGAACTATGACCTATATAAACCCACAGTCGGAGTTACTGTGCGTTAAACTCTAACTACTATTCTGTTTCTAATAACAGCTCCAGTGAGAACCCGGTCGCTGACATGTGTAACAGCTCCGGCAGCACGGCTATCTGTTCAGCGTGGTAGCACATTATTATAGACACGAAACCCCATAAAAACCTGCTACCCTCTGTGTTCGGGGTGGTAGCACATTATTATAATACTGCTACCACCCCGAACACAGAGGGTAGCAGCTTTTTATGGGGTTTCGTGTGTCTATAATAATGTGCTACCACGCTGAACACGGAGGGTAGCAGGTATTTATGGGGGTAGCAGGTATTTATGGGGGTCTGATGTCTATAATAATTTGCTACCACGCTGAACACAGAGGTAAAAAGATATGCGTGTTGGTAGTAGTTTTCACAAGGTAGGACCAAATATCAGATATGGCTATAAATTTCCGCTACGGGTAGGAAGAAATTTCAGAACACGGATCTGGCCGTAGTACGCATGCGCGGTGCACTCGGGTAGGAAAATATTTCAGGTAGGAAAAATTTCAGAACACTAGGTTTGTGCAGGGTTGTCGTACTAAACCCCCTCATCATCATCTTACATTACTCTGCTCTTATAACGCACAATGTGTTTTGGAAGCCTATATTTTAAACTCACTGATTTGGAATTTACAACAGACAAATTCACTTGCGCTTGGTTGGATGAATGGATATGCTGCGTACATCATACGTTTGCCCAGGATTATGGAAATGCTTTGTTGCCATTGATGGCGCGTGGTCTATTGTGTAAAAGCTTCCTCTAATTGGCCGGCAGAGCGCAGATAAGTGAGTGACAGGGCGAGGCAGTGTGCGCAGATGTCTCAGACTAATGGTTGTCTCCCAGCAGTCTCCACAGTCCCAGGAGGACACAGAGCCGCGGAGAGATGATAATACCTGGCTCTGCTTCTGACGGGATGGGGAGCGGGATAAGCGGAGGGTTCTGGTAGCACTGAATGAACCCAGGCAGCCAAAGCATTAAAGGTGAATAATGGGTTGAGGGGGTTTGTTTTTGTTTGAGCTTTCATTATACGATAAGGATAAAATCAGATATCCTTTATCATGATATTGACTTTTAAAATTACAATTTGTTTGCTAAACAACACAAAAAGGTATTTCTGTGTCGTTTACCCAATCTTATCTCCAATAAAATTTTGGGATATTTCAGTTTAAGGATCAGTCTGTTTCAATAGCTCCGATCCATGTATAGCCCGACTCCAGGCCCCAGGTTTTCTCTCTTGGATCGATTAACCCCCGCCCCATCCATCCATCCACCCTCCGCTCTGTGTCTGCGTCCCTCCCCCCGCCCTGCAGGTATAGCAGCCCTCTGATTCGTTTCCACTCTCCGTGACTCATCTTCTTTATTATAGCAAACAGAGCATCATCAGAGCAGCAGCAGTGCTTTCCTACCCAGGGCCAGAGGACTGTTCTGTTAAGGGAGTGGACTCAAAATATAAAGAAATATATAGAATTATATAGAGGAGCATAATTTCCTTTTTTCATGTTTGCTATGGCTTAAACGTTGTTTATTGAGGATTATTATGCTTTTTGAACTGGAGAATAGGTTTGCTGGCAACATGAGAAGGTCTGAATTCCAGAATTTGTGTAGCTGAGGCTTTGCAGACTGTTTTGGTCTTTTAAGCCAAACATAGCTGAGTTGCTGTTTTGTTCTGTGACTCACAATTTTACTGACAAACCAAATCTTTTCATTAATAATTTTGGACCATTTTCTGCTGCAACTTTTTAGTTTGCTGCCTGACAGGCTGGCATATTGTCTCTATTATGACTGACTCACTATTGAGTTTACTTTCTAGTTGACTGAGTGACAAATTAACTCGCTATTTAAACAATGGCTGACTATCTTATTTAGTGACCAGCTGTGTTTTGTTCATTTCACCCGTGCCTGTCTTACAATCTAATTATTTAATTCCTAGTTTTACTGTTTTTCTGGGTATGTGGGAGTGGAATTATCTATACCATCCTTGGGATTTGTGACTGTCTGAAATAAGAAGGAGCTGTGATGAAGCAGAGGAGAGGCTGACTGGAAGGAAAATTTTAAAAAAAAAGAAGAAAGAAACACAACTACAACAAGAAGAAGGAAAGCAGCGCAGAAAAAACTTGGGAGGAGAAAACTGGATTAAGCGAAAGCAGTGGAGATTGTTGAGGAAGAAGGGGTGACGAGAGGAGGCGTGGCAGCGGAGAGAGAGGGAGAGGAGAGCAGAGTGGATGCAACCCACACCCTGAGATGCTGTGCTGGCTGAGAGAAGACGAGATGTCGGTCCAGGAGCTGCTACAGAGGGTGCAGTGCGTCATTACTCATGTTGGTAAGATGTTACCCCCCTTTTTTCCCCTCCTCCTCCTTTGTATTTTTTGCACTTTCAGATGTTGTGAAGTAGGAACGATTTTTTTCATAGAATGTCTCCTCTGGGGATAGTCGTACACCAGAGCCTTCTTGAACTATACCCTGTTGTTAGTTGAAGTGTTTGGTGGACAAAGTGGTACAAGATTGTGTCCTTTCTGGAAATACTTAAACTGGTCGTACATGAAGCAGAGCAGATTAGGAAGAGGCAGGGAATCGCCATCCTCTCATCAGGATCGCTAGGTAAGAAGGGATGCAGGGGGGTGCTCTGCACAGGGGCAGAGGGGAAAGAATGTCATCAGGATACAGCAGGGGATCCACTGACGTTAATCAGCATTGGTTTTCAGTCTATCAGGTGAGTCTCTATGTCGCAGTACAGATGTTAGTAAGATTTGCTGGTGTTCACGTTTGATTGAGCTGAATGAGTATATAAATAGTGGATGTTTGCTGACTGCAGGATCTGATCTTCGGTTTTATTTTGAAATATTACCAGGAATACAATTTACAGAATTGAATTGATGAACATACATCCTGCACATACAGTACATTTAGTGTCATTAGGACTTTGAGTATTAGAGTAAATCCCTCTGCTCGAGAATAACTACAAATCATATTTGCACTATTTTTTTATTTACATGATCAATATTGAATGGACTTACGCTATTAGCCACTTGATCCTATATGCTTGCATCTTTTCTCTACCTTTCTCTTCCTTGTTTGCCTTCCCCTGCCACCTCTCCTGTGCTTATTCTTTTCATAGTCACTTCTCTCCCTTGCTCATTTTCCCCCTGCTTTCCACCCCCATGTAATCCCACTATTCCTTATTCCCCTTTCTCCCACCCATCCCTTCATATCCTTTCTGCCCTTTCTTTTCTGCCTCCTCGTCATTTTCCTTCCCTCACTCTTCTTCATTTCCCTCTCCTCCCTCCATCTTTTTCCACCTCCTCCTTCTCCTCTCCTGTTCTGTGTCCGGGTTCTTTTCTGGCTGATGGGGAAATAGGTTAATGTGCCACGCTGGAGACTACGGCACAGCATCCTCCATCACTGCACTGCACTTCCTGTATATTGCGTTGCAGCCATCTGAGGGTGGGCGGGTGGTGGGGGTTTAGGGCATTTTACAAACAGTTGCCGTGGAAACTGAGCTAGCTTCTCCTGACCAAGGGACTCTGAATTGATTTATTTGTTTCCTACATTTCCTACAAAACATGTTTTGCTGTAGCTGCATACTTTTCTATGAAGGCTTGGAACTATAGATGTTAAAATTTTCGTTTTTTGAGCACTGTAGGGACTTCTCATTCATGTAAGTTTAGCTCATTTTTGACATTGGAAACAGTAGATGGTTTACAGACAATATAACCTCACCACAAGCTCCATTAGCTGTTCTGAATCTAACATTCCATAACAGAAAAAAGAAGTTTTGAATATCGAAGCAGCAAAGGAAAAATAAATATTCTGTGTTGTGCATCAACAGCATGACATTGATAGGTGATGTTTCACACTTACAGGTTTGCTGTTGCTGTAGTTACTGTACACCAGATCAGAAAACAGCCATGTGAATGACAGGCTATGGGAACACAGACAAACAATGCACCAGAACAAGAAACACTTGTATGTGTCACTTTAGAAGGCAATGACGAACAACATAATTTCCTGTTCTGTATGGAACACTTGCTAGGCACAGTGTTGCTCATTGACCAGCAGGGAGCTCACTTGCTCCTGTTTGAACCTCACAGCTGTGTGCAGGACCACAGCACAGCTTCAGGCATTGGGCATATTATTAAAATCAGATGACCTCATACAATAATATGCACATGTTTTATGTAACTTTGCTACTTTCCATTGAAGACAGTCTGCTGTGATGTTGGTACATCATTAGTGTCATGCAGAGTAGACAGAGCAGGAGAAGGAGGGAGAAAAAAATCAAATGATCAGACAGCTGATCTAAGTTGCCCTTAGTTCCCCTCACTGACTGTCATATACTCACCTGATGCTGCCATTATAACCAGCGCTAATTACCAGTCCCTGTCAGTATCAATCAGCTTCCCTTGTTTTCATTGTGGCTTGTAGAATTTTACTGCAACCCTTTACATCTATCTTTGATCTATAAGGCTTCTGCTATTTTTTCTACTGCAAAATATATACTGTATAGAGACAGAGCTAATGTAAAAGCATAGTTAGAATACATATAGTGTCAACATTTTGGGAGAAAATAGCTTACATTTGAAATGTTGTTTTAGGGAGGCATTGTTTTAGGTGGCTTACCCTGTGCACAGCAGTTCATGATTCAGCTTCTGTGATACTACTCCTCTCTGCCTCTTCAAAGTGGGAGTGCACCAGCTCACATCTACTGCAGCTAATAAACTGAATATACCTAAGCACCTCATACAGACAAACCTCAAATAACCAGAACTATTTCTTTTGATGCAAAGACAAGAAATTCAATCTTCTCATCGCACTCTCAGAAAGAACGTGAACAAGTGGATTTCCCAGTGTCATAACAGTCTAAAAGTCTAAATAAAATCTGAAATACAATATAATCAAAATATTGGGACTATATTTCAACTTTAATATGTAGTGAATATACACTGCATGATATAGCTTATAGCTGGTATAGCTACCAGTTTACATTACATTACTAGCACAAGTAGACCGTACAGCTGGGAAGGCAGTGAGAAGTTTTCTGTATAGTGTATATGGCCTGTTGACAGTGATTTCACAAATGCAGATGTTTTCAGATTCTTTTACACATGTGATGTGATGTAGTGTACACATTCAGATTCATGTACAAACAGTGGTGTTAACAGATTTGTGAACACATTCACAAATCTGAGTAACTGTATCTCAGTCTGTAATGGCAGACATCACTTGGAAATAACCTTTACACAAAATGTAAATATAATGCGAACATTTTAATATTTTACTTAATGGTAGTATTTTTTTTATTTAATGCATTGTAAAATCTCCCTAACAACTCCCTATAATATTCTTATATTCCAGAAAATCTGTTCCTCCTTCCTTGTATTATGACCTAATCAGTACCACACTCCACCACCTTACACACTGATAGACTACATCATAAATTGACTCACGGCAAGATCCCAATTGGTGGCCAATGATGTCACAGCAGCACCAGAATGTGTCATTTCCTGTAATGCCTATGTTACCCTCATGCATAATTCATCCCTGTGCATGCTGCTTCAGGAATGCCTGATCTAAAATGGCTACTCGTGCTGTCGGGATGAGCAGTACTGAGGTCTGCTGCTGGTCAAGCTCCCTTGAACCGAATCCCTTGCCCCCCTCCAGCCCTCCCCAGTCTGTGAGCGCCTTCTAAACTGGTGGTTTATTAAAGGATTGTGTGTTAAAGGGACCTTGTGAGTGAAATTTTAAAAGAGAGATGATGCTAAAAGTTGCCATGTTTTGTTGCTCCCAGCAAATGAGAGAAGAAATACCTCTTTAGTGCTGGATTCTTGGCAAATGCCAGCAGGTAGTGAGACTGCAACATAACTGTAGAAAGCTGAGTAGGAATGCAAATTGATAGTGACACAATATCAGGCTCTCAGAACTGAATTCATTGGCTGTATTGTGTTATTGTGTCTATTTTATAAAAACAAAACATAATGCCATTTGAGGTTTTTGTCACTCCACCCAAGAACAGCTGCTCTTAACAGACATGTTACAAATTAAAGGAAAGACCCATATTAAATGTCTCATTAAGGTGTTGGGCCACCATATGTTGTCAGAACAGCTTCAGTGCTTCTTGGCATTGATTGTACAAGTGTCTGAACTTTAATGGAGAGATCAACACCATTCTTCAAAGACATTCCCTGTTTTGGTGTTTTGATATGGCCATCTTACATGTTGCTCCAAAATCTGCCATAGGTGTTGACTGTGAAGGCCGTATCATATGATTCACCTTATTTTCACATTTGTCAAAACATTCAATGACCACTCGTTCTCTGAGTGTTGGTGGCTGGTTACGGCCCGACTAACGGAACCATAACGTGACAGCCAAAATGAGGAAGACCACAGTTGCTGTAGTGAAAGCTTTTATTTCCAGTGGGATTTCTCAGTTGAATATTTGAAAAGCTGGTACACAAAACGGTGTGGTTGACTAACTCACGGCTTGATGGGCTTCTCTGGGAAGCTCCAGAGTTTACGATTCATACCATTGACTATGACCTGGATGACTGGAACTATCCTTTAATTATCCTTTTATAATTTATCTGTCAAGGAATTTGTAGAGCATCGCCTCATAAGCATGAAATAATGTACAACAAAATAAAGAAAGCAACTGTGGAGTGAGTCATTACTTAGTAGGGGGGCGAAGAGGATTAGCAAGACAGCCACAAATGAATGTGAATGGAATTACTAGAGCCAAATGTTGAAGGGGAGGGGTTTTCTTTGCATATTTCACTAAAAATAGATCAACACTTTGCTCAGTAATTAACTGCAGGAACATTGCATGGGAGAACATATCTGACATCTGTGTGAAAGAGACCCAGAGAGGAGAATATGAATCGGGATGAGGGATAAAAGAATAAAACATTAGCATGTCTGGGTGACTGCTACAATATGTTGACTTTAAAGGGTTCAAGTGCTGAACATATCTTTCACATGTGGTCGGAAGTTGATGTCGACAGGACAGAGCAGCAGCAGTGTCTGTCCATATCTTGTTAATGAGAGTTCTCTGCACTGACGTAGTGCTGGCAGGATCACATCTCCAGATCCTTGGCGACACAAAAGCTAATAGAGAAGGCTCAATATGAAGGCAGCTGGTTTATTGTGCCCACTTTATTTCTCTTGTGCCATGATCTGTAATCAGTTAAGTTTGATTTGCTCCTTTAGAGGATGGGCACAAGCTTAATGAGCTTTATTAAAGGGTTATAAAACCATTTCATGTCTGTCCAGTGCTTCCTATCTTTCTCTTTTCACACATTTAACTCTGATAACTCTGTGGGAGTTTTTTTTAAAGAAAGTTGAGTGCGTGATTTTTACTAGCCAAACAAGTGGTGTTTCTAGGGATGGCAATGAAGGAAAGTCTGCTGCTGCTGTAAAAAAAAAAAAGAGGAATTTGTTTTAACATATTTACATATTCACATCTTTTCTTTAATATATATGAAAAAATAAATACTTTGGTCTTCAAAAACATTTTACATAGGGAGTCTTTCATAGAAGTTTTTCATAGATTTTTTTCACCATATTAAATATACGCTCAAAACTCCACTTGGCCTATGAGCAGCTCATAAATTTATATGCCAGCATGCAGATTCTTAGTCTTGTTTTTTATGGGAATTGAAGGTTATATTTTTTTATTTTGAAAATGGTTCTACTAACATGTGATATCAACTGTTGTAGTTTAGCACTATATAAATAAAATTAACTAAAAAAGTACCGAAGGGCAGGGTGGAGTGTAGATCAGAGGGTGTAGTGTATATTACATACACCCTCAGCCAATCATGTCACTGGTCTCAAATCTCTTAACAGCTGTGCCAATCACAGTGACGCACGGCAACAGCTCAAAAACATCAGGGAATCGCCTAAGTGGTGCAGAGCTGCACAATGTTAACACACAGCACCAAAAGTCTTCAGTCAGAGGTGGAATGTGTGTAGTTTAAAAAAATAGTATGCTAAAAATGAACATTCCTGAACCCTTTAATATGATCATACCAATGTAGCACTATTTTAGTAATAATTCTCCTGTAATATGAATGTCACATCATAAATGAAGCATATAACAGTATTTCCACCAGAAGAAATAATAAAGCGTCTCTTATAATGAAAGATTTGGAATAAGCTATACGTCTCATGTATAAAGTATCACGTCACAGACTTGCATACAATAGCTCCAAGAATAGTTTTTCTTGTCCATGGGGGGAAAAACATAAGACACAAAGGAGCTATAGGACACTGAAGTGCTAAGAGTTGACTGCATTTTCAGTGTCAGCCACTCAGATGTAAAGATGTTGTGGCCTGGAACAAAGACAGGTCAATAACTTGTGTCTCTGCACACAGAAAGGTGAAAAATGGGAAGGACAAAGGTCGCAGCTGGGCCAGATGGTTTCCTTCCTGCACACTTCTTGTTCCACCAGTTACATCACGTTGAAGGAAATTTTAAGCTGTAACAACAGAAGCAGATGTGTGAAAAGAAAATCATCATACATAATGAATACACAAACACTGGATGGTTCTCTCTCAGATCATTATCAGTTGTTAGTGTTAAAATGTTATGTACTATGGAAAGGTCATTTGAGTCACTTAAATCAAGTGGGTCATTGATTTCAGGCAACAGACATGATCAGGCTGCAAACGTTTAATGTTAACCATGTAACAAACAACTCTGTGTAATGTGGGTTGAACAGCCCCAACTTTTACTTTATTGGTTCTGTCTCCCGACTCTTGGTCCAGCAACAGGCAAGTTCTGATGGAATACCTCTCCAGCACCAAAAGACAGACAGACAAAGGTAATGACTAGCTGGCCAGTATGGTGGAGCATTTAGCAGCTGAAGCTTCAGCTTCTGCTGTCATTCTTGGAAATGAAGCAAAAAAACATACAGTATATTTCCAAAACAGTAAAACCACGTCTTGAACAGCTACATTTCAAAACACAACTAGAAATATTTTATTTAGTAGATGTTTACCTGTATGAAGGTATATAATAATGTGTTATCATGATTAGGATACAACATACTGAGGTTTGGAATTTTATGCAAAGATTTTCTCACCATTAACATTGTATTCTCATGCATGACCCTCTGATAGCTGTTCTGGGTTTTTGGTATTACCCAAAGGCCCCTCGTACCAGCCCCCAACCTTTGTTGTGATGACGTCAGAACTGCATTCTCTCCTTTCCTCTTCCTGTCTCTGATACAGGGGTGGTGGAAAGGGGTGGGTCACCATAGCCTTTGTCTTTCTTTTTGTCAGCTGGACCAAAGCCAGCAGACCAGCCATGTTCACAACAACACAGCTAAACAATAGAATTGATCATCTGGGCCACAAGAAAACTAAGACTTTAGTCGTACCTAATCATTTCACTGCACAGTTTGGGCCCAGACCAATGAGCTAGTGATCAACTTAGTGTTGATGAAAAGTGTTTGACCAATGGAAGCAAGTAAGTATTTAGAGCTGAACATACCCCAAAATGTCCATGAACTTGAGAAAGATGAGTCCATATGAAACACTCAGCAGTATGCTTTATTGTTAATGGGCCTCTACTGTCTGCAGTAGGTTTGACTGGAGCAAAGGAGGAAGTCATTTGATGTAGTATGAATAAGAGTGACTTTCACAGAAGACCTCTGTTTGTATCCCATTTGAAACCAATAGTAAGTGTCTTTTAACCATGATTGTTTTACAACATAACTACATCACCATGACAACAAAGGTGCTTTAACCTTAAGGAAGAACATATTTCAACCCAAACCAAAGTCTTTCCCTAAACCTAACCAAATAGTTTGTGCACCTAGACTGAACCAAAACTTCTTTTTTATTATTGTAACCATGATAATGAAGGTCTGGTATACTTTAAGGATAGGGACAAACAGCTTACAGTATACCTATGGTGGAGATTGGAGGACAGTCTGCATTAAAGCTAAGGAACCGTGGCACTATGTGTGTGTATGTGTGTGTGTGTGTGTGTGTGTTAGTTTCACAGAGCCACAGGAAGGTTAGAGATTGGGTAGGGAATGGAAAAATATTTCTGCTCTCAATTTTTTTTCACCATCTGTCAACTATTTTATTAATCCATTTCTTGAGAAATCCATAGTGAGTAGCTTCCAGTAACAAAAACCATTGTGTCTTTAACTTGATACAGTAATTAATGATGAAATTATTTTTAGTGGGAATTAAATCTTTCAATTAGGAATTATATATATACATTATGCATGATACACATTTTATTGTGGCTCTTTCACTCATGTTTGTTCATTCAGAACATCTGGACATACAAACTCTATATTCTACCCAAATGCTTTTATTAAAATCAACCTTGTATCATCTCTTCTCTGTCAGGCACATCCTGTGCTGTTCTTGGACAATCAGCCAACACTGAGTGTCATTTTTTGCTTGCTGTCAAAGCAGCTTGCAAGTAGGAGAGGCTTTTGACTCTATACATATTATGTGAATTACCTGTTGGTTTCTGGGTAGACAGGGTTTATGTAGCAGTTTCAGTCGCATGGCTGAATATATAACCTCAACTGTGGCCTCATATGTCACAGTAAGAGGATTAGGGGAGACACTGACTTGTGGGAAGATTCCCTGATTACCTGTGAGTGTGTGTGTGTGTGTGTGTGTGTTTTTCCTGCAAGGCTGTATCCTTTACACTTTGCATACACGCAAACAGAACTTTCACATGGCACTTCAACAACAAAGCCATGTAGACTCGTGATTTATTGAAGATATTCTATTTTCAGCAAGGCAGACCTCTGACGTACTATGTTTGCAGGAAGAAGATGTGGAAGGAAGGGGGGTGGTTCTGTGGGGGTGGGGAGGTTGCTAGGAGGGATGGAGAATCCAGATACATACATCAACCTAAAGGAAGAAAGAGGGGACTGTGAGACCACAGCTTTATGATTTAGCACTAGATGTCTTCAGTGTTTATTTAAATAACTGGTTAGTGAGATGCAGAAAATGATGAAAAGATTTACTGCAATTTGACTATTGAAACCATCTGTGGATCAAGTCTAACAGTGTACCAGTCTCCACAAAGTTCTCAAAAAATCCATCTGAAAATGTGGCAGACATGAGGCATTTATTTTTGTTTCAACTCATTGGTTGACACAGATGTGATGGTTTCATCTTTTTAGTTGAAGCTTAAACAATTATGTCAAATACTGTACAAATACGTACTGTAATCATGATTAGGTCTGTTTCCATTGCACTTTTTCACTTTTACTGATTCAACTTCTCCATCCAAATAAAGCAACAGCAAAACTCTTTTGGATTTTTTTCCTGACTTTTAAAAAAAAAAAATTTCAGCATTTCAGGATTTTATATTGTCAAATTTTAAGTGTGTATGTAAAAAGGTGGGTGGAAACACACTTACAGAGAGCCAACCCTGGCACATAGCCTTGTGTTTTACAAACAAACTTGCAACATATTTTTCATATTTACTTTGACTCATGTGTGTAGCTAGAGTGAATGCGTATTGTCCTCTGAGCACTGTCAAAACACTTCTAGTGCACACCATACTGTGGCTGAATGCATTCAGTGACACAGAGTGGAGCTGCTGCTGTTATATGGCTTCCACTACATGACCAGTGCAGACAAAGTATAAAGGGACACGTGAAGAAATGCAAGGAAAGGATATAGAGGGGAGGGAGGTCCCCCTGCTTGTTGTGAGCACTGTTGAGAGTGATTGTTTAAACTGCAGTAAGACCTGAGCCGCTCAGCTGGTCATAAGGCTGCCAGGAGAGGCGTAAACCCCTTCTCCAATGAATACAAACACACACACACACACACACAAACAGCCACCAACATCCAGGCACACACATGTTGATCTTACACAGTAAAGAGAGCAGCTAACATAATATATTAAACCTTACTCTCACCACAACTAAGTCTTAGCCCTCAAACTGACCAAAGGTCCTCACAAAGATAGAAGTAAAAATACACACACATACTCCCAGGCTCTCACTCTGTCTCCCTCGCTCTCTTTTGCCCTCTTACACACAAAAGAGGAGGGCTTGTCCTGCAGTACTGAGAGCGAGCTGACAGCCCTCCCTTAGCACTGAACTGTAGTATCACCGGACCTGTGTATGTATTTGTTGTATGTTATGTTGCTGTTGACGTTGGACTGGATGCTGGTTTAGGTGCACGGCTCGGCCCCATCTGTCTGTGTCGATTGCTTCAGGGCAAGAACAGCAGCAACATGGGATCGGTGATGTGTAAGTAATGAACATGTTGACCATTTTGCAATGATTTGCATGTGTAGTGTATGCAGCCTGGTGAACAAGTTAAGACATGATACGCTCTTGCCTTCTTGCTTGGGACCCCTTTTGGCGTTGTCATTGAGGGGATGAGACCTCTAATGCTTCAACGATGAGCCACTCATGGGAATGTATGTTGGGATTTGTTTTGTGTAAGGTGGACTTGCAGTCTTTAAGGGGCCAGATGTTGATGTCTTTGTACCAGTGGAGTTCAGTGTATACACATACAGTATGTGCGTATTTAGGCCTGTTGGACATATATATATATATATATATATATATATATATATATATATATATATATATATATATATATATATATATATATATATATATATATATATATATATATATATACATACATAGTATATATACTATCATACATATACTAGTGCATCTCGAAAAATTTGAATATAGGGAAAAATTTCAACCTTTCCCATCAGTTCTTTTCTTATCAGAATTGTTGATGCAGTAATTCGTGGTAAAGGAGCCCGAAGCCATGACTGTATGAATAAATATACCTTCCAGAAGTTGGACATTTTTGTATTGTAAATCTTTTTTCATTTTTCGTAGGAAATATTTGAGGAACGGTATTTCTGTATTCATGAGCTATAACCCAGCAAAATTAAACAAAGGCTTGAAATATCTCACTTTAAGCCTAATGAATACAGAAAACATGAAAGCTTAACTTTTTGAATTAAATTACAAAAAACTTTTTTACCACATTCTATTTTTTTAGACGTACTAGTATATATGTATATACTGTTTATATACACATACACACACGTATGTATGTGTATATATATTTGTGTGTATATATAACATTTGCATATGCCCGTTCCTGTGACTACTACAAACACAAGCAACTACAAGTTGCTGTGGAAGGCCATATGCAAATGTTCTGTAATAGGCTTTACTTTCTAATGCAGAGATTATGATGGTGCAACAGACAGAGAGAGAGAGAAGCGAGGAGGTTAGAGGAACCTTGCTGGCTGTACAGGAACACATACAAGAACACCTGCAGTAGCACTGCTTTAGGGGAAAGAAAATGTGTGTGTGTAACAGACAGCAGAGACATCGTGGAAACCTTGTCTCTGCTGCAGAGACGGTGGGCAGATTTAATGGATAGATACAGTAGCTAGGAAGACGCACAATCTCCCTTCAATTAAAATTAGGTGGATTTATGCCTGGAGATGGACGCTCTAGGCATGCTGCGATACCACACCCTCCCGTCTAGCTGTCCAACCTGTGGTAAATATGGACGAGCTTATTCCACTGTACGGATCTCTACCGCTGAGATGGAGTCTTATTACAACTTCCTGGGAGTGTGTCATCAGACTGAGTCAGCCGTAGTAAGAAGTATGTTTACTCATCCCTCCACTCTTCAGTCCATGCTTCCTTTCAGTATGTCTGTTTGTGCGTTGTTTTGGTGTCTTTAGCCTATTTTTGTTTGAGACCTAATACATGCTGTGTAGGTGCATCACAAATGTCTGTGCATAGTGTCACAGTTGTGTTATTGGTCAAAACAAAGCTCTGACATGATTGACAATTTGCCATTGACTTTTGTCAGGGGCACTTGCTTGCACTTTGGCTCCCGTGTTTCCATTGTCTCTGTACTGTCCTGTTAACTCCACTTGAAATTCAGCAGGTATGTGCAGAATGAGGACAGGGAGATACAGAGAGAGAGGAGAAGCACAAACCTGCAAGAAACAGGAAAACACAAAGTTAATGAGTGGAGTGGAGAGAGAGAGAGAGCTTGGTGCATCAGGAAAGTTCCCCGATCAAAATTTATCCAAAACACATTACTGTCGAAGACATATTCAAAGTCTTTGGTACTCCAGCTATATTTTCAGTAAAACTTAATACCAAAAGGCCCCATGAAGCCTTAATACAAATGAAACAGACTCGTACAAGTAGTTTTGCATGTGTTGTGGTCCCTTTGTGTGCACATACAGCAAATAACCTAATATGTGATTATCCCTGTAAAAGGAATGTGAAAAACGTGGCCCATTTTCCACTCCTGCATAACAGTGCACACTAGTATTCCACAGTATGACAAAACAGAAATGCAGTATACAGGAACTATCAGCTCAGCATCAAAGGGATGTGTATGTAGTAATTGTATCATACATATGTCAGAGTGGTGATCACAACTTGTTTCTTTTGCCCCCAGGGGGCAAAAGTATCAGTTTCTGCAGCTTCAAGAAAATAGTAATTTGAACCCAAACCACAGTCTTTACCTGACCTTCACCTTGTTTTGTGCCTGTTTGTATGTGTTTTAGAGTTTTTATTAGCCTTCATTAGCTCTGTTTAAGTTTACTGTAAATTTTATTGCTGCAGAAGACCAAATCATTTGTTCAACTGCCGAGATGCTGTTACAGAATATCATGATGAGGAGATGCTAACTGTAATTGCTACAGGAAATCCTTCTGAAAGCTTCCATGAGCAATAAGATTATATAACAGACAAGACAAGCTACGCAAATGTGGGATTTATTTATTCATTATTTGAGTTTTACAAGTGTCAAAGCCCCAAAGATTATGGGAGCTTTTTGAGGCCTTATTCAGCAGCAGGGCCATTTTGATGTTAAGACGTAATGTTTTGGCTACAAGGTGTTTAAAGGAGTAATAATTTATTACACTATGATGATATTTCATCAGTTATTCAGGCTTTACTTATTCAGGAAGTGCCAATTAGATTGATGTCGATTTGCATAAGATACTTAACATAAGATTCAGAATAAATTTAAGTTAGCAGATGTAATTTACAGAAACATTAAATGATAAATCTGGTGATGTTCTGCATGTGTGAAATTGTCTACAAATTCCACAAAAAGGCTGACTAACAAGTATAATGTGTACATCCAAAGCCTGATATGTGCCACATTGTCCAAATACTATAAAAACACCATTGCACTGTGTGAAATGAACACACAGGGTTTTTTCACTCAGTCTCATATAGGCCACTGTTCAGCTGCTGGATATACCTGCTAGAGTACCAAATCATTCCTCTGTTTTAGTAACATCTGCAAAAAATTACATGTTTTTGGTGCTCTGTGTTCTCATCACTTAACATGTCTATTGACTCATGGATAAACAATGTGAAAACACTGCTTTGAAAACACTTCACATGCTAAGATTTATGGTGACGACAACAAAGACAACACAACACATGCATTAAGTGCACAAAAAAAGAGAAGGACAGTCATCTATGTCTGTAGTGAGTCAACCCTTGCGTTTGGTGTTGTCAGGCCCATGCCTGTTTGTCAGTAGTACATATTTCCTGTTAACATAATGATATTCATTGGAATAGTGTGTGTGTGTGCGTGCGTGCATGCGTATGTGTGAGAGAGAGCACTGTTATCAGCAAATTCTGTCATTGGACATCCTCTGATTGTCTTGTTGCGCTGACGCCTTCTTCCTGAGAACCAATAGGAAACCCCCCTCCTCACTTGTACCTTGAGGAACGATCATGCAAAAATAACCCAAGCTCTGCGCAATGTACATATGTGTGTGTCGTGTGTGAATGGGTATGAAAAACTGTTCTTAATGCACATACACTTCCCTCATTAAAATCATCCTGTATTTGAGAAACAACTTATATTGTACACAGGAAGCAGAATATAAAAATTATTTTCAATTCTGTCATTCTATAAATGCACCAAAGAAAATCATTTTGGACATTTTACCATATGTACAGCTCAATCAAATAAAAAATTAAAAACCCATTTAGAATAGCAGCCTTTATCCAGAACCACAGGAGTTGAAATCCACTTGCACAGGACTAAGGATGAATCTCACAGCTGTAGAGATGGAGGGAGACAGCTCTTTAGTGACTCATGATACTACTCAATCAGAGAAAGAAGCAGAGCTTTTTGTAAAGAATGTCAGGCATTTCCCTGTCTACTACTGCTGTCCTTCCGTCCGTAAGAGGTGTGAACATGTGAGAGCCTTTCAACAGAAACAGCTCTTACTGGTCAGCATCATGAGGTTGAACAGAGAATGCCTGGCTGAGGCGACAGTCAGGAGGAGGATGTCAACTCCTACCTCTGCAAGAGCTTCCTAGGGGAGGTTGAGGACTTGAAATGCAAGAAGTAATTCTTAACTATTCAGAGTTGCGATCATAAACAATGGTGCACATTTACAGATACGTGTATTTGTTTGTCTGTGTCAATTTAAGTCAGTCTTGTGTGTATGTGAATGTGTACTACCTGTTGTGAGAGTGAAGACTCTGCAGTCTGGCCTGCCATTGTCCCTGCCTGGGCAGGTCATGAGATGTTCAGGGCCCGCAGGGTGCCCTGGTCACACGGTGACAGTAACAGCAAACTGTAGGTCTGCTGAAAAGAAAGAACAGAGTCTATTATAACTCTCTGACTTCAAATCAGCTGAACAATGCAACCACATTTAGAACCAGAAACCAAACTATTCCCGCACAGACAACATGATGGGACTGCCAAGAAAGAAGGCAAGTGAACTGATTAAGATTCATTAAATTAAGGTCACATGACAGTCCAGAGAAGTACTGGATGACTGTACGCTCTAAACTCATCAGTTTATTTGTTAAACTATTTGGTATAATTCACTCGGCATGAATAATGTGTAAATACCAAAAGGTAACAGAAAATAAACACAGAGGTAAGCTGCCCTTACTTTAAAGTCTTTAAAGACTATGCATTGTCTGGATATCTTTGACTATTCCAATGTGCCCCTGTCTTAGAGCCTTGTCAATGTTTCAGAATCGTTCAACAGAAAGTAATCTGTCGTAGTGTCCTGAATTAAATAAGATATATGGGCAGAGCACACAGAACAGTGGAGTTTTCAGCCTCCGGCTTGCGGTAGCGGTGACGAGCCCACGCTGGTCACATGGGGGGGCACGTTGCATCAGGTGCCCAGCAATGGCAACACATGGAGGAAAAAGCTGATGGAGGCTTTCTCTATTAGTTATGGGTCAGTGTTGAGTGACCTGGTTTGTTTGGCCAGCTAGATGACTCGAGAGGACTGGAACAATGCAGGCTCAAGAAATTAAAGCAAACCATCTCCCAAACTGCCATCTTTCACCAACCTTCATTACGACTTGTGTGCGGAATAGTGAGTGCACATACAATCATTCAGACAGGAGTTGTACCGTTCCTCCAAAACACTGTTTGCAGTGCAAGTCGACAACCCCAAAGTATCAACCTGTGTGAAACTATGCTGATAGACACTGTGAAAATCCTTATAGTTGATAAGAACTTGATTTTTACTCTTTTTTCACCTCCTTTGCTCAAACAAACACATGCATTACTGGCCTGGGAATACAGTAGTGTTTATGCTCTTGTAGGAAGTAGCTCCCAAAACACATCTCATGACTCCACAGGCATTGTATTGAAAACAATGTGTGTGCGGGTGTGTGCGGGTGCGGTGTGTGTGTGTGTGTGTGTGTGTGTGTGTGTGTGTGTGTGTGTGTGTGTGTGTGTGTGTGTGTGTGTGTGTGCGTGTGTGTCTAACGCATGTCTGTGGATGCGTGCAGTTTTGTACTCCTGCCTGGCAGGTCTTTGTCATGTGTCATGTGTTTACATATAATTCTATTGCAGCGTACTGTTCTATTAAAAACTGTGACAGCAGTAGAAGTGCGGTGGTAGTGGAGGTGGAAGCAACATGTGTTTCCTTTAGTATTTTTGTGAAACACAATCTCCCATACACACCTGCGCAAAAGCACACATGGGAATGTGCATACAAACCATGTCAGCACCAACACTTCTGTTATACATGTATATATACATATCCCTGCTCATGCTTGCAGAGCCTGTGTATGTCTGTCACATGGTAGCCCTTTAAAAAAAAGCATACTTTTTGAAAAATAGATAAATAACATAATTAATCATCAATCACATTTACCAAAGAAACTGCCATAGCTGTAATGTCTTGTTTTAATTTATTGGAACATTTGAACTGCAGCGTTCAGTCTGGTGATATTCCATACTTTTCAACAACTCCTATGAAAAGACCCAAAGGATCAATAAAGTGATTCTATACTAACAAGTATTGTGTGAGTATCCAAACCCTCAGTACCGTAGACCTTAGAGAAGACCCGTAGAGAAGATTTTTAAGTTTCAGAGACTCAAACATTGATTTTTCTGACAAAGCCTGCATGTTTTTTTTTTTTTTTAAATCTTGTGTTAAAATCACCCCTGACTTTTGCCAAGGCGCTGCTGGCACAGTGTATGCATTTCTTTGTTGACGTCAGCTCCAGAGGTAAGGAGGCTGCCCAGGTTGTGACAGTGATGCACGTGTTCATGACTGATATTGTACTGATATTATACTGATATGTGTATTACTTGCGGCAACTGGAGGAGAGTTTCTGATGTTCAGGGCCAGTGCTAAGAGCCTGTCTGGTTGAGTTCTCTGGGATGCACTGCAGGTCTTCATCTTCAAGGGCCAAGAAACTGTGTAAGTTGAAAGGTTCACCTTCACCAGGGGGCAGATGCACACCACAGAAGCACTGCAGTCTATCATCTGGTCTATAAAGTTAACTTCCACAGGCTGTTCACATTTGGCAGTCTAACATGGACCCCATAAAAACACTACAGATAACACAGATGCACTCACTGCTCAGCCTCTTTCTAAAGTTCTCTCTCTGTCTCTCCTTCCCCCTCCACCCGCCATCTCTTTTTTTTTTCACATGCCTGCCTGCTCTCCTCTGATAGGCTGCCCGCTGCTCGAAGCAGGGTTGTTTCACTACAGCTGTAGCTGGAAAAACTGACCACAGATGCATACAGCTATAACGCACACATTTCAGGGCTGTGCTCCAGCTGTTTGTGTGTGTTGTTGCGTGTGAAACTGGAGAAGACAAAAAAAACCCCAACAACCATAAAAGAGCATAGTTGTTGCTTTGGACATCAAGGACCGCCTGAGTTAATGAGGAAAACAGTGACGGTGATGAAGAAGCAGCTGTTTGAAAGAGCGGTGCTGCTGTGTTGTACATGCTGGATTGGGATACCATGAGATTACTGTCTGTTAATGGGATTACTGCTTTTTTCTCTGGAGGGATTTTCATCCACGCCCGTGTACGTGCTCAAGCCAAGAGGGTTCAGAGATGAAGAGTGTCAGACACATTATAGGTAATGTTCACGCACAAAGAATCAAAGTTGGGTCTCACTTTGTCACGTCATGCTTCACTTTGTTTATTCATTCAGTGCTTCTCTCACACCCCCTCAAAATTGAGAGCAAAATTATGTGTAGCTGCAGATTTAGAATGTAAACAGTCGTGCTCATGCGCACAGTCTTGTTTTTTGTCTGCGCTCAGACAGCAGACTGTGGGTCAGAAACACACACAAACACACAGACACACACTGTTGCCAGCCAGGCTTCTCTCGCTCTCTCTCTGTCTGCTCAATGTCATCAGTTTTCCATTTCACCAGACTTTTCCGTTATAGTCTGCTGGTTAAATGTTGTAGTTCACAAATGACTTCTTTTTACTTTTAACGGCTGATGATGGATTTTTAGTTAGTCTCCAAATTATTATGTTGAGGTGATTCGAGATGCTTGTTCTTTAAAATGGATCTTCTTTTTGATGGCTAAATAGTAGTGGAAATAAGCTTATACTTCTTTCACTGTATTTCAATATATACTTTACATATACTTGTTAAGGCTTTATGTTGGTTGTGTACTAACCTCGGCTATTCAGAGCAAAGATAGCATGTGTTTTCTTGAGTTGCACGGGAAAGATGTTACAGTCAACAGCCATCAGTGAGTGAATGTGTGTTTGTGTGTGAGTGAATGCGACACAGTGTAAATGGCTTTGAGTGGTTGATACACTAGAAAACAGCACTATATAGAATTAATGCAGTCATTTACCATGCAGTGTTTCATGTTTTGCTTTTCTTCTCGATGCTTAAAGGTCGACTCCATCAGTGACTCATTTGTGCTGATGATGGTCTTGTTAGTCACTGCCACAGTGGCTTTTGACCCCCATTTCTTTGTATTAAGTGGAGGGGGCATCAGGAGGAAAAAGTTGAAGCACTCTTTAGAAAATACACTACAAATATATTTTTGCAGTTGATTCCATACTATATACCTTCCCATGTTACATTGTTGAAATGTTCAAAAATTAAAAACTAATGTGGTTGCTTATTTCTATGTCTTATATAAACAACATAACTAACAAAGTTGGAATACAAGCAGCAAGACACAAAACACTGTGTAATATTCTAAGATCTTGTAAAATCACGCTGTGTTTTTTAATTAGGTTTCTGTTCTTAGTTTGTGTGGATGCCGTTAACACCAGCGGTGACAGTTTGTGAGGGTGTGCTGCCTAATCCGTTTAAATTTGGAGCAGGTGGATGAAGGTGTCAGCCAAGGTGTGTGTGTTGCATTAGGGTGTATGTGTGTGCAGACAGGGTGCTGAGGTCGTGTTGGCACCATCAGTATGTTGCCATGGAGTTCTGACACCTGACAACTTGGCAGCGAATTGGAACATGTGATCCACCTGCAGTGTAACTGTGGTGTCAGTGGTTCTGCTGCTTTTCTTGGCACTTACGGGGCACATGTGAGGTCTCTGAGACCTTCACCTCTGTAGTTTAGTTCATTTCGTCTGAACCAAGAGAAAAAATGATAAAAACATTGCATTAGGTTGTGCCAGTTTGAGGCTGTGTCTGACACAGGCAAATGCTTCTGTTGGGCTTTTTTCCCCCCACATTCCAGCTCTGGTCCATAAACATCAAAGATTGAAAAAAACAGGATTTGTGTTGCTTTTGCGAGGGGTGCAAGCTGAATTTTTGAATTTTGTTCAGTTTGTATCCACTGCCCCTTGGCAAATTCATTACTACAATGTTGGTCAAAATACAGTGGCTCCCCATCTGTTACAGAATTCAATTTAAGATTCTAATGAATACTTTGAAAGCACTACATGGTCTGCATCGACTGTACATGTCAAAATTCCTTACCCCTTATTCTGAACCTCACACCTGAGAATGAGAAAAGGTTAAAAGTCAGATTAAAAAGGTGAGGAGAATACACAGGCAGATGATCTGTACGCTAACTAACTCTGCCATGTTTCTTGAAATGACAACACCGAGCTAGCCTCATCTTATAGCTAAATGAAGACCCATAGTCGGTGGGGTTTTGACGTAATGCCATAAAGCATAAATCATTTCTCAAGGGAGATTGTACCTGTGCCTAAACATATCCATAAACAATGTGATAATGCTGTATAGTCAGTACAAATGGATATTTTGTGTCACAAGATCAGATATTTTGGATTAAAACAAATACATGATCTGTGAATATTCTAATAATGGTCAATGTTATGTTCAATGTTTATATATTTGTTGTAAATGTAAATTAGCAACATATTCTCATTATGTTAATGATGTGTAATAATTATATGTCCCCAACAATATATATTTGACATTGGAGTTTACAGAAAAGTAATTTTTGGGAGGCAGGTGAGATTCAGATTGTATAACATGTCTCACAAGGACTCATTTCCTCTGGAGAATTGAATCAGAGAGCACTGAAAAATATCAACACAACTCATGTTGGTCACCATGAATAGTTCAATAGTTAATTTTTAAGTGCCCGCCATGTGCATCACACTGCGCCACCAGCAAGCTCTGGTCTCATGTTATGTTTCAAACTAATAGCCATAGTCATCATGTTGTGTTGTCTGTATTCAACTGAAGCCCCACAAACTCGATTAGGTGTTGGAGCAGGAATGTGGTGGAAAAAAGTCAGCCAGACTTTGTCTGGGGGAAGACAGCTAACCCAAAGACCCACTACAGAAACAATGTTTCATTAAGGAGTGGCCTTGTGGCTTTGGGCAGCAGAGACAGACCTTGAGAGCAGGTGTCTCACGCCAAATGCACATGCAGACTTGGTTGGAGCTTCGATTGGCTGGAGTGACGTTCTATGGGGTTGGTTTGTTGTTTTGCAGTTGGGCAAATGATGATGCTATTGGCTCTGGGTGTTAAACCTCCCTGTCTCCTCAGTCCTAATTGTTTCAAGTGTTGGTTCAGGGTACAATGGGACATGTCAAAAGCATATCAAGAATGACACCATATGAAGGTCCTTTGTTAAAATATTCCCTTGTGATTTCAGTCTCCTCTTCCATCCTTAAGTTTAAAATTTGTGCCAGGTAACTCCTGAGAGCAGTACACAGTGGAAATGATTCTAACTGTTGTCAAGGACTTTGGTCTGATCACAAAAAAGATATGTTGACTGAAATCTTGTGCTGTGATGTGTACTTTTTATTAACTATACATTTACCATCTTTACCACACAATGTGTATGCTATTCCTGCATTGACATTGAATGTTGGCACTGGCCTTGCCGATTCATTCAGTATTAAAATATTAGATTTGCTTATTTACACAGTGCTAATGCCATTATGAGCTCTGTAAGAAAATTTAGTCTCTTACATTCAATTTCAGCACCTGCAATATTTCATATTTTTCACAATTGTGTTCTCATGCTATCTGCTCAGGAAGCACTCTTTCCCTCTATTCAGGGTCTCCAGCTTTCCTCATTGGACCAAATTTCCGGTCAGATCGAATAGGAGTAGCTTTCGCCAGTAGATACAGATGAAGGCTAACTATCTCGCAACTAATTGTAGTCCAAGTCCAAAACATATATAGAAACTCTGACACAGTACTTCCTCAGTGCGAATGTCGAAATCTAATAAAAAAAAGAATCCCACTGCTCCCATTAATGTTTTTACTGCCAATGTAACGCAAAACCTGACGTCAACGTATTCGAGTGCTTCCTGCACTTACCCTCTGGCTCGCCAGTCCTCCATCAGTCTCTGAAAATAGAACGTTCCTCTCAGGACTTGAAGTGGTCATACATCACATCTGCCTCCACTTCTCCGCTCTACTTTGAAGTTCCAACAACATGGAACATCCTCCCTTCACAAATCTGTGACTGGTTGCATAACCCCTGCTGTTCCATATGTTCCACAACCACTAGAGAACATTCCTTCGCCATTCTTGTTTTTGTAAAAAGTGCTCTTTCATCTTTTAAAACAAATGAATGAATTAACTATTCAATATATTCAGCTATGGTATATGTCTTGGTTTCATTGGATTGTTTATAATGGATTTGATGTATTTTGTTTTCTGTCAACAAACTCCACATAACATACATTTGTCAGATAAAAAATTCATAACTCGACCATGAACTTCATTCAGTAAATGAATCAGCAAACCTACCAATCATGTGTGAGTGGAGCAGTCTGTAATGGGATCTGTTTTTTTTAAATAATCTTGGTCAGTCAGCAGACACAGATTCTAAGAACAGAGGTGCATTGATATTGCCTCAGTTAAAGGCAGCACTCACTAGCAGCCATTGTGCTCTCCTTCTCCTTCTGTCTGGCCCTACCCCCCACCAGCGCAAAACCTATCCAAGCATGTTTCAGAGAAATAAAGTACACTCAGTGTTAATGCACGTCTTTCTTCTCACTGACAGAGAAAACTTTGTTCACCATTCACTGCGCTATGAGTTTCAGGCTGCAGGGGGAAATATAATGATCAGTAAATCAGAGCAGGTCAGGATCTCATTCATGGATCCATATGCACTTTCTTAAAGACATGTCTGGGAATGCTTTGTTCTGGTGTCCTGTACATGTACTAGTATACTGTGGTGGTATACTGTACATATAGCTAACATGAATGCATCAGAAATAAATGGAATTTACATAATTTGTTGCAAGTGATGAGAAAGATGTGACTAAGGAATATTTTTTACATGAGATAGAAATGTTTGCTCAGGATGTTACTGTTACAGTTCTAAAAGAAAAGCTGATTGTGAAGCTTGGGAATTCAAAGATTCAAAGATTCTATGGTTTCCCATAAGCGGGAAAAGGCTCTTCAAGGTCCATGCTTCAGCAGATAGAAGATAGAAGAGAAGAAGAGAAGAGATAGAAGATAGTCATTTTTATTACAGGACCAATTTAGAACAATCAGTGGAATTCTGACACTGTCCAGACACAGTGGTGAGGTCCTTTCCCAACAATAAAATCAAGAAAAATAGCTGCAAAGGAGAAGCGTTCACTCTACGTTGTACTCGCAGATTCTCTTTCAGGGACAAATTAAGAAAAAACATCCAAATAAAAAACAGACAGCATCGATCTAAAATATTTCACCTCACTCCTTGTAATTTTTTTGTTGCTACATTTTTGTGTGTTCAGTCTTTTGTATTATGATATGTTGTGAATAGCTATTTTACAGTATAGGTCTGTTCCTGTTTTTTACTGAATCTGAACTAATGTGAGGCAGAGCTGGATCTAGTTGTGGAGATTCTTAAATGAAATGAAATGAGAGGGAATGCTGTTGCCATCTCTACATTATGTATTTGATCTCTGACTGATAAATTACTGAGCTAATGATGTTTAGGCATCACTCATACAGTCAGGAAGGAAGGATCCTTCCTGACTGTGTTATTTTTAATATCTGAATTGATCTATGCCCCATTTATACTGGATGTGGTGAATGTTTATTTTTGAAGTAGATTGCTCAGCACAGGGAGGAAAACTCAAACTGTGCATGTGTGTTTGTCTTCATGGACTGTCTGGAATTCCTGGGTGTTTTACTGTGTATCTGCCTGTGTGCCCCCTTACAGATGAGATCATGCAGCAGGAGATCAGGCCCCTGCTGGCAGTGGACATCATAGAGCAGCTTCATCGACAGTTTGCTTTGCTCTCAGGTATGTAACAAGCCTCATCTGTCCCTCCGTCCCTATGTCCTGCTGTCCACACCTGGAGGATGTGACCCTGTGTATTTAAATGGGAGGCTGGGAAAAAATCAAATGCCCATCACAACAGCAAGTTATTATTTCAAAACAATACATGCAAATTGGCTAAGAGGGATGAAATCACATGGACACACTAAAATTTTAAAAGAAATAATTAACAGCTCTCTGTTGTGTGATAGACAGTGTCGGACTTTGTTAATGTTTGCCTTAAAGAATAAAAAAGGGGATTAAAAGCTGATTTTATTGCTAACTTGACATTAACTTCACTTCACTTCCAAGCAACTGTTTGATCATGTATGGCCCATTTATACTTCTGCTCCATTTCCTCCTCACTTTCAGTTATTGGAAGTTTATGCTGACCTGTCCTTGTTGACTTTAAAATGTGCTCAACTTGACACAGGGAATACTTACTTACTTAAACTGATACTTGTTCATTTTTACAAACTTTACTTTTTTGTGAAAATCAGTAAAAACGATTTAAGTATTCCAAATTCTGTTCCTAAAAAGGATTGAAGTATTCCAGTATTTTGCCTTTCATAAAGACTGTAAACATGAGAAAGGTCAGAATCCACACAGCAGTCGCTGACACTGAATATTTTTGCCCATGTGAGTGTAGCTCAAAAACACTCCTAATGCAGCTGATAGCACCCAGGAACCCTGAAGACATCATCTGGGTTGTTTTCTTCACAAAGCTCCTCCAGAGACACACAGGATGTTACACAACTGTGTCTGTTCACAGACTGAATAGTTATAGTCCAGTGTCCTTTGTGGAGTTGTCCTCACACATTATCCTGCAGTACATGGATCATTCATCAATCATTTGTTAAGCACATATCTGTATTATACAGTTAAGTCACTCTTTTTTTACGCCAGTGGATACTGCATGCTAGTACACAGTGGCACTATGATTCTTATAACACATGACATTACTTTTGTACTTCCACAACTACTTTGTACTACTGACCCTATCCTACCCAAGTCTACCTGTATGTATGTTGAAGATGGCTCCATTATCAATAATAAAATGACAATTTGCTAAATGATGAGGGCTTATCTGCAAAACTGTGTCTTGGCCAGGACTAGTAGCAGAGACTGGTCCCAACCAAAAAATGGTTGAGTACACAAAGCCCCATAAAACAACAGACTGTTGTTAAAAATGTTTTTTTCTATATGGAGTAAACTAATGAGAGACAGTATCTTTCATACTGAGTCTTCCAGGTACTGGTTGATGTTTTTTTTCCTTGGACAGAGCTACACTAGCTGTTTCCTTGTTTCCAGGCTTTGTTGGCCATCTAGAAATTAAAGCATTATGAATGAGCTCCATATCTTGTGTATTCCTGAAACCCTGCATACTTCTGAGTGATCCAATTCTGATGGGTTTGATGTGAATTAATCTCGTGGCTGAACCCTGCCAACATATTCCATTGTACTTCTCATTACTGCAGCTAAACAGGCTCTAACTTCTAACTTTCACTGTGACTTTAAAAGCGTAGGAAGCCTAAATGGAAACCATTGGTTTATTTATATCCCTTATTACAGGAAAAAGCTCAACGTAGTCAGTTAGTTAAACCCAGTGGATGCAGTGTCCAGACAGAATGGGTTCAAAGTAACTCTCATGCAGACATAATTGACTACATGATCATTTCAGTTCTTACAAAGACAGTGTTTGTATTCACTGCCATGCTGTTTAAGAGAGTATGTTGTTTTGCAGTTGCAAAGTTAATTATATGTACATTTGAGCGAAATTCTGTTTTCTGAGTTGCATGCACTAAGTACAGTAGTTGTGAAAAGCTGGAGTGACATCGTGAGCCTGTTAGCATGCTGATGTGAGCTAACAGGCCAATGTAAATTCTCATAGAACTGCAGGCTCTGTGTCATGCTCTTTTGGGGAAAGACTGTTTGACATAGCCTGTATCTATTTCTTATGCTTTATGTCCTATAATGTGAGACTGTGGTTCCCATAATCCACTGCCATGTTTCACGTATTACTTTAGAGCTCTGCAGCTGTTACAGGATGAAAAACTCCTAACATCAGACTAAAATCAAAGAATCAATCTCTATCTATTTTACACTCTGTGGGTAACGATGCATTCAATTGTGGTGCAAAGGCCTTTGTTAAATGGATAATTAATGTCAGCAGGACATTATATTAAGTGGTTAGCAGTTGAGTTGCGACCTTCTGTCCACTACAAATGCATATGCTATGTTGTCTAAAAAGTACAGAATAATCCTTTATGTGGTATTAAAGAACTATGTAAACTTCTGTTTTACACGGTTAAAGCTATTCATTCACTGCAATGCAGCTGGTGGATAACCACATTTTATGTCTCAAAGTTCAGACAGAGACGCTGTGTTGCCACCCCCAGCATTTATGCGGGGTGCCCTCAGACTTTCCAAATGTGTTGTTGTTACCGGTGGCTCCGGCCGCCAGCATGGTTTTTCAGGGATTCCTCTCATTCCTCCTCCCGGTCCTCTCACAACAGTCATATAACTGCTCCCAAAAAACCCTTTCTCAGCACTGATGCCTCCAGTGTTACATGAGTTTAACATGTCTGTTTCATGTCCTTCACTGCACACGTGTATATGTGCGTGCTTTCCAAATAGGATGCAGATTTATAGGGTATAAATCTCTGGTTCATTGGCCTTTTCCTTCATATTCTGTCACATGTAAACCATGGAACCATTCTTCACTTTCATTGGTGAAGTCAGTTTTCCTCGTAATTACCATATATTACATTAAGTAATGTGATGTTACTTTTCTTTTCTTGTTTTCTCCTCATGAATTTAGAATGCATGCAGGTGGTGCAGACATTAAAAAAAATGACTCATACATAGACATTTAAGTGCTGATACTATTTCAGGCATATTCAACATCTGTACTAAAGACAGTTTTAGGGTTGGAGGATGTAAGCATGAGTCCATTCTTATTTGCTTTTTTGCTTTATTTGGATTGGATTAATCCATCAGCAATGGCAGAAATACGTTTGTGTGTTTGTTTTTTGGCCACTTGAAGGAATTGAAATAAACTGAACACTGGTATATCTCTTTTCATCTCAGAAACTTCATCATACATATCCAGTGGAAACAGAGCAACATCAGCATTCATTAACTGATTACTTGATAAATGTCAATGCAACTCTCACTTTCAGTTCTGAATTGGAAGGAGTGAAAGCCAGGGGAATGAAAGCATGAACTGAGTCATCAGCAGGAAGGATTTTCTATTTGTAATAGTGTTGCAGTTAAGGGCAACATCATGGCTGAGTGGTTGACACTGTCACCTACTGCACTGCAACCTGCAACTGTGCAAAGGTTAAGCAAGTATATATCAAAAATCAATGCACACATTGCATATAACATCCCACTTCTTGGAGATAAATGACATCATAAATAGGCAGATATAACCAGGTGTTACTGTATTCTAGACACTTCCCTGGGACTAGGTCAGTATGACACTATGCAGAACTTTCCCATAATGCCTTTCCACACCTATACGACATATGAGACCACATGACACACTGTAGCGTCTCAGCTACAGACTTTCCATCTTAACCCTTAGATGCATAAGTGGAGTCAAAAATGACCCTAAGGGTTGTTATTCTTCAAAATCTTTGAAATTAAAAGTATGTATATTTTCATATTCCAGGTATTCCTCATAAAACATGTTTGTGACATGAGGCCATTGCATTTTTAAAAAATGTTCATACATTTTAAGAAATTGCAGCTTTTGTATCACTACCCCACTTTTCCATAAGCGGGGTCAAAAATGACCCCAAACATTTGCTATGGAATCTCAAGGGTCACACAATGGATTTTGACATTTTTTGATACCTGATTGATTGTTCTGTGAAATAAAAGAAATGTCTTAAGTTTATTGCAAAAACATTGATTCTAATTGGGGTCATTTTTGACCCCACTCATGGAAGAATGCGGGTATTGGTAGGTCATGCATCCAAGGGTTAAGCAAGTTAATTGGATGTGTGCCTTCGAAAACGAACAGAGAAGATGGGATGTGTGAAACCTGTGTTTCTTAGTCAGGCCAAGTTCTGTCAGTATATTTTAGTTGTGTGGGCAAATCATTTTAGCTCAATCTCGCCATCTTGTGGCTTTTGGTGGAAAAAGCTTTCGATGTTTAGATGGCAGGATATTCCAAGACCAAGTTATTTAACTTTTGTTTTTTTTAAAATTTATTCCCATGTCCTGGCTTTAAAGGTGGTTTTTCAGTGGAATGAATTTTTTTTTTCCAACAGACGGACTCAGAAGCAAATTAGACAACAAATACAAGAAAATACTATATATTCATGCAAGAATAAGTTGGTTATTTATTATTATTCTATGCAAAAAGGAAAGGGAGTAAACAGTATGTGTGGTGGTGCTGTGTTACAGGAGGGCGAGGGAAAGATGGTGCCCCTATCATCACCTTCCCAGAGTACTCAGGCTTCAGCGAAGTGCCAGAGGAAGACTTCCACAATGTGGTTACATACCTGACCAGCATCCCAAGGTACGCACACTTTCATGCACATAAAACTTCATTTCAACTCCATGCAAGACCTTGTGCACAACCTTCATTTGACATGTCAGACTCTACAACATTACAGAGTCCCAGTCAACAGGTTTTGATCTAAAGAATGACTGCTCACTCTTTACTGCATATACACTGATGGGGTTATTTTTTGTAATTTTATTACAGTTTAACAGAGAGCAATAATGCAAGGAATAAAGATTTATTGTACCCCAGTGGCATGGCCCTATTAACCTGGTACAGGACACTGGGCAAAAATAACCTACAGGGCATCTGTGTCCCACATTTCCCTATGCGCTCCCTGTGCACTATAGAAATCCTAACTTTATAAGAACTTTATATTTAGAATTTAGGAATACTTGACATATAATCACAGTATATCTAATCTGGATGAACTCCCATGACCCCTCCAATAACCTTACAAGGCTAAAGAGTTGGTCCATTGTTTCATGCTCAGGTCAGAATCCGCATTGTTCCTCCTGGATCTGAGGTTCAGCAGTTGGTGGGAGCCTCCTTGCCAACACCATGGCATGATGGAAACAGGAAAAATTTGAAAAAAAGCAACTTCCTCTACCAGCCTGGTTGATTCACTTGAAAGCACTTGAAATGAATGGAAATGAGCCTAATTAAAATTCCCTTTTCTGTAACATTTTAAAAGTCTGCTTCAAATTGAGAATTATATTGAAACACAAGAATTGTCAGTTAGCCAACAGGGCGACGTACATGTAACAGTTTGTGGACCAGAGTTCTTAATTTTTTTCCAAGGCATCTCACTTTAAGCTGTTGGGCTGAACATAGCTAACTCAGCAATACTTAATTTCCTCTTGTTATACTGTAGTGGTTCAACATTTCCTGAAACTATAGTGGTGAAGCTATTTGTGTACTTTTAAAATGTGAGAGATGCTTGTTGCTGTTTAGCTGAGACTGTCATGTTCACAAGGAGTGAACCTGCGATATTAAGGGATTTGATTGGCACGACTCACACACGGACACAAATCTTCTCTCCCTCCTGTTTCCAGTCTGGATGCTGCCAGTATCGGCTTCATCATCATCATCGACCGGCGGAAGGACAAATGGAGCTCAGTAAAGGCCTCTCTATCAAGGATTGCTGTAAGTTCTCTAAGACATCTAATATTCTCATCACCATATAAATACATATATACATACAGCATATGTACACATAAATAAAGATATTTATATGCAAACAAGTTCCATTTGTAGTGTAACCAATAAATAACAATTCCAGAAAAAAAACATTTTATGCATCTTCTTGAATATTAAAAGCAGGTGTAAATAAGTTCCTTTCTACTGAGACCTTGTTTTACATGATAAAAAAGACATTCATTCAATAACTCACTATTTCTTTTTTTTTATTGTGCAAGAGGGTACTATTTGTATAGTATGTGTAGTGCATTGCATTTACTTCTGGATATGCATTAAGTTCAAGTTCATATAACAAATTACAGTGATTTTTAATCCACAGAAAGTGTAACACCTGCAGATGAAAAATACTCTTCTTCTTCTGCTAAAATCATCATTGTAAGCATTGAAAGAAATACAGTATAATGTATAGCCATATCTTCTTATTTAAGCTACATTCTGCTGCACTTGTGTATTCTGAAGTATATAGCTGCATATGTCTGCTGTTTTGTACTGTCAAGACCAGTTTCCTCTACTAAGTAAGCATGCAGTTGTTTACAGATACCACATTTAGGTGAATAAAAGGGGATGACACGTGTTTGTTACTTGTGATGATATATATGTTTTCAGTTTAAAAGTAGAAGTGAGGACTGATGGGATGGTTTAGAGATGCACTGTAAATGTACATGTTGTTGTGTTATCCAGGGAGCATTTCCAGGACACCTCCAGCTGGTGCTGGTACTGAGGCCATCCCGGTTCTTCCAAAGGGCTATAGCAGACATCGGGATCAAGCTGCACAAGGACGACTTCAAAATGAAGGTACCAATAAGCACGTTTCAAGTATCAGCTGCAATTGCAAGGAAAATGAATGGACTTTCATGGATTATTTGGACTTGGTTAGCTAGTAAGAGATTAATTTAAGGTTAAATTAAAAGATTTAAAGGAGTGCATGACTAATGAATAATGCATGAAATACAAAGGTGTGAATCCCAGGTCCAGCTATACTATCAGTTACATCCATGTACACATTAATTTATTTACAATGTTTACAGCCCTAATCTCTGATATATCAGTTACATATCAATCAATCTCATGCAGTCAAGTCAATTTTTAGACACAAATCCCCTCAACAAACACAGTGGTGTTTTTGGCTTTGATGAATGAACAGAGTGAGGCTGTTGACTTCTGGGGATCAGCTTCACTGATATGAAACATTGTGTGTCATCTGATGTAACATCATGGCCAAAGACAGGATTTTAGCATTACTGACTGAGCAATGCACCACTCAGAAATCAAAAATTTGATCGGAGATCAAAGAAAGTTTTTTTAAATTACTTGAACTTTTTATTCAATGTTTACATTTCATTTCACATTTTACACAAGCTACAGCTGATCCAGAATTCCATGGTTCTTTTACTTTTTTCACTTCATGCTTTTTTGTCTTATACTGTATGCTTATGGGGTATGAACCAGTACAGGCCCTGCTTTCTATTACTTGTTCCAAAATTTGACTAAAACTTGTGGTTAGGCTGCTTTTAGTTTTTATGCTGGATCAGGCTGCCTGAGGACATGAAAACAGCTGGCAGTGCTGAAACCTTTAAACGTGAGCTTTAAAGCCTTCCTATTCAGTCTGGCTTTTATTACATTGGTTATAGACATTACTTACTTTACTTGATTCACTTATTTTATTTTATCTACACTGTAAAGCGAATCTGTGTTGTCAATTTTATCCTATTCTATTTTATTTTGTCTATTATTTTATCTTTATTACCTCTGCCAAGGAGGTTTTTTCATTGGTATTTGTCTGTCTGTCTTTTAGCAGGAATATGCAAGAACTACTGAACCAATTTTCTTGAAACTTGGTGGAGGGATGGGGCATGGGCTGTGTGGATTTTCACATTTTCTGTTACATTTTATTGAACTGAAAACATTTAGAGTCTTCATGTTTTTGTTTTTCCAATGGCACCAATCAGCAATAAAACTGTATCCTGCTGTAAATCACCACCTTTGGATTCCTTGTCAGTTGGTGAAATTGAATTCCATTCTAATGAATTCAGGACATAGACCTGCCCCACATTTGTCACAATGAACAGGATATAAGGATGCACTGTATGTTTCAGTGGAGGCTGAGGTATCCTGACTTTTAATCCCAAGCAAACATCAATTTTAAACTGAACTTGATGTGTCGAATCAGTGAAATTGCCCTTTAAAGAGACACAGATCAGACTTTTCTGATTACCACATTAGTATTGCATTGTACTGCATGTGCTTGCAGATCGTGATGCTGAACTCTCTGTCGGACCTACATGGCTATGTGGATAAAGGACAGCTGACCCGGGAGCTGGGAGGAAGCCTGGAGTACTGTCACAGTCAGTGGATACATCACCGCACTGTGAGGAACAAGACAGTCCTAAACACTGTATACTTTAACTTGCATTCCAGGATGCTGCAGTAACATGTGCATCTTCTTTCCCCTTTTTAGGCCATAGAGAACTTTGCCATGACAGTGAAAACTACAGCCCAGATGTTGCAGAAGTTTGGGACAGACTTGGCAGAGACGGAGCTGCCCAATGACGTCCAGTGCACCAAAGACTTGCTCACAGCACACACGGACAAACACAGCAACCTCAAGGTGATTGTGCACATGTACTACTACATGCACATACTCATACTGCCATACACACACAAACAAAAAACAAACAAACTGTAACATGTTTATCAAAGAGAAAATAAAAGAAATGTAAAATTTCTAGTTGATAGTTGGTGACCTTGTGACTGCAAATGGATTTTGCAAACAAACAAATCCACTGAAATATATGTATTCAGGTCTGAAATTTTGCTGTTGTCAGTGTGGATTTCATCAGGCCCATAGTATGAGGAGATACTAAGACTCACACAAAATACAAAATGTACAAAATGTCTCATATGTTCCCCAGAGCTAACATCCAAATTGAAATGAAAAGTTCAAAATGCTTTTCCTGCTATCTCAAGCTGACAGTCAAAAAGACAGACAAAACTTTCCTCTGCAAAGGAAAAATAAGTAGAGCCTCTTGAGTGCAGCAGCCTCACTCTTATTTGGGCCACCATATGAATGAAACTTTATGCATATAGATTAGACTTAATGATAAGCCTACTGAAAAGAAGCCCACGGATACTTCTGGCTGGCAAGTTGTAGCATCCCCTTGAGAATGCCACACACACACACACACGCACTGGTCTGCTGCTTTACAGTAGACATTCCTCTTCTTTCTAATGCTTCTGTGTCTCTGTACCAGGATGAACTGAAGCTAGCTTTGAAGCAGGGCACCACCTTGTTAGGTTGCATCAAGGAGCAGGCAGCAAAATCAGAGAATCCCAAACTCAACCCAGATGAGATGGAGAACCAAACCACCGTGGAGAGGTGACGGCTCTTATATATATGTGTATATATGTTTTCTCAGGCTATAGTATGGCCATGTGGTCACACAGTGTGTGTGTAATGAAGTTTGTCATCTGTTTTTCAGGCTCTTAGCCCAGCTGGATGAAACGGAGAACGCCTTTGAACAGTTCTGGAGTAAACACCATCTGAAACTGGAGCAGTGCCTGCAGCTACGCCACTTTGAACAGGACTTCAGAGAGGTATATCTGTAGATCTGTCTGTCTGCCTGACTGCCCAGCTGCTCCAAGCCCACAACCTGTGGATCTTACGTATCTCATACGTCCCCTCTTCCCACTGCTTCTAAAGGCTTAAACTTTAATTTCATACTCTACAAAATGCTGTCTGGATGAGCCAGTTTGGAAGCTGCTTTACATCCAGTCTCACAGCTTAGGTTCTAAAATTAGTGGATAGTTCTGTGTTAGATATTGAATCGGAGTCCTCCATATTTCACTGAACACTATCACTGAATTTAACACTGAATAGATCACGTTGAATACTTAAGAAGGTAAACTTTACCAGGATCAGATAATATCATTAATGCAACATTGGTGGAGAGAAATCACAATGATCCAAACTAAAATACTCTGAGCCAATTAGATAATTTGGAGGATGTCCCGGAGATGTTTGAGCAGCAGTCTGAAGAGACTGTCAGCTAAACAGACGAGGCCCATGCAGCCTGTCAACCCCACGGCCCGAGTTCTCACCCAAACGGCCCTCACTGAAGAATCCTGCCAGGATTTATTATCAGTGGTAACATTGTTTGTCTTGAGTGAAGGTGAGTCTAGATTTGAGTGGATGAAATGGACAAAATAATGATCTTCTCTTTGTCTATTCTCTGCATCTGTCTCTGTCCCCTCATTGGTTCTTCAGGTCAAAGTTTCTCTAGACAATCTGAGGGACAGTCTAACCGCTTTATCAGTTGCTGCCGATTGTCTGGCCAGAGTCGAACAACTGCTAAAGGAACTGAAAACATTGGAGGAGAAGGCTCAGGTTGGTCACACACACACACACACACACACACACAAATATCTGCAGCCTAAATCACTCTTTGTAGTGTTTATAACTGCAGCGTCTGACTTATCTATTGCCACGTAATCAATTCAATTTCTTGTCTCAAAACTATATTTGTATAGCACCATTTCACAAGACACATTATCTCAAAGCACTTTACAGTGGAAGGTCAATATTATAGACAGAAATAGAGCATGTAGGACTGCAACTCTTCCTCCTGTTCGCAACCCTGGGAGGTTACAACTTTGGCTTTCTAATGATGAATGAGATAAGTGGGACTGAGAGCTGCACCATCCTAAGTGGGAAGAATTCTGTCTTCCCCAGAAGCTCTTCTGTCTATGCATGCTGGAAACTAGCTAACAATCTGATTTGGTAGGGATCCACAGAAACTCATCCAACAGTTTTAGCAAAATAAATAAATAAATAAGATTACACATTTCCTTAATCAGGAGTCATTTCAATCAACATGAATACAATTTTACTATATTTATGATGTTTATTACCCTTTATAAATCTATTTTTGACATTTATAACTGCAGATTTAAAACTTCCTCATACCGTAGACGTCTGATGGAAAAGAAATTTTCAATGTCCAAGCAATGTTCTTTCAGATACTAACTCTGTTGGGTTGGCTACTTTATGTAGGCTTGAAAATAGGCACCCGTGACCAGATGGGAATAATTGAAATTTTTTTTTTTTGAAAACGCTGAGGACATTCTAAATATTTGCTGTTACGTTTTCTGCATTCCTCCAGCCTACACTAGAAAAGGCCCAGCTTCATGCGCTGCATGGTGATCAGTTGATCCAGAGCAACCACTATGCTGTGGACTCTATTCGACCCAAATGTGTGGAGCTGCGACGGGTGTGCGACGACTTCAGCAATGAGGCCAAGAAAAAGACGGACGTTTTGTCCAAATCCCTGCAGATACACACGGGCATTGAAAAGGTGAGGACATGGTGTTACTTATACACATCTGCACATCTTATGTGTATATTATATGTCTTATTATATGTCTTATATCTGGAAACACCATTTAGATTCTCTGCACTTCATCTTGTCATTGCATGTGTATATGAGAAAGATCCAAACAATTTAGAGATAGACTTTGCATTAGCTTTAAATAACTTATTGATTCAGTCAAATTCTGCCTTGATTTTGTTTATGTAAAATTATACTTCAGGTTAAAGGCCACAGTCAGTGTGTTAATGTTAGCTAACCTTAGTTGGTAGAGAAAAAAGGGAAACAGTAAAATTACTATTATTGACTGTTTATTGTATTGCTTCCATCACATTTCATCAACTTACTTCACAGTTTTGCATTTACTGTAATTGTGCAGTTTCCCTGCACAGTGAAAGATTATGATTTACATCTGGGGTGCACACACTTTCAGTTTGATCTCCAGTGGTTTAGATAATCGGGATTGACTTTTTGTTATTGTTGTTGTTGACATTTCTACCACTTTGTGCAAACAATCTCAGACCCTGGTTGTAATGAGCCAAAATGTTCTTTTAAATACAACATGCAGCCCAAGTCTTTGTTGAAACTTGTAATGTGAGCCACAATTAGAGTTACTGATGGCAAATTTGTACACTGGCAAACCAAATGGTAGTTAGACACAACTGAATGACTTCTGAGGAGTTTGTTATCTAGGGATGATTTTTCGAGCAATGTCCATAAACAGAATTTCTTTTCTAATGTGAACTGGGGTGATGATGGAGATGGTAAAGAGGATCAGTGCAGTTAGTATTCCCCCCCTTTTCTGTTACATCCTTGATTTTATTTCATTCTCAGATTTTATACTTGAAATTCTGCATGTAGATTTTCCTTCTGTGATCATATAACACCAAAATGCATGCCATTGAGGGTTCTGTCAAGGGACTGTATACTCTACACTGACTCTATACTGGAAATCCTGCCAGATTTAAACCTGTTTTAACCTTCTGCTGTGCTCAGGTGAACCAGTGGTGTGAATCTGGCATCTACCTTCTAGCGTCCCAGGCTGTGGATAAGTGTCAGTCCCAGGAAGGGGCAGAGTCAGCACTAACCGACATTGAACGCTTTCTGGAGTCGGCAGAAAAAAACCAGCTGACCGAACTGAGGAACCTCCACAACCAGTATGAGGTCATTCTGTCTGAGGACATCAAGGTATGGCACACAAAAATAGGTTTACAGGATGGACTGGATATTCTGTTATAAAAAAGAATGAGGACAAGGATTGAAAGTGAGCTCTCTGTCCGCAGCTCAGTGTCCTGAAGGCACTGAAGCGGCTGGAGGATGTCCAGGAGATGTTTGAGAAGCGGCATGTCAGTCTGAAGAGACTGTCAGCTAAACAGACAAGACCCGTGCAACCCGTTGCCCCACGGCCCGAGTCCTCCCCAAAACGGCCCTCATTGAAGAACCCTGCCAGGACTACAGGGAACCAACAGCGTGAGTTGGATGTTGGTAGAACTAATTTATGCAGAAGATGATAAACCTGGTGTAAAGCCTTGTGACTTTTTAAACTCTCTGTGACACGATTGACACCTTGAGCTGATTTACTGTACTGTATAAGCTAGTTTTTTTTAGTCATAATCAGATTTCATGTATGCTATGTAGCTCTGATGAGAGTATTGATTTATGTTGTTTATACCATGTCATCTCACTTCATTTCAGCTCTGGCTCGCAGAGCTTCTGATAACTCCAACAGTGGCAAGCAACCGGCCGAAGCTGATCCCAAGAAAAAAAACATACGCAGGGCCAAGGGAGGCATCAAGGTACCCTACTCCAATCCCAATTTGAAATGTCACCGTATCAATGAAACCCCTTTCACAGTTCATTTAAAAAAAATCCTGTTCATCTCGTCTAAATCGGCACAAGAAATGGCCACTCCTTAAGAAGCTTGGTTTATTAAGATAAATAGTCACTTGCTTAATGTTTGCTATTTTTTTATCTTCTTTACAACACTGTACTATTATAATATATGATTATTATATATATATATATATATATATATATATATATATATTATTAAGCATGGATAAGGGGTACTGAAAAACATTCTCAGTATTTGATACTTAGTGTAACAGTGTATCAGTTGGTATCACAACCCTGACCCTATATGACAAAAGACCGTTTCCAAATTTTTTGACTGACATTTTTTGGTGATACCAGTCCACTCACTTCCCTGAAATCACTACAAGAAAAACCCTGTCTTAATCCACACTGGGCAGTCAGTAGTCTTTGGATGCTAAAATATGTCCAGATGTTTTAAGAGCAGCAGCTACAGATAGGTTTTTATTTTCTTTTGAGCATGTCATCAGTCACTAAACTGCATGGGGTGCAGAAAATTACTGAAAATGTCTCAGGTCTTATCAACATGAAAAGGGTGTTAAGTAATCAGTGCACTAAAACTGAAGGAATAAATGCTACCCATTTGTCAGGCTCTCTGACTTTTACATCAGAGTTTTAGTTTTTTTGCGTTGGTGACAGCGAATACACAATCAGAGTGATGGCTTTGGATGAAACATGTGCCATAATATTCTTTTGAACATTCCAGGGAGAAATTTCAACAGGCTTGCAGAGACTATTTTAATGATCTTGTGAGGCTAGTTAATCATATTGATTAAATCCTGTAGGGACATAGTTTGTCAGGAATGAAGATCTGTCTGTCATTTCTACTATGAGATTTTGCATTAGTGCATCTTATCAGGCATATATCCAGTGTCCAGCAATCTTTGGGAAAACAGCAGGATCCTCATACCTGGTAATCTTACAAATGTAATAACAAGAGTGAGTGCACTAGTGCTGGTAATTTACACAGCAGCTGACAGCATGGTAATGGGTTTTCCATGCTTCTCTGTTCTAAGCTTCTTTATTTCAAAATACTTCAAATGTCCAAATAAGAGCTTCTCTGACAGTGTGAAAATGTATTTTCTACCCCACTCATGTACATGCATCCTTAAGTGTTTGTAAGTGGGAAACCCACAAGACATTCTTTCAAGAGAGTAAGCTGTCAAGGCTTGAGAGTAGTGATGTTGCATCACATGATCAACCATTACATTAAGCATGTGTGTCATGATTGTCCACGTTGTGCTTTATCACTCTTGTGTTTTACTTTGCTTTGTAGTATCCTTGTTGCTAAAGCTGCTACACTTTGCTGACCTCATATAATTCTGGTGACGTTACATAGCTGCCAATGACTGGGTGCACCCCATTGGTCAAAGCCCAGGCAATGCTTGCCAGCCAAGTCTTCCTCCCAGGACTGGCTCCATATTGTTTTTTCTGGGAGAGGCAGGTCCTTCTTCGCAGAATCATTAGGGTATAGGTATGGTAGGTAGGTAGGTTTTTGAAACAGTCCCTTACAACACTTCAGTGACTTCAATCAAATGATCGCATGTACCATTATCTAGACAAGAGGGTGTATATGATCCTTAATGTAATGTAACCTTAACCATAACCAAATGTTGTGACCCCTCTATGTGAACGCACAAACACCAAGTGGAAGCCTGCAAAAGGGCCTCTCCTTTCTAACAGCCCTGCCTGACTGCAGAGAGGTCAGAGGACACCTCCAGAACAGAAGCTGGAAGCGATTCAGTCTCTGTCAGCAGGGGTGACCACGGTTTAACAAAGTCACTCCAGTTTAAGAAGGGTCTCACTTTTCATCCCGCCACGTGGCTGCCTAATGTGGCTGTGCTGCCATTTTGCTCTGATCTAATTAATTGGGTTACAGTGTGCATCATGTCAACGCACGCCCCAAGGTTATTTTGTACTGTTGAAAAACAGGGTCTGTCTGTGTAGTGATAGTGTTGGTGCATTAGACCATAAACCTTCCTCCATAATTGATAAGGGCAGACAGAGTTTGAAATCTGCCTGTCAGGTGTCACGTTTCTGTCCTCTCTCGTTTCTGTGAACACAGTGCCAAAATCACAAGCTGTTTAAGTAGCTGTTTTCAACAATGCAGAAGGTTTTTTTCTTGACTGTTTTTTCAAGGAATACTGATGAGAAGCCAATGAAAGTCTCTGCAGTTTCTGTTGGAATACTTGTACCAATACTAGTACACTTGAGTATATCTGTGGCCTCTTTTTTAAAACAAAAGTCATTTAAACTGTGGTTTCAGTTATTTCCCATGGTTTCATGGCTTGGCCACAACCTCAAAACTAACCAGTCCATTTTTAATGGAAACCTTTTTCCTATCTAATCTGACAGAGTTTGAGAAGATCTGTCAGAAAGTCCCAGTGTGTGACACTTGACTGCAGTTTCTGTCAAAGAGGCTTTGCAACAATATCTAAAAACATGCTTTCACTTTTTAGATAAAACAGTGTTCACATCCGTGTTTATAGTGAACAAGTTGACTTGAGTTTCCACCTGCTCAGTCAAAATCTGCTGGCAGAGGTTCACACTCAAATGTCTCCAAAACTGTATGGACAGCTGGCGTAGTGCAGACATCATCATTACTTCATATTCATTACATCATTTAAATATTTTGACACTTTTGGGCTTTGACTTTCTTGTAAACACAGATCTCTAAACCTCATTTTTTATTTTTTTGTTTGATGACAGACGCACTCCATACACTTTTTTCAAAACTTTCTTTTATGTTAGATAAGGACTGATGTTTACTGAGCTTTACATGCATGAATGCATCTTTTCAAACAGAAAAGAAGCAGAACTCCAGCATTTAAATAAATTAACCAGCCCTTGCATAACTATAACTGGCAGAACCAGTACTGTATGCTAACAGCTGCAGTGATAATATATCACCTGTATGTGTCTTACCTGCCAGGATAAGCAGCAATATTTGTGACTGTAAATGTCAAATTTTACGGATACAGTAATGACAATATAGCCTGTTTAACCCAGAGAAAATGTCCCCAGACTCCTTTTAAAAATCATTCTTTTTTTATTTTAGGGGAAACTTTTTATATTTTGGAAAACACAACAAATGTTCAGGCCATTGATTGAATTCTGCATTGATTGTAATACATGAATTTATTCTTTATTTATTCTTCTATTATTTGTATGAAAAAAATATTCTCATAAATGTTGTTTCTGTACTTCCTTTTTCAGTCAAAATTTTTCAGTGCAGAGCATTATGCTGTAGAACTATGGGTTGTCATTGTACTGTAATTGAGGCATTTTCCTGAGCTCCGCATCTCTCACAGTTGCCACATGGATGTTGATCGCTACAACAACTCCTTCAGAAGTCAAATGCACATGAATATTTGCATTTTAGACCCAATACAACTCCATGCATATGTGTGTGTTTGCGTGTCACAGATTGAGGTGATGCATGAGGAAAGCCAAGGAGGTTCCACCCATGTCGTTGTGGCCAATGAGACAGAGGAGAGTTTGTCCAACAGACGCAGGTAAGGACAGAACAGTAGTGCTGATGCAAATTTTTTAACTGTGTTTTGGTGTGTATATATTCATATTGTACATTGAATATATTATGACGCTGCATAGAGGAGCAGAATATGGGAAGAGAGACTGGAAATGTACTGAATGTTCAAATGTCACAGTTATCAACCACCGCATAAACTGAACTCAGGTGATATTCATTTCTCATCTGAAGTATAAGTCATTCTTGGACGAGTACAAAAATGGCCATTTTTTTGCTGTCCTGGAGCATTGTTTTCCCGTTTTCAGCTGTTTTCAGTAAAACAGCTGTAAAAAGCCACTGTGCAGCAGCAAACAGCAACTTGTCAACATTAGAAGTTAGCAGCTGAAGAGCCTCCAGAGTGGGTAGAGAGCAAAAACAGAGCTAAGATGGGGAGGTATCGGCCTCACATTCACTAGGTTGCCAGAAACACTGCAGATGGGTCATTGTGTGCCTTTGTAACTGCTGGACATGTAAATAAGCCACTGATTAGTAACAACTTTGTCATTTCAACTGAAAAGATAATATTTTAATTGTATCTTCATAACACAGAAACAGAAAATTTCATGATTTGTTCCCGTTCTGTAAATTTATGACCCAAGCCCCTGACAAACAGTGATTAGTAAGGAAACTAATCTCTTACAAGAACCCCATTTGTGTTTTGTGTCAGTCCACTATTTTAGCAGTTACATTTAAACTAGATGACTTAGCACTTTATAATTTGTGTCCAGTGCGAAGGTCCAATTTTTGCTGTACTTGTTCGGTGAGAGGACTCTTAGGGCTGCAAGTTATTATTAATTAATCTGCAGATTAGTCTCTTGGTAATAATAAATTGATAATAAACAAATGTTTCAGTCTATAAACCCAGCAGTAGTGACAAACATTTATCAGAACCCAAGGTGACTTTTTTGAATGTCTCAATTTGTCTAATCAACAGTATTAAACCCAAAGCTACCAAGTTATAATGATACAAAATGCAATAAACCGCAATTTTGCTCCAAAAATGAATGAATAATCATTTATCAAAATAGTTTTTTTCAGTTATTGCTCGATGAATTGTCACAGCTCTGACTGAAATAATCTCAACAAAGAAAAGACGCACTTCAGAGATTACTAACCATAGGAAACAGTCTGCTGAATCAAATTCACAGAGGCAATAACATTGTAAACGACCTGTCTATACTATTTAGTATGTACTTCTTTAACAAAGAAATAACTCTTTTCACATATGATGATGTGATGCTGGTAGAGGAATGGTTTAAACTGATAGACTTCTGATGTATTATGTTGTTGTTATTATGTTGTTTAAATGTTGTTGTTGTTGTTTAAATGCATTTGACAAGGAGGAGTGAAGACTGAACTTTAAATTCAACCTAATTTGTGCTCAAATTTGGTCAGATTAACCCCTCAAATGATAACAGCATAGTCAAGTCAAGTACTCGAGGGAATGGAGGAAACATTTATATCCAATTTGGACCAAGCTTTGTAGTCTGAGGCTGATAACAAAACTTAACTGCCTTTAATACAGTACCAATCATACGTCACATGAAGAAGTGCATTCATTTTTTAATCAATTGACAATCGCCATTTTGTTTTATTTAAGTCTTTCCTTTCCTGGTTACAAAGGACATACATTTCAGAATGTTCCAATTGTGCAGGCTACGTGTAAAATTAGGAATTTGATATTTTAACTACTCAGTAATCATAACATTTAATTTTTATTGTGTAGTCAGTGAGAAATTACTAGGTGAGTTGTCATGTGATTTCACAAATATATTGTGTTGATACTCTGTATATAAAAAAGGGAGATGTGGAGAAATGAACATTCTGATAATGAGAGGGTTTCTCCCTGGACAGGGATCAACTGTGCCTGGGGTCTCTCTGTCACATCCTGTGTGTAATTCTTCAGCTAGCAGTTCTCAACATTCAACAGGGCTTCCTTCTACATCGCCTAGACAGTTGCAGTTTGCTCTTAGCATGTATTCAGAGCAGAACCTCTTGTGGCACAGTGTGGATGTGTGTACACAGAGAAAGAAAAAACCCTCATGTAAACAGAACTGGGGGAAGTTAACAGCTTAATCAAAGTGAAACCTGATCCTGCTGATGACTGAAGAACAACTGTGTGAATTGTTGTAACACTGATCTTTATCACGAGACAGCAAATGCATATTATAGCCGGCCAACAGTGAAACATGACATGAAAGAGAAAAAGATGGCAGACTTTAGTGTGAGGTATTGTCATTTCGTTTGTGTGATGCACTTAGCATTTGGCAGTCCTTGCATCATTTTAAGACCAGTTATGTAAAAGCAGCCATACAGGAGTATGTGTTCTGGTAATATGGCAGACACAGCAGCATCACTCTCACTGCTGTGCAGTACAGGCTACCCATATATCCTCTGTATCTGCTGGACACTGTAGGGTCTGTCGCCTCCTGCCAAAGTGAGCGCACGTCCACGGTGTGACCATGTGATGTGATCATGTGACTGTAGATACAGGGGTGGTATGGAGCCTTGCCCTCCCCTGAAAAGTACACATGCTCCTGGGGAGAAACCCCCATGGCCTTGGCACAAATTCCCATGAAGACGTCATCGATGTAAATGGAGGAGTTCAGCACCAGAGTGGCGTGGTAGATCTTAGCAGCCACATCCCCTGAAACCACGTACCCAGCTCCAGCAGTGTAGTCTGGGTAGGAAGGCCAGGGGTACAGATCATACGAAACGTGATATTTGCTGTCCTTACGGCGAACTGGAGGAGCTCCTCTGTGCACGTGCCCCACCCACAGGTCTTTAGCCCCTGATTGGCTGATCACAAGCTGTTGCAGGTACTTCACCAAATTGGGCATGTGAATGAAGATGTCGTCATCTGCAGACATGAGGAAGCGCGCATGAGAACAGTACTCGTGGCCCCAATGGAACTGCAGGATAAACTTGGTGGTCAAGTTGTGGAATGTGTCCACAAAGTTCTGCTGAATCAGGTCTCCATAGGCCTGGTCCTCCTGCAGCAGCGCAGTCTGCACCCTGGATCTCTGCATGATGTCTGGGTGCATGCCCAAGGCAAACACCACCCTCACGCTCGCCCCCAGTTTTGACCAAAGGAAGCTCTCATTCCCCCATGTGTCCCTAATGGCCTGACGCCGCTCAAAGTTCTCTGGTGATGACTTCACAAAAAGAAGCAGGAGGACATCATCCCAGCTTTCTCCATCTCCACCATTTCTTCCACATTTACTTGGGTGGTTGATGAGGTATGGGTAGTTCCCCAACCCCTTGTCCCCTCTGTCTGAACCATCCTTTATGCGGTGATGTTTGGGGTTGATGGCAAAGGAAGAATTGAGGAAGTCGTAGCTGTTGACCAGGTAGCGGTACGTGTATGACCTCATGTGGCTGACCACGTGGTGGTCCAGCTCTTCCCAGCAGACCATCACCACACACAGCACGAGGCCCGTAGTCAGCAGCTGCACACACTGGCACTTGTGAATACGCCGAAAATTCACGAACATCGTGGCTTCTGCTTGTCTGTGTGGACACTGCTGGTCTGTCTGGACTGCTCCTGTCCTGGAGCTGTACCGTCCTCTGTCCCACGGTCTCTTAAAGCTGGTAGAGTATGTTAGTTCATCGCTGCCTCACCTTACTCTCAAGCTTGACTTCTCTTTTGACTCTCACTTCTCATCTTTGTTGGGAGTGTAACACACCTACTTTTGACAGTAAATAGTAATGTAAATTACCTTATGTAATAAAGTAACTACTTTTTCAGATTATGTTATGTGACTTGTCATCTGCACAACCATTACCTAACTTTATAGTGTGGAATCATTCAGCACCAGCCCCCTCAGTGTGCGACTCTTTGAGTGATATGAGCTTTTTCTCCTGAAAATAAGGACATTATTTTTCCCTCCATGATGTCAGGGACAAAATGATCCTGGTGAGTTGTTGTGTATGTTCCGGTGTCTTCACAGAACAGTCATTCTAATCTTCTGAAGCAGCTGGAAAATGTATCAAAACATGTCAGCTGAGTTTGATTGTTGTATTGCTAACTTCCTCAAAGTAACAACAGGTACAGTGACTGATTCAGCGGGACAGTTGTCTTGTCCACACTGTGTCAGCAATAACAGCTATCTGTGCAATAGAGAACTGAAGCACAAATTAAAAAGTAATTTCCCTTTTAACTCATCACTTTTATGCAGTAATTAGTATATCAATATCTTTTATAAGAAATAATTTGACTAATTATTGATTTTCAGTATCTGTCCCAACACTGCTCCTCCTCTGGAGTCTCCTCTCATCTATCTAATTATCTTTCATCTCATCCTTCTCTTTATCTTCTATTGTCTGTCTTACCTCATGTGTATCCTCTTTCCCTCCTCCTTCTGGTGGCCTACCAGCTGGCTCCTCTCTCTGCTGCTGTCAATTCCAGTAGGTCTGTGTCAGGCTCTCCAGCCATCTGGGTGCTCTGTCACTGAACTTCCTCTGCTGTGTGAAGCAAAAGCTCTGCTTCCTCATAGTGATCAGACAGCACACATGCACCGTCTCCCTTCTGTCCCGTGAACTCCTTTTGAGTTTGACCCCTCTCCTCTGCTTACTTATCACACCTCCTCCTCCAGCGCCTCCTGCTCCTCTCTGGTTACAGTACTGTCAATGTGCCATAGGACTAAATTGCACCTGGAAAAAAACAAAAAATGGTTAAGATCAGAGTGGCACAGATTGTGAATGCATGGGCTACACATTGAAGACATTTGATGACTTGTCTTTTCCTTAGTTTTTTGTTTTTTTTGTGCAGATAGTTTTTTGTTTGTTTCCAGGCCAGGTGGGACTTTGTAGCATTGACTTCATGGCTGATGGCATAAACTTGACAGAAACCTTCACGGCTTTTAAATGTAAGTGTTGATTTAGCACAAAGAACTATAATGTGATGACGCTGGAACCAAACTTCAATAAACAAATAAACGCGCACGACAGTAATATGTGCATTGCTTGCAATGCACCATCTAGGAGTCTTCTTTGTAGACTCCATGCTGGCGCGTTGCAAGCATGCACATAATTATTTCAGGAGTAGTGTGAATGAATACTATTCCACATTACTCCTTCATTCCAGGGGTAGTGTGGAGTACATCACTCCTGAAATAATTTGTTTATCCATTTATAAAATGAGTCAGAGTCTGGTTTCAGCCTCTCAAATGTGATGATTTGCAGTGTTTCCCTGGCTTTGGTCTGTTGGTGGCACAGAATCACTGCTGATGTCACTTTGGGATCTGGGAAAGAAACGTTAGTGACTTTTTTTTCACTTTTTATAGACCAAGTGTTCTATTCAATCCATCACCTGAAAAAGCATGAATCAAAAAAAAAAAACATGAGTCATTGGTTGCACTCAAATTTTGAATTTAATCCATGTCAGGCAGGTTTTACTGCTTTTCTCTCTTTACATTTACACTTTTGTACAATCAGAGCCACAGCAGATCAGGGTCTCAGGGTCTCAGCATTATGACCATAACCCTTTAATATTCCAGAGGGAATCTTATTATAAGTTTAGTGTACTTTATATTTCTCATTCCTCTTAGCTTCTCTCTAAGGATCATATCAGAATTTAACATAATTGTTTTTATAGGAATTTAATATGGATTTAAAGCTACTAAGTTAAGACTTTATACTAACAAAATCACACTGTCTGATTTTACTTTAAGGTATTCATCATTTTTGATAATTGATATGTTTTGTCAACATACAGTACCTTTGTGCATAAAGTATACATGTGAGATCACAGGTCATTCTGTCTACATACTGACCTTTATAGGTGCATGCATCGGGTCATTTTCCTAAAACGGTCACAGCAGGTGAGGCCCCTCATATTGAACTTGTCTTTGAAATTATTCAGTTTGCCTACAGCTGTGCACAGTAAACTGCACACTGTTTGACTAAATTGATGAGATGTTAGTGATAAGGTGAAGTTTCTGTCCACCACCCTTCTACCACTGAAGTGAGCGAACTGCTTCATCAGCTGCGTTACTTGCATGTGACTGTTCACAAGACAACGGAGGGGGGCGTCCTGTTTTCCTATTCACAGAAGTTCTGCGGATGTGGGTTGACATCTCACCCCCCTGCTCTTTTGCTTAGTTTTCTTTTTTTTGTGCAGATAGTTTTTTGTTTGTTTCCAGGCCAGGTGGAACTTTGTAACATTGACCTCATGGCTGATGACATAAGCTTGAATAAAATCTTTGAGGCGTTGAAGCAGTCAATCTTCTCAGTACGTGCAGCAAATGATAACTGGAGCACTTACAGTGCAGAGTTGTCCAGGTATTTTCCACAGATCACGGACCAAATCAGTAAAGCAGGTGGATAGGAACAGACTGCCCCCCTCAACATGAAAACCACCATTGAAAATTGTAAACACCTCCAAACTGCCTATCCACCATGTTGACCAATTGCCTTTAATTCTACAGAGGGTGCTGTGAATGTTAGTGCTGACATAGCACAAAGAACTATAATAGAGGGGCTTTAGCCCAACAGAGCCACTGAGCAGAGAAGCTGCCAGTGTCTGTGCAATGCCGCCACATAATAGACTGAACGCATATTTCTACGGCAGCAAATTTTGACTGAACACTGGGTCAACCAACAATAGAGCACTCTGACAACACACTACCGAGCCATGACACCCAAAGGTCTTGTGACTAATCACAGCATGACAGGGTCTGCTGTCTGGGCTTTGTGCATGATGACCCTTCAAGTAGTCATCTGTATATTTTCATATATGCCTTTAACACAGCAGTAATTCAACATAAAGCCAATTCAGAGACACTTTTGAATTTGCTGCTATAAAAACTGCCTTTATAAACAGTTTAGACCATCTATGACACATGAAGCCAGCCATTTTCTGTATCCTGTTGCGTCAAATATCAATCAATATCTGTAGGAGAAATGCTTTCAATGTAGTCATGCTGTAAGTAAGTGAATGTCCAAGGGTGGCCACAGTAACATGTTTCTTTATTTTGGTAGTAAAACATGCATGGGAAGCAGTGTCACATTTCTCAAACTGCTGTGTAAACAGCATAGCATAGCATAGAAGAAAGCAGGCAGCAGAAATCAATTTGCCCCATATGACACTGTCAGCAAACTACTACTTCAAACACAAAAAATTGGATGTATCATCATAAATGGATGGGACAATGACGAGAAGGTTAATGTGACCTATGATGAAATGCAGCTATGCCCATACTCGAAAATAAGGAATATGGGAAACTTCCTGACTAATTCACTGAATGTCTGATCAAAGTTCATGAAAATCATTTCTGAGCTGCTTTGTATCTGCAAAATTAAAATTTTACTAAATGTTTAAATTGCCACCACATTAACTCTCACAGAGCGACATTGTGCTTAACTTTAGGGTTGTGAAAAAATTACAGCCAGGTTAACAGCAGAGCTGATATGTTTGAGGTAAAGGTGCAGACTATGCATTGCAAGGTCCAGGCTTCAAGTCCAGTCCTGGGTCACTTTGGAAACAACCCAACCGATGGAGTACGCACATCTGTCAGGGAGTTTTATAGACTTTTACTTTGAAATTGGCCTCCCATATAAAGACATTAAATCAGTGCTTGGCAGTAAGTGTGGTGTTCTACAGAGTGTGACCTGGAAGTACTTTGACCTAAATAAAGTTTTGCAAGATCCTGAGAAAGTTTTGAGCGCTTTTCTTTTTTTTCCATCCCATTTTTTTCCTCTATGTCTCTTATGGGGCTCAATACAAACTTAAACTCTCCTGGAAAACATTGCCAATCAGCTGTTTTGGGCATCGCTGTAGAAAAGGCAAGAGGTTCCACAACATCCAAAAGCTGATGTATTTTTTTTAGCTTGTGACTGTGGTTACTGATTAGAGCGCTGAATAATTTGTATTTAGTAGTCTAACAAAAGCCGCATAGTATAGCATAAATATGAAATGAAAGTCTACACTTGCAAATTTTAAAGCATGTTAAAAATGCACTCTTTGGTGTGTGAGAACATAATCTCAACTTCAATGCTCGAAAAGCTGAGACAACTCAGACAACTGAGACAAAAAGCTGTACAACTAAATTGTTTTTCCTACATTATAACAGTGTTGATGAGTTCATATTACTCTATAAGAATTACATGGGGCTAGGGATCAAAAAAGCCTTGGGATGACCATTGGCTACAACTTATAAGTCTGCGTGACTGATGTGTACAAGCCATGCTTCCTTTGTAAACGAGCAGTTTGCATATAAGCAATTGTGCCACTGTGTGCTGGAGCAGGGAGAACAGGTGCAACCTACCCAACAAAACTAACAAACCGTCACACAGTGTAAATACTTCTCTACATAATGAGAGGTACCGTCATATAGGGTGAGATGTAACAGGAATGACTGATATGTCTGTTGTGTAGTTTGTGGTCACACATATTTATTCAAGGTTACTTTGATCAAACAAAGTCAGCTGGATTTGATAACTTGATCAGGCACACATGAATTCAAAATTCTCTCATTTCAACAATGGATATTGGTGACTTCATGCCAGGACCATTGAACTAAGGATTGTCCCATCAAGTGATAAGTACCCTTCAGCAAGTAAACAGCAGAATGCCATTGCTGACAGCAGCAGTAGCCTGCCAGTTCATATCAAATGTCATAAAACCATATCAAATCAGGTGTTACCACACACCTTCTCCTTGACACTCTGAATCAGCTGTGTCCTGGTACAAGGTATTTATACAAGTGTGTATATATTTAGTGGGGTCCAAAACTGAGACAAGTGGTGACATCATTCACAGTTATGTTCTGGCTTGCCATGAGCAATACACCAGACGTTTGACATCCCACCTCCCATCTTCACAGTCTGTTGCCTGACTGCTTTTGTAAGACATCCCTTCAGGGCACAGCATAGAAAAAGGTAGCAGCATTTCCTGTTTTCTCATTAGCAGTGGAGGATACACCTGCTCTGCTGAGGTCCTTTAGCAACAACAAATGAAAACAATTATAGAACCTAGACCAGTGGGGAGAGCTGGTTGTGTGGCAGTTGAGTAGCCCGATTTCAGCATAAAACACAGAGAGCATCCAGTGCTCCTGATGAGCTTCAAAAAGAGAAATTGCCTGTCAGTACTTCTCTGAAAGCAAGCTATTATTCATACGTCTTCTTAGATGGACTGTAATCTAAACACTTATATTTTCGGGGACGGGTGTCATGACTCATGCTGCTGCTGGGGATGACATGTTTTTTTTGTTTTTGGATTAACATCTTTTTGTTCAATTTGTTATCAAATTAAAATAAAAAAAAATATTATAAAATTTGATTTAAAAAAATTTAAAATGCTAATTTGCTAACTACTCAGAGGAACATCCTGATTATGAACTATACATATATATGCCGACTCAGTGGGCAAACACACATATTCAACACATATTCACACTCACTGTGTTCCTGTTCTTACCAGGGCTGTTTCTGGGTCCAGTAGTGGTGGGCGGATCGATCCAAATATCGATAGTATCGATACCAAGTCAGTATCAGTATCGGATTGATACTAGCCTGGTGAGATCGATTCTTTACTTTAAGTTCCGTTCTTGTTTGCAATGCTGCGTTTTGGCAAAGAGGAAACAGCCAGGTCGCCGGACTCGCCGCTCCTGTGTCAGCGCAGAGCAGGAACACTTTGCTCCCCCTCTCCACTCTAGTGTTTAGATGTTGCGCTGTCACAGGAGTCACGTGACGTGACTTAGACGCGCAAAGCAAAAAAGATTTTTCTTAAAACATTTGATGATAAAGCATTTTCTATTTAATTATAAACTTTGTCCTAATTCTGTCCTGAGTTTTAACTATTTAAAAATAAAAAAGGAAACATCACAAAAAACACTTAAGGTCACGAAAATTAATTGAGATTTAGCAATTCAATTATGCATCCACCTTATTATTATTATATCGGTATCGGAATCGGCGATACTGGCCTGTATTTACTTGGTATCGGATCGATACCAAAATATGCAGTCTCGCACACCACTAGGGTCCAGTGCAGGCATGAGTTAAGTCATCCTCCTGTCCTCTGATCCACTCTGCTCCTGGAAAGTCTCTCTTTGCATCTATCTATCTGTCACACTCACTGCTTCTGCCTCACTTCTTTCAACTGAGGATTTCTGCCTCTCGTCTTCTTTTTCCTGTCACCTTATTTTTCTTGGTTTTTGCCCCGTCAGATGCAGAAGTCCAGCTGGGGGGTGCTTCAAATGTCTCCACTGATTGCCCTGAAGGTCCCAGCCTGAGCCTGTGTGTGTGTGTGTGTGTGTGTGAGAGAGAGAGAGAGAGAGAGAGAGAGAGACACACTGAGTGCTGGGGTGGGTGGGTTCATGTAGTAAAAGGGCAGGAACAACTGAGCGGCAAACAGGGGAAAACCTCTTTCCCTCCCCTTTACTTTAGCCCACCTCCTTCTACCTCTATCTTCCAACAAAAGGTTTCTGTCGTAGAACGAAAATGAAACACCGCACACCATCCAATTGTATCACTGCCTGGGAAATGTTGTGGCAAATATGAAAAATATGAAAGTAAGCCAGTACAGTCCACCAAAGTGAATCTAACCTTCCTGCAGGAGCTGACAGTTGCACTCAGCAGATTAACATTTGTTGAAAATCTTTGTGAGCTTTAGCAAACTTAGCTTCCACTTTCTGCACATAATAAAAACGTGTTCGAATGTTGAATGTTGTTACAGAACAGCTTCTTTAATTGCTAATGTGGATGGTAATGTGTCATTGCATTGTAAAAAAATGTTTTATGCACTTAAGATGGATATATTACTCTTATCCATTAAGAGTTTATTGTGTTGTACATTCAATTGCAAATGAATACAGTTCCCATCTTCTCTCTTTAATCCACACTAAATTATCCATCATGATAAAGTGCAATCATATTTTTAGAAACATTTCCAAACTTATTAAAAATTAAAACCCCAAATCTCTTCTTAACAAACATATTGAGACCATTAATTCAGTGTATGGTAGTCATGTCTTTGGCAACATTTACATCTTTGGGTCTTATTGGTTAAGTCTCTCCAAGCTTTACACAGCTGGAAGGACAGATCCTGTCAGCTCCATCATATTAGATGTAAAGAATCTGAACATCCATCTTCTGATCTCAGATGTTTAAATTGGGTTTAAAAGGGGTTTAAATTGATGCTCTGACTGGCCCACTCAGAGACCTGATCCCTGGGTTCTTGGTCACATATCTGACCAAAGTCATTTTTACCCCCTTTGGAAGAGTGAAATAATCTGCACAATAGCTGTGATAGCTCTACAAAAGTGAGAGAATTCAAATTTCATGGCTGTCTGACTCCAGCCCACCATGACAAACAGAACGCCATGACACTCATTATAAGGATAGTATATAGATACCAGCCCTAATTGCTTCTTGCCTTCAACAGTGACTGGGGAGCTCTTCTGGGCAGATATTCTACTCCTACTGTTAACCTCAGAGTGAAACCTCAATAAAAGCAAAACTTTCCCAACTCAGGATCATTTATACCCAAGTGGATTTTAAATTGAATAAACCCCAGTATAGGCCTCTGATACATACGGTCAAGTACCACAGTCAGACAGGAGACTGCATGTTATCCTTTTACCCTATTAACTTGTTAGCATAAGGATTCGACGTAGAATTAGAGCACATTTTGACAACCTCACAGTGCAGCTGAAAAGCAGGCTAGTCAGTATGCTCAAAACAGCTATGAAGGTAATAGTGAAGAAAGAATATGAGCCCCCTCAGAGCCTGTATGAGCAGGCAGCCCTGAAACAGCAATAAGAATCCCTGTGGTCTTACAACAGGCCTCTTCTCGAAATACAAAGCTCAGGCATCATGGACTCTAATGTGCAATATATACACAACCACTTTAATTCTTAGTTTCTTTTAACACCATTGTGTTGCCCGTGACAAATGATTCATTGTTAGAAATGGTTCTTATATTATATGTTTTTTTCTGTTTTTATGTAAAGCAATGGAGCCAAACAGCACTTTGCCCAAGACAAATGATTTGGTAGTAGACAGTACCAAAGCATTAGTATTTAACTATAGAGATCTACTAAAACAGCACTGACATTCATTACCAAAGTGGGAGTATGATTTTACAGTTAAATGAGAAGCTAATGTGGCAAAATGTTAGTGGTTCTTTTAACTATTTGTTTGCTTGGAACTGTTTCTGTTGGCACAGAATATTAATTTAACGATGAGGAATGTTAAGCATTATGTCCTCTGCATTACATCAGGTGATACACATGTCATGTGTGACAAATCTAATTATGGCTGCACGTCATCTCAAGGATGAGTCTGTGTCCCTGTGCATGAGCACATGTGAAATTGTACAAATTAGTGCCAGCACTTATGTTGTAAGCATTTTCAGTTGTACATAATTAGGTAATGGACACACTAGTCCATTGTGTTTCTGTACTTGTGCGCATTCTTAGTTAAAATGAGGTTACAGACAAGCCCTTCAGTTACAGTCAGGTTCTTGCTGAGGTCTGTCCAGTTCTTCTGATTCTTCTTCTGATTCTTCCAGTTCTTCAGTGTGAGATATGACAGACGGAAGCATCTGATGCAATTGCTTCGAGCTTTATTGACCAATAAAATTCTAATTTGCATCAAATAGCCCTTTAACACATTTCCATAGGACCATTATGAACATATTTGTTTTGTCAAAGTTGTTTTGTTATTTTGTTTTAAAGGCTTTACAGTTAGTTTGACAACAAAAAGTCCCAACTCATCTCACTCATAAGCTTTCTCCAGAGCTTTCATCATCTTTCTAAAAGGATGGATTCCGTGTGCTTGAAAGCTCAAAAGAAAGACAACAAGTGGAGCTTGACTTGACAAGGTTTGTGTTCGAACAGGTTGGTGCTGGTAATGTAGCAGTTCTGTTGTGTGCTGTTCTTTTAAAAAACAAAACAAAACAAAAAACATTTGACTTGTTGTAGTGTCACTACAAGATTACATGTGACAGAAGCAACAGTGACTCACCTCAATTTGATGGATTTCTTCGTTCTTTTGTTGCTGTAATGCTACTATATGATGCCTTGAATATTCCACAATCATCGGCAAATGGTAGTTTCTGGCTCCATGTCAACAAAAACTGACGTTACTGGTGTGGTACAACACTGTTGTTAGGGAGACGCAATGCACACCTGACATTGAACTCCCAATACCCATGGCCCTTTTTTTTTACCAAGGGAATTCCCACAGTTATCCATTACACCTGTGTATATGCAATTGAATGGCTGAAGATGACACGGCAACTGCGGCTATGGTAACACCTATGCTACAGCTTTAAGGGATTACATTGCATGCACAGGATTTTGTTCTGGGTGATTTTTATCACTGCAAACCAGGAAAGTCTTCGCAGTGTGTGACTTGTGTCCAACTTGACTCAAAAAATGTCTGGATCTTTGTTATGGATCTGTCAAGGGAGTTCATAAATACCTTTGCAGAGCTACACTCGGTATGTCTGACCACAGCATTGTGTGGTTCTCTCCTATAAAACGGTCCTCAAAAGAAATGAGCTAGAACGGCCATTAGTTCCACAGACTGGGTGTTGTTTAAAAATGGCCGTGTTGATCAGGATGAACTCACAGAGACTGTGTCAGCATCAGCTTTTGTTAGGTTTTAGTCTTCCTCTGGAAATCAATTTCCATTTATCCAAATAATAAACAACGAGTCTCCACATCTGTCAAAAATGGAATTATCCAGTGAAATATCCATTCTAACCAAAGGGATGTGACTCAGCACGGGAATTACAAAAACAAGTTTAGAAAAGAACTTCACCTTGCTCAGTGTACTAGAAGGACAAAGCAGGAAATGTGCTCAATACTGGTGATTCACACCATGCACGGGATGGTGTGCAATCTATGATGGGGCTGTCATCCAAGAAATACCCAATATCCATTAATGGTAAGCCTGACAATAACTGTTTTAATGTGTTTTATTTAAGTCAGGGGCTGTCAGTCCTTACAAATTGTGCTCCCACACTGAATAGTGTACAAGTTGATGGGGGCAAGGTCTAAAAAGTGGAAAGGAAAAGAAAAGGCCCAGTCTGAGGTTGTATTCTTAAAAAAGTTCCTGAACATTTAGCAGATATACTGTCTGTCTACTACTACTATCTTGTTGTGAAATCGCTTCAGAGGGCTGGGAAGGATACACCTCTGAACACAGAGCTGGCAACTTTGGGTCCACTCCAATTTGGCAAGGGTATCAATGGTGCCACAGGCACCCAATTAAACATGATTCTGGCACACCTAGAGGGCGCAAAGACTTTTGTAAAGGCAAGTCTTTATTGATTTCTCCTCAGCTTTCAATTGAACCCAGTCTCCCACTTCAGCAGGAAGGCTGAAGAGTATCTACAGAATTGATCCTGGCCTGATATGTTGGCTGATAGATTCTTTAAGTGGAAGGTTGCAATGTGAAACTTAATGGTGTCTGATCAAATGGATGGTCTTCTTTTCTCTACTGGATTGCCACAGTTGTGTGTCCTCTCCCCTTTTTTATTTGTGTTGTGCACCAAGAGGTGCCAAAGCCAATATGAGAGGCGTCATATCATTAAGTGTGCTGACGACTCACTGTCTCTTCTCAGCTGATCATGGCCCTGTGGTGGCTGAAATCACACACTAGTGTGAGTCATCTATCTTGCCATGTCATCAATGTGTCCAAAGCTAAAGTCCTGCGGTCCTCTCTGCTATAGTGATTAATGATCAGGCTGTTGAGTTTGTGCCGCAGTATAACTATCTTGGCACTGTCACTGATGAGAAGCTAATGTTTGAGCTTCAGGTGGATGTGGTGTTTTGAAAAGCCCATCAGCTCATGTGCTTTTAACATAAGATTGACAGCTTTAATACTGACAATACCTTAAATTGTTTAATCCTTGTTTTTTTTTAAAATCTGCCCTACCATTATTTCTTGAAATCATGGTGAACTTTGTCTGCTGTGCGTTGTTCACCCACCCTCCACCACAACCACCTCCTGGCAACTCAGCTGCTGTTGATAAATGTGGCACTTTAATTCATTCAAAAAAAGATTGAGAAATGATTCTGAACGGGTACCCAGTATATTCAAAAGCAAGGCAAGTGATCCAAGGCATCTGTATGTGATGATCTGGGAGAGAGAGGGAGTTGTTCTTCTCTTTCCAAGAGCACAGTGAGGTTTCGCTCGCTCTTTGCCACTTTTGTCAGCTGGGAGACAAATCCTGATGGTCTGATCTCGTACTCATCCAAAGTACCCATAAAACTCTCCACTCAAAGAGGATGTCATTACTGCCATGGCAGATTGAAAAAGCATTATTGTGTTTTCATGTTGCTGTCATGAGCTTGTTAGAGGGTGTGAGTGGACAATTACACTAACAGCAGCAGAACCACAGCATAAAATGCTGGTCTCGTGTCACCAAAGAGCACTTCACTGACACATTTATAGGCTGGTTACTGATTTGTGAGTTGTGAGTGAGCATGCAATGAGACCCCATAAGACCATCAATGAATGGTTGAATAAATTGATGGTTGTGGGGTTCATTCTGCATTGCTCTGTGTTAGAAATGACCCAGTTCCTTCCTCTTTCTCTGCAGACACATCATGACTGAGCTGATTGAAACAGAGAGGCTCTATGTGGAGGAGCTGCAAAGCATCATGGAGGTACAGTCTGCTGGCTATGAGGGCCAAACTTATCTGTTACGTTTAATAGAGAGCATGCACATACATCCTTCATTTGAAACTGTTGAAAATGAAAAATCAGATTCACTTTAGTTGTCCTCAGTAGATACAATTTGCATTCTTTTATACATTAAGCATAGTCTTTAATTCATTGCCATTACCCATAGGTGTTGATCAGTGAAGAGTTTGACCCTGCGGACGGACACGGTCTCTGATCAAAAGGATTTGCCTTGTGTGCTTTCTTTTTCTTCTTCACCGTCTCATCTTTCCACCCACTCCCCAGGGTTACTTTGCAGAGCTCGATAACTCAGAGCTCAGCCACCTCACCCCCCCCTGGAGAACAAAAGGGATGTGCTGTTTGGCAACCTGCCAGAGATATATGAATTTCACAACAGGTAGGTGGAATGCATTTTGCACAATGCCCTGCCACATACCCTTACTGTATCTTGGAAACCCTGATATCAGCAACAAATGAAACAGGAGAAAAAACAGTGCTTAGTAATATTTTCTCTTTTCTCTTCCCCCGGCTTTGGTCTCTGCCAGCTTCAGAGAAAAAAATATCTGGCTTTGTTCACCAACTAGTATGTTTGCTGCTTGGTGTTGGGCAGGGAGACTACACTGGGTTTACCACAAACTTTTAACTGAAAAGAACTGCCTGCTGAAAGCTGAGGAAGAGGTTGATCAGAGCAGTGAGGCGCCACCAATAAAGTTGTCAGTAATTGTTTTTGTTCCTATTACAGCATTCTGAGGCTGCAGTAACATCTTAGTAAAATGCAAGATAATTAGTGTAACAATTTAACTGAACCCACAACGGAGACTTACTTTAATGGTTTCATTTGATATTTTGTACAGTGCACTATATTATTAGGTTGAATATATGCGCAGAGGAGTGTTAGTGTGGCTCTGCTGTGACAGGAATCCTCTCTTTATTTTGTGTCAACTAAAGTTCAGATGCAGTTGAACAGCAGTACCTGAGCCTTTTTTGTACTCATCAAGCTGAACTTTATCAATTTCTTTCACAACTTCAAATAATGTTTCAAGTCAGATCTGTTTCAGCTGAGAGGATCTTCTTCCTATGTAGGAGGAGTAGGGGTCATTTTGTGTTTTTTTCCTGGTTGGCCTTGTTAAAGATTTGTGCAAACAGTGTGTAACAATTAATTAAGTTTTGTAGACAGGATTATTACACATGTGACTCTGAAGCCACAAACTCATTTGTGCAGTAGCACAGGGTTTGTGTGCTCACTATCCTAAACTGTAGGTCCACACTGTAATTTACATTGTAGACCTGTGTGTGCCCTCTGAATGTGTGCATGTGTTTCACATACAAACAAAATTGTTGTTCAAGGCTACTGACAACATGCCAAACATCAGGCAGACATCACTGGCCATCCAGTAGATTACAGACTCCCCAGAGGCCTGAGTTGTTCCCCCTTTCCCATGTATCCCTCATCACCATCAACTCTTTTCTTCTTGCACTTCCTTTCCTGTCCATTTTGCTTCATGCTTTGTCCCCCCCCCCAAAAAAAAAACAACAACAACAGACAAAAGACACAACAACAACAAAAAAGAAACTGAACCGCACATGTTGGTTTAATGGCTGAGTCTGTGTTGTGTTCTTATTGTGTTTGTCCATAATTTATCTGCAGCACGTTTCTGAGAGAGCTGGAGAACTGCTCTGAGAAACCAGAGATGGTGGGAACCTGCTTCCTTAAAAGGGTGAGTAGCTTCGAAGCTGTGTTCAGTTTTCAGGTGCTTCTATTTTACATGGGTATTAACATTTTCCAAGTTAATACCTCTCTACACTTCAGATCAAAATATCCCCCGTATAATGAATACTCTTTTTAACCACTATTTGGTGCTTTTTACTGATTTTACTGATAATATGTTCCTGCATTTTGTAGTATGCTTGAGTACTATAAAAGAGTGATATTGTTTTTTTCTCATGTAAAAAATTGGAATACTACTTCTATGTTGCCTATATAAGGCTTTTTGTCTCATTTTTAAATATATATCCTTTGCTTTGTGCGTCCAACCTTTCACCACAGCGTGTCACCACACATAATTAGTACAACACATTAGTTACAGTTACAACACGAACTTACAGTTGGAGGAAACAGATTTACAATGTACTGTTCATCTCGTTATAATTAACTCCCTGAGTCAAAGGAACAGAGTGAGTTAATGAGGTCAACCAGTCAGCGACATGCTGAACTTCATATTCCAGCAGCTGAAATTGACCAGAGCTGATTAAATGACGCCTCTTCATTCAGCCTTGTCTTTGTGCTGTCAGAAAGAAGAGCTCCAAGTGTATCAGAAGTACTGTCAGAATAAACCTCGCTCTGAGGTCCTCTGGAGACAGTGTGGGGACAGCCTCTTCTTTCAGGTAACACACAAACACACACACGGCATCACGTGAGCCAGATATCTTCTGAGTGAGCAGTTGGGATGGAGCTCATAAGGAAGTTCAGCCATGATGGTGCCGCATATAAAAATAGACTTCAGTCTTTGTGCCGTCACTTCTCATACATGACAAAAATATGAGGCTAAACAAACAAGCAACATCTACAAGATGTTTTCACTGCATTTTGTGACTTTAGTTAAGACAACAGGTGTTTTTTGTCATGAAAATGTTGTAATATCTGCCTCCCTGACAGAGCATGTTTCTGACAACAGGAATGCCAGAAAAAACTTGACCACAAACTCTCTCTGGATGCCTACCTGCTGAAGCCTGTCCAGAGGATCACCAAATACCAACTCATGCTCAAGGTGACTGGCACACATAGACACAAATTAAATAATTAAATCATAAAGGATTATCTTATCCTATCTTATTTCATTGCTATCATCATTACAGTGTACACTGTCATGACTTGAACTGTGAAGTATGCTTGCTTGCTTTGGCTGAGTTTACTTGTTTAATTAAGCTACAATACTTCATTAGAATATATACACATTTTGTTTATGTCAGTACATTCATAAGAGGACCCATACTGATAATTGTCTGACCTTCTCTTCTCTTCTCTTATCCTCTGCTCCTCTCCTCTCCCATGGTTTAGGGCTGTAAACAGGAAAAAACTTACATCATGAGTCTTTGATCCCCCAAATGTTTTTTCTTCCCTTCCCGGCCATTTCAGTCTCTCTAACCTCCTTCCTCCTGTTTGTTTTCCAGGAGATGTTAAAATGCAGTAAGAGTGAGGGGGCTGCTGAGTTGGAGGAGGCTTTAGCTACCATGCTGGACATCATCAAGTCTGTGAACGACTCCATGCATCAGATAGCCATCACTGGCTTTGAGGTAAGTATGTAGACATAATTCATCATCATCATCATCATCATCCCCTTGTACGCTGCAAAAATAAAAGCACTGAGAAAAACTTAGTAAGGCAACAAGCAGCACAGTCTTTTTGACCCTACTCAACGTTAAGGCCAGCTCATGTGTGTCCTCAGTTTAATATTATACCTTTTGTTTAACTAAACATTTGTGAGGGTTAACAACCCCCAAATTGTTTGTTCTTTCAAAATTATATTTTCTATCCCATTTTCCTATCAGTCTACAGTCAGACAGACAGTTTTTCAAATCTATTACAAAACCAAAACATAAATCTTCAATTTACAAAAAATGGTCAGGCTCTTAATTTAATACAATATAAAAGTCCCTCTGGCAGCAATTACATTATAAAGTGTTCCTTGATAAGTATCTACAAGTTTTGCACACATGAATTTGGGGTTTTACAGAATTATGTAGTGCAAGCTTTTATTATTTCAAAGGAAAGCTCGAGATGATGTGGTAGCTTGATTGATGCTCTTCAAATGGAAGAAATGATAATAAGCAGAGAGTCCCAGAATGTCCTTATCAAACATTCTGTACATATTAAAACAGACAGACCTTAAGTTGAATCTGGTCAGCCTTCAAAAGTCAATGGACACAAGGAATTTAATTTAATTTATCTCACTTCTTACCTCAAAGAGGAGAGAAGGGCCTCAGTAAAGCAGACTGGTGATGAAGGGCTTTGAGTCACCACTAAGTGACCACATGTGGGGACTTAATGAAACAAACATACTGTGTTTTTCTTTGCCATCTTGAAGGGATTCTGATGATTGGATGAAAAGTTTTGAGAGTACAGCTTTTGGAGCTTGCATTTTCTGTTTTCAAATGGAAATATTATTGGTGTGTCATATGTTCTAAAAATCACGCTGTTGTTCATAATATAGTTTAAAAAACAGTGAAAAGAAACTGTCACCACATGGAGCTCAGGAAAACACTTGAAAACACTGAAAAAGTGTGTCCACAGAATCCAGCTAATGTATTAACCAACCACTCTGAGAGGTGACCCTTCATGCTTCAGAAGGTCAGGGAGTCGAAACCATACCTGGTTAATAAATCACTGAAAGGAGGTTCGGGAGGCTTTTGCCATTCTTTGGATGTTTGTTTGTGTGTGAGTTTCTTTCTGAATGAAGAAACATTTCTTGGATTTCATCTCACTTCCTGGCATTTCCAGTCAGAGGAAAGACTTCTTCTCCACCAACACTCTAGACAGAAATAGTGATCTGCTTGGTTATGCATGAAAATTCAGTTTGCAATCATTGCATCAAAGTCTGTATATCAAACGTTTAAATTTGGCTGACCAGTTAATTCATTGCTTTGGGCCATAGGTTAATCATCAACTCAAACTGTTTGCATACATGGTTGTGGTTAACGTGGTTCATTCTGTGGAATGATAACCACACCCAAGATAAATCACATTATACGTAGCTTGTTTGTCTGTGTCCTCCAGAATAACACATGGAATGAAATGAAATGTTCACTTACTGACATTCACTTGAATGGAATAACAGACATTAGTTCATAATATTTAAAAATACACTGAGTGAGTACTTTATTAGAAACACCATACTAAGTAGTCCCTCAAAACAGCTTCAATTCTTCATGGCATGGACTCCACAAGATGTTGGAAAACTCTGTTTCATTGTCTCCTGATTTCCAGGTTGCTCACTGAAAGCAAATGAACAAAAGCTCCCTCATTTATACAGCTACTCCGAATCCACAGCAATATCAATTTTAACATCTCCTGTTTAGATAAGTTGGAGTGACATATTTTCATTTATTTTCAATGAAAACCTATATTTGCCCCAGTGGTCAACATTCCTGACATTCTGCTCCATGTTGACACAATTGCATCACTTCATTTCTGCAGATTTGTCAGCTGCACATTCATGCTGCCAATCTCCTGTTCTTCCACATCAACACCAAATGTTTTCTACTGGATTCTGATCTGGTGACAAGAGAAAACACCAAAGTTCACTGAACTCACTGTTATGATCGTGAAGCCAATTTGAGAGAACTTTTGCTTTGTGACATGGAGTGTTATCACGCTGGAAGTATCCATTAGAAGATGATAACCTGTGGCCATAAAGGGATGCAGATTGTCAGCAACAATAATCTTTAGTATAGTATGTCATAGTAGCCCCCAATAGTAGTCCCCAGAATGTCTGAATGTAATATGTTGAAAAATGCCAAAAAAATAAAAAGTCATACTTTAGCATGTCATAAAATGCAAAAACATGTTGCAATATAGTATTTTGATATATGAAAAAACAACAGCAGTATTGTAAGGCAAAACTACCTCAACACAAAGTCGGGGTTTGATACATAAACCTTATTGCTGTGACTCCAGAATGTTAACCACTCCACTACAGTGCCTCCCAGGTCAAGTTAGAATATTACATAAAAATGAAAAAAAGCTGCATTATAGCAAGCTGAAGAATGCAAAACATCATCATAGCGTAGTATGTTGAAAACTCCAACAAAAAAGGAAAGTTTGAGAGGTGAATACAGAGGACGATTTGGAAAAAAAACAAGGAGGTTTACTTTGCTGCAGACCACCATGGCCCAACAGGTGGAGCTATGGGTTCACCCAAGTTCACCAAATGTTTCTGTTCAACCATGCTGTGATGAAGGACACTGTGGTGATCATGTAATCAGTTGTTGGTCTGAAATGTCGTCAGTATGTTCTATTTAGTAAAGCATAATGAGTGAGCACAGAGCAGTGGAAAGAAACAGGCCGATCCTTCATGGCCTAACCATAATATTTTATATCTTTTAAGGTTGGCTGAGGTGATAGTGAAGATAGGTACACTATTGTACCATTGTGCTGGGGGAACCTTCCCTAATAGGGACAAGCAGCTCTGGTAATTAGGAGTTTCCCTAGTGACCACAATAAAAGTTCAGCAATATATTAGACAATCCTGAGTGTAACTGTAACCAATCAATAGCATTGCATCCCCCAAGGACAGTGAGAGATTAAAATAACATGTCAGACAAGAGATCCGGATTACGTGTACTCTCTGTTATCCTAGGAATAAAATTCTAGTGATTCAGTATTTCTATCTGTCTTCACCTTTGATTTGGTTCCTATGAAACTAGAATCAACTGATACAATCTGTCTGAAGAATGTAAGAGACAGAAGAAAATCCACAACAGTTGACATGTTAATTGCTGATGAATTCCCCAACAAACAGAATGCAACATCCAGCATACTGATACCCTGCTATTTAAATTGACCCTGCTGTTCAAACAAGCCATATTAAAACAATCTGAAGCATATTTTTACAGTTGCAGTCTGTTCATGTGAGCATTTTATGTGTAACCACAGTGGTACATTATTGGGCTCTGAGGGTTTCCAAACTGTGCATCACCTACATCTCAATATTGCACCCAGTGGAGCTGGTGTTGCTGCCCTGTTCAACACCATTAGTGCAAGAAACATCTCATAGATTTTGTGTTTAAATGATATTAGCTGATAATACCTCAGCCATCAGATTGTTCCATTCTTGTGTAATAAGGGTGTTGATAAGGAAATTAACTATTGCTAATCTTGATACATGCAGTAGAGATTATCATGAACATACTGTTTAATTTAATTTTCATTATCAATCATTTCCAAATCTGTGTCTTCTTGCAATGTTACCAGTTGTACCAGTATGTCACTAACAGAAGAACATGTACTGTATATGCCATCACCTTTCTCTCTCTCTATAAAATGTGCGTATAGACCCACATCAGTAATTTATGCACGATGTGCTGCCCATTAGTAGCATGCAGAAAAGGCACGTTAACACATCTAGCTTTATCAGCTTTTGTCTTTAAATGACCTAAACCTTCCTGCCAACGCACAATTTAAAGTACTGCTAATGTGCTGCTCACACTGTGCATAAATCACAAGTGCAATGACATCATAACACACACATACACAATGGTTGCTCATGTGATGTTAGGTCCATACTCCCTTGAGTTATACCATCTGCAGATATTCGGCTGGACTGGACCAGGAGCCAACAAGACCCTTTTCTTTGAAACCCCCACTTATTTTCTGATCCAGTGAGTGTGAAAACTGGACACTCGAATTGTGAGGGACAGCAATAATTTCTAAATTAGAACAACGACGGAAGCATGAAATGAGACTGAGGGTAAAATGTCTGCATCTGTCCTAAATGATCTGCCTTGGATTTAATAATGAGAATGTTTTAGCAAACAGGACGAGAAGTACAAATCACCTGATGCAGCTCACCTGAGTGTGTGCTCATGTTTTTGGATGGTTTGTTTGTTGTATGACGTCGGGAAGGCTGCATGATGCCGCCTGGTGAATATCACGCCCTGTTCAGTGATAATCTCTAAAGTGCTGACTATAATGAATGGAGCTGTTAAAGTGTATGTTAACTGTTAAATGTGTGTTGATGATCACAGGGAAACCTGAGTGAATTGGGGAAGCTGCTAATGCAGGGGTCCTTCAACGTGTGGACTGACCACAAAAAAGGCCACAGCAAGGTACAACTCCCGCGCTCCAATAAGACAGTATTACTGTCTCCACATCATCAGAGGTGTTGAATATATCATATTTCATTTTAACATCAGTCATCAGAACAGTTATGTCAGACCAGTGGGTTTGGAAACAAATCAGGTACACTTGACCTTTTTTTCACCATTTTCAGTTGCATGCTGCACATTTGCACATTTCCCTCTCATTCCAACAGTTCAACACACAGCCCAACAAAAAACTTATTATGTATTACTAAATGTACTGTTTTATGCTCTTGAATTATTAATTTGTAATGCTCAAGAATTACTAGACCGTGATGTTTGGTAACATTTTAATATACAGTATGTACTGTATATAAAATATAAATAAAAAACAGTATTAATGATATCAGTATTTTTTCAACTTAAAGGAATTTCACTTGGCATAATGGGGCATACAGCTAAACAACCATAAATATAAAAATACAGTATTTACAGTAGAAAGTTAAAAAAAAAATGTAGATATGCATTCATAGACAAGACAAAAGTTAACAACAACAACAGTAATGTTGTGATTTGTGGATATACTCAAACTTTCTTGCCTGTTAAGCAGTTTTTTGTCTGTGACATCATTTTAACATATTTTAAAGATTTTTCAATGTTATGCTCAGTTAAATCAAATAATCTGCAAGCATTTATTAATTTGAGGACACAGGAAACCACTAATGATAGCTCTGACAAATTTTCTCAGGTGTGTCTGCACAAGACAGGATGAGGCAGCTGCAAATGGAGCTTAAGTTCTGTTGTAATTGCTAATAATGAAAGGAAAAAGCGTGTGCTGCAAAACATTTATATTGCTCAGTGAGGGACAGGATGCAAGACAGGGAAACACAATGGCAGAAGTAAGAGGTTTGTGAAGAATTACATTTGCAAACAATAACAGGGTCATGTAAAAGATAATCTATCCTCGTCTCAGTTCTTTACAGTTACAACACTTAATTTGACAGCTGTACACTCTGATTTCAGGTGAAGGACCTGGCCAGGTTTAAACCCATGCAGAGGCACCTCTTCCTGTATGACAAAATGCTGCTGTTTTGTAAGAAGCGAGAGGAGACCACCGATGGACACGAGAAGACCCCGTCCTACAGCTTCAAACACTCGCTCAAGGTCAGATGCACAAAATAGATATGGAACTAATGTGTAACATTGTTTTAACAGCAGGATTATCTTCATCCAAAACCTTGGTTAAGGTGGGTAGATCAACAGGTGGTTAAAAAAACTGAGTGGGCCGCTCACATGTTTATTTTATGTTAAACCAGTGGTGAATGTTAAAGTTGAATCCACTGTCACATCCTGGAGGATCCTGAAGGAATTTGATATCTACTCTTTGTATATTGACAGCCTGAAGGTTTAAGCTGAACTTATCAATACTGATACATTGATTAGTGATAAAATTACTGTATGTGACATGGAAGGTGAAGTCAGATACTCAACTACGCTGATCTCTGCAGCACTGGGCAGCATTTTAGCATCTTTTAGATCATGCTTTGGTCTTATTTGCTCCTCTTCATTTTCAGCAGCTGAGGAAGCTCTGATGAAGTACATTAATATGACCTCTTCCAGCACCAAACAGAGCAAAAGTTAGAAACTAACTGGTGAAGAAAGTCAAACATTTGGTAGTTAAAGAGACAGATAACTTTTTACTCAAAAGGGCTGAAATGAAGTGTCAAAATCCAAAAGGCTATGAGTTTTTTTAAAAAAAAGTCACAGCCTGAAAATATCATAAAGGTAAAGGATGATTCTTATGTGCAAAACAGGAATTTGTCTAATTTGTCTGCATTTAGATCCCCCAGAGCAGTGCAAGGTGTTAAAAAAGTTACTGCAAATTTACTGACAAACAGATAAATAATAATAATTAATCCTCTTTCATCTCATTTATGCTCTATACTTTATTGAAGCCAACATGATAAATACACAATGCACAGAGGGTGGGTGAGTTTGGCTGGGGAACTCTTAACAGCTTTTTCTGGAAATGGAGTTCCCTCCAGTTTTCAGGTAATTTGACTTGTTTGATTGTTTGATTTCTTTAGCGTTCGGTAATTGCTTGTAAGAGTAAAAGAGTAAAGGTTAATCCCAAAGAGAGCCTCAGTTGTTGCTGCATCTCACACCCTCTCTGTTCTCCTGTCTGTCCAGATGAGCGCTGTGGGTATCACCGAGAACGTCAAAGGAGACAACAAGAAGTTTGAGGTGTGGTACAACGGCAGAGAGGAGGTTTACATCATCCAGGTATGTTGAAGCCACTGGAATGACACAAATTGTTCCTCAATGCTTTATGTTCAACACCTGGTGGCGCTATAATAGTGAACTTTACACTTTACGATTGACTTCCAAACCACAAAAAGCTATACATGCTATAAGTTACATATTTGACAGTTTTCAGATTTGATTTAAGCGATAAATCTTATGTCTTGAATCTGTTTGGAAGAATGCCCTGAGCTTCACTCCACAGTCTTGGGACATATCTGGTCATATCTTAGTAAGTATGTGGAATTTGGTTTCAGTCGTGCAAATTCGTGAGTTCATAAGGGGGCCATCAATACCAAAAATTTAGTAGTACAGCACTCATGACTTCAAGAAATTGTCCAAAATCACTACAAGGTTGTTGAGATTTCATTGATTTCAAAAATCTGCATAATTAATTTGGTGGTTAATCAAGTATTTGTGACACACATAATCACACATAATCTGGAAAAGAAATCTTTTGAAATGTTTGAAATTTGAGGACAATAAATGTTTTCATATGTCATGCTAAAACAACATGTCCTAACTCGCCAAATGCGCAATTAAACCTCATGACAAGCTCAACATGTCTTAGCTGAGCACAATCATGTGACTTTTCTTCTGCTTTTCACTGCTTTTGATAAATATTAAATCTTACACTGCATTTATACCTGATGGTAAATTAACACAAACATTTCAGTGTATTTTTTGCTAAATAGTATTTTGGTTGAAAAGTTAATATTAGCTTAACTTCATGTTTGATTTTGTCAGACAGTTGATGTTTCTTAGGAAGCATCCAGTGCTCTTTTCCATAGTTATCCTCTCGGTGACAGTGTTGCACCACACAGCTTCCCCACTCAGTGGTTTCTCACTCGGAAAGGCAACATTAGTGTCACGTTGCTTTTGTTGTATGCAGTATGTCGCTTGATGTGTGTGTATGTTCTTCCCCAGGCTCCTTCCATGGATGTGAAAAACATGTGGGTGTCGGAAATTCGTAAAGTTCTTACAGGCCAGCTTGAGGCATGCAGAGGTACAAGCGCACACACACACTCACAAGCAAACACACATGCATGCACACACACCTATGTATTTGATAATGTTCTTTCGGTTTTAGCCCCTTTCATGAGAGGTTTCTTGAGCTCAAACCTGCAATTAAAGGTCATGCAAGTGTCTATATGAATGCATCCTTTCATCAGCTGTTAGTATACAGTATATATACTGTATATAACACCTCATACTTACAGTATATGGCATGTGGTATGTACAGGGAAACCTTGTAATTTAATCACACATTCACTCATCACACAAGTCACGCATTTCTAAAACTTTTTTTCCAAATTCTTCTTTGCACAGTTTGTTTTTTCTTTTCTGTTTTGCCCATGCTGCTGCTCTAACGTTATTTCCTCCTGCAACAACTCAATTTCTTTACGTTATCATGAAGATGTTCTTGTCAACACCAGTATCTGTCAACACATCTGGGAGTCATCCTCCGCTGTAGTCTGGAGGCAAGCCTGTCATTCTCTTGCACTGACTGCCAAGTCAGGGAAGCATCTCCATCTGCAGACAGAGATGAAATAGAATTGCAACATGCAAACGTGATCGCAGTCTATTAGCATTTTTATATTGAATCAGAAATGTATCACATATCACACGATGTGGGACATGTGAATCAATACAGATCGTTTCATGTTAATACGTATTTAGTATTTATCACTATTTAACAGTATTTAATTGGAGGCAACATAGGCAGCTTGTCTTTTAATTGGAAGGTCGGTGTTTATGTGTCCATGTGCAAGATACTGAACTTCCAGTGGGTGAATGCGATCTGTGAATGTGGCATGTAGTATAAAGTGTTTTGAGTAGTCTATAAGTGCTATAGAAATGCAGTCCATTTACTCACAAGCAAATGTCTGATTTTACTTCTTATAGTCATTCTTATTCAGTCACTGTTGCACACAAGTGATGCATTTACATCCCTCATTTGGTTATTTATTTGGTTACATTTATGAGCAGTGATAACATTAAAATTTATTTTCACATTTCTGATTGTGTCTATTGTATTAGACAGAGTTTAACAATGCTGCAACTGATATGAGTGGATACCATACTGCAAGACTGGAACTATAAATATAACATTTAGATTCATCACATATGTCAATTTTTCACCACTATGTTGATAAACAAAAAAGCCTAATCCAGGCTGGATAGGCTTTTTTTTGTTTTCCATTAGTTGCCTGTAGATGTCGGGGCTGTAAATACGAGTCCACTGGACTCATGCAATGAAGAAGTCCAATACTGAATGAACGCAAATTAAAAGCCTACAAACAGTAATTTGAAATGTATAAAAATATTAAATGAAATGAATGTTGCTAATATACCTCAGCAACAATTCAAACTAGGGATCTATAGTCCATCAGCTAGTCTATAAAGGTTCCCAGAGGTTTTAATTTAAAATGATTTATAGTAGCTCAATAAGAACAGATGAAAATACTACGAGGAGTGGCTTTTGGTTGCAGGAAATTTTGATTGTACATTCTTCTATTTCTTCTGACATTTTTTAGACTAAATTAACAACAGTTAATCAGTGATGAATGACAATTATGAGTAGTTGCTGCCCTAGTGTAAAGATGATGCATGAACATGCAAATATGCACATGTTGTTCTGAGATATACACTATGCACTCACAAGCACACGACACACACTTTTTTCTGGGTGTCTCTGGTGTCCACTCTCTCTCCCTGTGTGTTTCTACCTCTCCTAGCCAGAGACCATCACGTACCAGTCATCCACAGTTCCACTCTGTGGTCCTGACTGACAGGAAAACCACCCTCTGTGAGCCACATGCTCTGCCCAACTGACAACCAATCTGTGTGTGTGTGTGTGTGTGTGTGTGTGTGTGTGTGTGTGTGTGTGTGTGTGAGTGGACTGACTAATAACACAGCAGCCTTGTCATGAAGCCTGGAGAACAGAGGCTGGAGGAGGCTCTGGTCGTCCAGTGCAGTGTGTGTGCGTGTGATTTACAACTGTGACTCCATGTGTGAGGAGGGTAGAGGAAAGACCAGAGACTGAAATTGGACTAGGAAAAAGAGAGGGAGGAGATTAAACCTGAAGGAGATTTTCAGGGTGGAGATGGAAGCTGAGAGCCAGCACAGAGGGAATGAAGGAAGGATGGAAGGGGATGAGGGTGAAAGGAGGGAGGGCTGAGTGTGAGGAAGGAGAGACAAAGTGTTCACATGTGCAAGTGGGACAGAGAGAAGTGCAGCTGAATCTTAGCTTGGAATATAATTGCAAGTGATGCTGTGTTTTATCAGTGACTTGACTCCAAATCTATCGGGGATCTGTGCAAACAGCAACATTTAAGGATTCAACTGTGGCAGCCTGTCTCATATGAACACTTTCATTCACCTCCATTGTGTGGGGCTACAGACAGACAGCTCAAAATCCAAACTATCTGCGGGTTTTTGTCCCACTTACTGTGTTTTTCTGTTATTCTGATGAAGCAGCCCTATGAGAACTGTAAACATCCCAAACATTAGGCATTCTGTTGTGAAAAATTAAAGGATTATTTGGATGCTGCATCTCCGACGTCAGGGCTTTGCCCTGAAACTTCAGAACCTTCAGCTCTCTCTTGCGTTATTATGAATCATTGTAACTAGTAGTGTAACTAATTACCTTTTGAATTTAAGAAATGTCTGGAAATTTAGTAGACTTGCCATATTTATTGATGTTAGATTGGCATTGTACATTTCAAGGAGCTCACATCTGTATGCTGCGTGCACTTGGAATGTTCAGTTTTAAATTTGTCATGGATTCTTTTTTTTTATCATTTCAGTCTCATCTTTATCCCTTACGATGACCCCCTACAACATCAAACACATATGAAGGTTACACAAAGCTGCACATGCACGTCTGAAGTACAGACATGGTTTTCATTGTTTTACGTTTGAGCAGTGAGAAGACTCTCTGACACCTCCACATAAAAACACATAATGGCCTCTTTTCATTTTAAAAAAGAGGAATTTCTAGGGAAATTTAACCTTGATAAAATGCATGTTGGCAACTATATGGGATTTAGCTAACAGAGCATCTACATAGCTTAAAGCTTTAAAAACCAAACTCATGATTATTGTTCTGAAAGGGAGCATCTGACAATTAAAACTTGAATGTGACTCTGAGTGGCTTCATTTGTTGGCAAAATTTCATTTTTTCTGTATTTGTTATTAATTTAAGTTTCAAAAACCTGTAATTGTTATTCATGCCAAAGAATATAGGTTGCAGTATTTACACGTACAGTTATTTGTACACCTCCCTGTTTGGAAATACAGTATTTCAGGTTCAGGTCCATTGATACAGATGAGACGAAGCTGTGTACTGTTTTTGCCCTAAGAAATCTGTATAGTGAAAAGTGGGTAACACATCACTGCACATACCTCTGTGTGACCAGCCTTTATAAATAAAACATTGCTTTATTCACAATGAAAAACTATATCCCTTCTGCTGAATACAAAATTTGGAGCATGCTGAATGGTTCTCTGCTGACTCAGCGTTTCTGCAACAGGTTCATTGGTTGCTTGGAACAGGAGCTGTCAAGCCAGATCATTGGCAGAGCCTTGTATTCTACTTATGTGAGCTATGCGTTTGGACAAAGCCATGCCTCGCTGTCTACAGTGATGTTACTAGATTCTTCTCCAGAGATTTCTTCTCACACAGCAGAATCCCGTAGCAGACCCGATTTGTTAACGCTGCATTTATGAAGTCTCTTGTTTAGATATGGGCTGGTCTCTGAAGCCACGCGACTTCGTCATTCTGATGTTTCTTTCTATCTTTATGGAGGTGCAAAGTGATTTTTATCAGCCAATAAAAGCAGCTGACAGAGTTGACGCAGCAGTTTGGGAGATTTTAAGCGGGGAAATAACTTTGAAATGTTGAAATGGAAGAGGAGAGGGAAGGATCAGAGAAGGTTCTCAGTGTAAAAGATGTCATTCTGAAAATACAGCCTGAAACCTGTAAACATCTTTTTCATAGCTCATCAGAAAAGTGGTGGGTTAGCTCTTTTTGTATCCTGTCCAGTTTATCTTGTCCTGTGTCCTTCATGTCCTGTACAGTACAGATTCAACAGGAGCAGACACTGATATGAGGAAACTCAGGATTACAAACCTGAACAGTAACTTGTGAAGTTTGTACCCTCAAGTAGGTTATGGAGCTGTCTGTGGAGGTTCTCATTCATTCAGCTCATGGTATTGAAAAGGCTATTGAATCCAAATAAAAAGGACTTGTAGAAATTTCTTGAAGACGTTGCACTTCTCATCAAAGGGGCTTCTTCAGTTCTGATGGACTGTGCTGTAACAAATTAAGTGGTAGAGCTCTCCCTTGCCATGTGGAGATGAAATTCACTGCCAATGCAATTGACTTTTAATATTTCTGGATTATAATATATCCCGCATTTGCAGGGTTAGTGCCTTGTGTTCATGCATCGATATTACTCCTCTGTTGCCATGGGGTTGTGGGCCTCATTGGTGCAGTATGCAGCACGTCAAGCGTTGTAATCTAAAGGTTGTGAGTTTGGGCCTCACACGGGTTGTGTGTTTTGTTGTCTGTATGACTGTGAATGGAATCACAGGAAGTCATTTACAAGGTGGTTCATGCTGCCAACATTGTTGTTTTCCCAGTGCAAGTCTCAGACAATTAGCATAGTAGTATATTGAAGTGGTATTATATGGCTACCATATACTACTCCATCGACTGTCTGATACATGTACCATGTGTCTCCAATGACTCTCAATGACCATCACTGGACCTAGCATGAGCACTTTGAAGACTGTCATCTAGAACAACATGAGGTGAAACATCTTCATGAAATTCTACAAGTCCAGTGGTTTGGATTCAGCATCTTTTGGGATGTGATGGCGCTGTTTCTTTCCAAATGAGTGGGTTTCTGTTCTGTATCTTTATGAAGATTTTTTTAATAGAGCATGGGACCTGCTTTTTTCAATTAGAGAAATACTGATAAAAATATTGAATCTGATTTATATTTGGCCGATGGTACAAAGACTGATAGGTCATTGATTGCTTATCTGTTACTTCCAGATCTTATCTGGAATCCTCTCATATTATCAAAATATATGTGAGAAGACAGCTGACATGGAAGGACTGAGCTCCATATGGACATTATGTTAGTGTTGTACAGTATTGTAATCATTATGTCCACGGACTCAGTTTCTAAATGAATACATAATCATTATCTATACTGTATAACTTGGTCCCTCGTGTTGGTGTCGTTGCTTTGTGTTTCTGAGTCACTTTACTGTTTACTTTATTGCTATTTCTCATGGATGCTAAACTGAATGGCTATTGGCTATGCTATTAGGTTATTACCAGACTATTTTTGTTGTTTTACTTGGTTTTAGGCCCAGTGGTCTTAGGTTTCAGCAGATCTTGATCAGTGAGGCAGCAGATCAGAATATGCTCATATACAGTGAATAATTTCTGTAACTGTATGCATCAGTGCAGATGGCAACTGAAGGAGCAGCTTTGACATTTGATTGAAATGCAATAAAATGTAATGTCTGATGTCTTCACAGAAGCCAGCCAGCTCAACATCTATGGAGCCCCCATGAGGTGAGCTTCCAGCTTCATTTCACAAGCTACAGTGACATGATACCAATTCTCAGCATGTGTGTGCGCACACACACACACACACACACACACACACACACACACACACACACACACACACACAAAGTTTACATTAGAGCTAAAAAGTTAAACATCATTGTCAGAATATCCCATGTTAGAATGTCAAACAGGAAGATGGGGAACTTAATGTGGTAACTTTACCTGTCCCTCTACTCCAGCAGGAATGTGAGGAAGCTGGCGCTGAGACAGTCCGATTCGTCAAGTCCGGAGTCAGGATTCAGGAGGACCAACCCCAGCCCTAATATGAGACAAAAGAGAGGTGAGAGGTTACATGTTGACTTGGAACACACTTCATCCAAGATAACCTCTTTAACTGCAGATGAGTTTCTGGGAGGTGATGTAAGTGAAGTAAGTCAATACATCATATATCACTGATTAAGGGTTGCATAGAAGTCGGATAATTAATATAAGAGTAACAGAAGAAGCCATCATATTGTATGTTCACTTCAGTAGAACATAAGAACTAGGTTTAGTTCCCACACAAAGAAGAAGATAAGGGCCCTTGTTGTGTTTGGAAACATCATGTTAGTCACTGCTACCAGAGTATTACATTATATACCTCCACAGCCCTTATTATTTCATACTCTCACCAAAGACAACAAACTATTTCAGACAGCTTTGCCCCAGTCGAGGCGACATCCACCACAGTCAAAACCACCTTGACTTCTGCCATCTTTTTTTTTCTTTCTCTCATCACTCCTTCTGGGGAGATTTTCCAAACAGAGGGTGTCATATGCTACACAGACAGTTCAGTCAAATTTGCGATCTGAGCTTTATAGATAAGATTAAACTTGACTTTTATATATATGTGATCATAACGTCATTGGGGGCTAACTCTAACTCATGACAAGTTTGCAGTTTTAGGAGGTGAGGTGCACATTTTGTGCCTCGACTAAAAAAAGTGTCAGTGGAAAAATTACATGCAGAAAATAAGGGTGAAAGAAAGTCAGACTGACAGATGTGAACCAGCTCCAAAAATCAGAAATTACGTGTCTTTTAAACCCAGTTGCTGTGTCCTCAGAGGCTGTGGTTTGAAGTGGGTTTGTCTGAACCCAGCTGCTGTATGTTGTATAAATCATCGAACACCACTAGAGGTCCCTGTAACTGAAGTTTACAATCTTTTTATCTTACATGATTATCAAATGAATTGTAATTGTGTGCATGCATTTAAATAAGAGGTTCATTCATAGCAGCCATATATTAATGAATGCAGCAGCTCAAGTCCAGGATCTACATTAAAGAGGGCTGCTTTTATGAAAATGGCATCGGTCCACAGAAATTCCTGCTCATTTCAGCAGTTCTCATGTCCACAGTGGACACACTTGTTCAACATGCAGAAAGAAAAATGTCTTAACATTACAGATAAAAGCAGTGCATATCAGCTAACTGACAGCTTACCTGAGTAAATCATTATTCTATGGTCATCTGTCAAAATCAGGTTATTGACAACAACTGTTTTACATATCATCATGTCAAATAAGATGATACTTAAAAGGACAGTTTGGGTTATTTGAAGCTATTCAATGAGGTGCTGATGTACAATCAGTTTATTACCTGCAGTAGCATTCAGTCTGTGTGCTCCCACTTTGGAGGAGCAGAGAGGAGCAGCAACTGTGCGTGACTCAGACTTCTGGTGTCAGACTCTTAAACCCACTGTATTTCTCAATGGATGTGTCCAGAGTTCTGGCACATTTGGCTAAAGACAAGACTCATGTGACAAAAGTTCAGCATCACACTTGATTGAACAGGCTGACAGACTCTGAATGTTGTCCCTCAGTGAGTTCACTGTGTCACACATACATGAAACACACAGTGGCTTCAGAAAGTAGACAGACCCCTTCACTTTTTACACACATTTTGTTGTAGATTTAATTATTGCCAATTAATTTATACTCAAAAAGTGCTTCATCTCGGTTTCAACACAGATTTCCACAAAATACATTGGATTTCATGGCTTGATGATATGTCCTGTTCTGTATGTCACATCAATAAGGTGGGCTCTACCTAACTTCTAGAAACGTCTCAGAGATAATTAACACAATTCCAACATAACCACAGTTTACAGAAGCTCTGAATGTATTTGAAAATGAGAAATTCTGGGAAAAACATCTGAGGAAAATAGAGAATAGATTTTGATTTAATCTGATGAATAGATCAGAAGACTGGAGGGCTGAGTAAGTGGCTTCATATTTAATACCTTTGTCATGGATGAGTGACTTGAGCTAATGTGTCTCTTCTGTTTCTGTTACTTCTCCTCATATACTGTATCCTATGTTTATACTTTTACTAAAACTCTGCTTCATTTAAAAACACAACAACCACAACTAAACTGCTTTCTTACTTATCTAATGCCCACCACTTCCCTTTTTTGAGGGCTCATTGAGCCTCAGTACTTTTTAACTACCTCCAAAATATGTCCTAAAGGATGGACATTGACAATGAAATTCTCAGTTAAATTTTTGGGTCTGTTTGCATTTTCTTTGATCGGATATTTCCTGATCTAAATGAGGAAAGTTTTCTCACTTGTATTTTTTTAGGGATTTTAACAATAATCACAAGTGAAGCATTTTGTCAATATGAAAATTTGGAACTTTGACATACTGACCATTGGTTATACCATTTGAGAAAATGTGTATGTTGCCATTTCAAATCAAGCACATGGCAATTCTTCAGGAAACAGGGCTGTTTGAGCTGGACATGGTGCTCATTCAGAGGAAGATTGGAAGTGGAGGGAGAGGAAGTGTTGACTTAAAAATAAAAAGTAAAAATTAAAATCTGACATGTAAGAAACTGCTGATGTTTATTGTTCACATAGTTGAAAACAGGCCCCTGCAAGCCACAAAATAAATTTATCATCTCACGCCAGTAATGACACCCATCCACTGGAATAAGCAGCAAGGCACTCAGAGAAACATTCCTGCAACACCCTGTAACTTTATACTCCATACTACATTACACATGCCAGACAAAAATGAGGCATTACTGACCTGAGGCAAACTGGCAGTAAACATTTCACAGCCTGAGATTCATCAAGATATAATCTGACAAGATGGAAGTTTTTTGTGCTTATTTTTGTGTAATTTATTTATTGTAATCGATTTTCTCTTTCCAGCTCATATAACATTGTGTTCTGGATCTTCTAATGGTGAATTCTAAGCTTAAGCCAATCTTTAAGGTCAACAGAAATAGTGACTTCATTTATATTGTTATAAATAGCAACATTGACTGATAGGAAAAGAAATTATTGTGATAATATGGTTTGTCATTATTCAGCCAAAGTTCTTATTTTATCATTCAGCTGTTGAGCACTTTGACATATTTTGTGAAATTAAATGAAACAAACAGGGGGGTGCATTTATTTACCCCAAAAAATTGGTTTGGTGTTGGCACCAAAACTCAGTTATCACACTGCCATTCAGCAACAATCAAGGCCTGCTCCTACTCATCTTTCCCCGCTCTACTAACTACAGCTTCCTCTTGCTTCCCCACTCAGCTGACGCTTCTGCCAGCCAATCAGGCCACTCGGTTGCTAATGCTAGGAAGCGCTTCACGTTGCAGGGGCTTTCCAACAGGAGGTCTCTTCCTGCAGGTAACAGGTTGACACTAGCGCTGGATGTCTCATTATTCTTCATTACTGGCATCTTTGTCAACACCATCATCCTTACTGTCTGTTCTGAGTTCTCTCCATCCGTTCCTGCTGTCATGATCATCTTCATCATAATGACAGTTATCATCATCATCGTCACCCTGAGTGATAGCAGCATCTATCCTGCCTCGCTTGTATCTAGTTCAGCCTCCACTCTCCTATCTCACAGCTGCTGTTGTCCTTTCTTTTTCTTTCTCAAATATTACAGAAATTTCTGTTACAAGAGTTTGTATCCTGTTGCTGTAGGGTACATCTCCCCTCGTGTCCCAGCGCCCGCGGCATCTCAGCATAATAAAAGCCACATTTCGCTCTAGTCCTCCTCTCTCTGCTTTTATCCGTTCATGTCCGTATCTTCTGCACCTGCCCACACAGCATCGGGGAAACTGTGATTTTGGAACAAGAGGGACAGGGCACTGTTGAGGACACAGGATTTGAAGGCAGGGAGACAGCCGGTGATAAACAGATAGACGGGCCAGACTTGAATTCTGTGGGGCAGTGCTGTGCTAAATGCCACCCTTTAATATTCAAGCCCTCTTGACATTTGGAAGCATATTAACATTTTTGGAGGCAGATGAACCTTCCAGGTTTTGCTTTTCATGTCGCAATGATCCAGCCCCTCCTCCCATGACACTGATGAGTGAGGTGGTGAGTCAGGCGAGGGTATCAGTTGACTACTCAAGCAAAACATCCACAAAAGCCACAGTAGTGCAACAACCTTTTGAATGAAGAGGGTGAACCTGAACTGATGAAGATCGACTAATTCTCAGACAGCAGACAATATTGACCTTAACTGCAGAGAGAAGCAGGGCTGTGTCCAAAACCACTTCCTTGTTCAATCACTCACAACTCCCTATGCAGTGGACACTCAATAGTTTACTATGTAGTGAGCATCAAATTGCAGACATCGTCCATACTTGTTAGCATAGGACCAACGGAGGGAGAGCCATGCAGGCAGGTTCCAAGATATGGTGGAGGCTATATTATCAGCAGATGAATGCTCATGGTTTTGGAATCATGGCCTACAGACAACTTATGACACCAGCCTCCTTGCTGTGCAAAGAAAAAGGTGGGTTTGCTGGAAATGTGGTCTTCAAGGCTGACCTCCTGCCTCCTCTTTTACACTGGCTTAAATAAAGCAATGTGCTTTTGGTTCTTATAAAATGAATTCATGACACTGCAATCTTTTGGTGTTATGACACTGCTATAAGCAGAAGACACAGGCCGCTCATGCCCAGACTTTAAGTATGAGCTCATCCCTTGTAAAACCCAAAACATGACTGGATTTAATTTGCTCTGCAAACAATCCTACTATATATGCACACAGCCCGGAGCTCTACCTTGAGTGATGAAAGTGCGGTCTGTTGTATGAGATGGAAATCAATACCGAATCAATGGCAGATGTCCTCCTGCTGAACGGATTCGCCGCAGGAGTGAACAGGCGTGTTCTCTGCGGCTTCCCGTGCCTCCGCTGAAGAATGGAAGTGAAACCAGCTCTGTCCGCTGTGTCCCGTGACATTTACACAATGTCTTGGCTGTGTTGCTGGAGTTTATCACAGCAGTCCAGCTCAGCAGTGAGAGAGAGCTCAAGTCCCACCTGCAATTAACCTCAGTCATCTATACTGAAGTCCCTGACATCGAGGCGTGTCCGTTTTGATGGAGAACGTCTTTTAAAATGAGTGAAAGGTGTAATAAGACCTCTGCGCTGAAAAGCCACATTTATTCAAGTTGTGATGGCTGATAGCCGTTTGTGTGAGGTATCAACCTTTGTCAGTCTGATGTGCCTCTGAACATCTTCCGTCACAAGTTATTTATTGTAGCTTGTGGTTGCATTCTTCTTGAAATGGCATCAAGCAGCCATCTGCCTGCTTCTGTCTCACACATGCTGCATTCTACAAGAGATAAATGTGACTTTTTCTAGTGTACTAAATTTTAACTTATTTCAAAAATTTTTATACAATAATACAACAAAAAAAGAAAAAACCCAACAGATTACAGATTTCTTGTAGCATGTCATCACGTGCAGGTTTTAAATATCTGTCCCTGAGACTTTCAATCGTGTCCACGATACAGTCTTCCCACCATGAGACCCCCTGTTGTCACAAGACTAGAGTTTTGTTACACATTTGCAAATATTTGCAATGTTTGATAACTCTTCACTTGATAAATTATTGTGATAAGTAATTCATATTTCCTCTCTTTTAGCCATTTGTTTAGATCTGTCAAAACTTTTTTCCTTCTTGTATTCTATTCTCACTGTCACCTTTACATTCTATTTAATGCCCCATCTCTCATCCATCCTCCTTTGCATCTTCATTTTTTCCTCACTTTCCCTCCGTTTACTCCACTGCACTCTTTCTGTCTCACCCTGCTTGTCTCTATTTTCTCTTCCTGCTTCCTGCTTCCTGTAGAGCCCGCTGCCAAGGAGGCAGAGGTCCCCCGCCGCTTCTCTCTCACCTCCTCCCTCGCCTCCTCCTCTTCCTCCTCCTTTGCAACGCGACGCACAAAAGGTACCGTTAGCTGTCCAGGGTACTACAGCTGCCACAGTTGGCTCTTTCTATATTTTCCTTGCTTTTACAATTTTTTCAACACAATTTTACTTTTATACAGCAAGTAACAGGTGCTCAAGATGAGGAAGTACCATTATGTAATGATAATTAACTTCATTGTTTGATAGACAGATAGTAGTAGTCAAGTGCTGCATGAAAAGGTGGGTAAGTTAAGTCAGATTGTGATAATGCAAAACAACAGAGACAAAATCTTCAGCTGGAACTAAACAGCATACTGTGGTTTTGCAGAATATTTGCTTGAATTATTGTGTGCAAATGCACATTTTAAACTGCGCTGCAGTACACCCAGAATCAAATTTTCAATATATATCCTGCACTTCACCATAAACTATAGGCCAGTGTTACGGGCACACTGAGCATCCTAACATATGAGAAAAATGGTTAATGAATGAAATATGAGGATATATTAGGAAACATTTGTGACTGGATCAGAAATCTCAACATTTCACACATAGGGCTAAATTATCATACAAATACAACAACTCATACACCTGGAAATAGTATAAAGACTCTGAGTCAGACAGCAACCTGCAACACACACAAAAAGAGCCTCAGACTTTCAGCTAATAAAAGTAAATTTTAACACTCATATGGATTTTGACCACAACAAAAAAGAGTAACTTGGATTTTATTTAGACTGAGAAGACAACATCCTCATTTACATAGTTTTCATCCATAAGGTTTGTGCAGTCCACCCCAGCAGGATGAATCTTAACATCCAAACATAAATTTTGAGGTAGATAACTGTTCTTACAATGTGTTACCACAAAGTCTAATTAATAGATGAGAAAAAATTGTTTGTGTGGGTTTGCCCTTTGGTACATCCCAGCTTATCAGTTTTTATGTCTTTGCAGTTTCATTCATTCTCAGGTCAGTCATGACCATAACACAGATTCAAATTGAATCTGTGGTAAGAAAATTGTGTGCATGTGCCTACATGTATAGAGTGGGGGCAACAAAAAACATTTTCTTATTACCTTCTCCACATTTACAGCTCACTTGAAATTTATGAGATGCATAGAGAAAGTCAAGCCTTTACTGAGAACCAAAACAATGTTAAAGGAAAAAAAAAGCTGCAAATGAGTCGACATACATATTCTTTTTAAAAAAGCGTCAGGTAATAAGAATTTTGATAAGCTGACATTTGGAACCTCGAGTGACATTCAAAGTGGCAGTAGAAGTGCAGGAATACAGATGAGAAGTTCATTTTCAACCAGGCGAAGGCATGAGGGGAATTAAAAACACAGAAAGAGCTATTGAAGTTTCCCCTCGAACGATTTCCCTGCAGCCCTTTGTCTGCTTCAGTTGTATTTCTTTTTCCTGCGTGTGGTCGAGACTGTTTCAGTCCACTCCAACCCGATTGCTTGAGGGCACATTGGTTTTCATGTGCACTAATACCAGGGAAAAAATTACACAGGAAAAAAGCACACTCAGCATGTCACAAAATAATGTATATTTACTGTAGTTGGTTTCTTAATCTTTGGGTCACAAACGCATACAGTTGAAAAAACACTGGTGGAATTTGTAAAATGAATTTTAAATGAATTCCTCTAGTTTCAAATTTCTAATATTGATCGTGTTGGCTTGCTGTCATGCTGTCATGACTAACTGGGAAACATGAAAAGAGCAGAATCACTGTTAGTGTTATTTGTCACACGTGCATTTTACTAGCCGTGTCAAAGAACAACTGTGAAAAAGACCTCCAACCTAAATCTGATGATATATCAATGTTCCAATCTAATCCAGATTGCACTCAATTCACAATATACATTATATCAAGGCACTTTACTGAGTAAGGTCAAGACCTTATAATGTTCGAATTTGAAAAAAGAAGTTATTGATAAGAGCAGTTAGATGATCACACAAGTTTCTAACAATCAAACAACCAAGTGAAAATGATTTTGGTTAACCCATTAATTTATGAATAACCTGCCTGATTATCTGACCACTATATACTGCTGGTATATTTTTTGATTTCATGCAGGGTAAGTACAGATGGCCAAAACAAAACAACAAAAAAGACCCAAATAAGTAACCGGAGTAATTAACAGACCCTGTAAAAATGTACCAAAGCCGAAACATGGGGGGATGTTTTTTTTTTTAAAGATTTTAGGCCTCCTTTAAATAAGCCCTAGAGTCACTTCTATGTGAACATTATGATATTGCACAAGTTTTACTATAAAAAGCCATCAATTTAAAGAAGCAGTTAAACACCCAGAAGGAGATACTGTCTATAAATGTGTAATTCATAGTGTAATAAAAAAGATTTTTAGCATTTAGTTTTAATTTTTTTGTGCAAGTAAATAACAGATCGTTTTGGAGGGGTTTTAAGTTGTCCAGCAAAAGCTTTATTTACAACATGTTAGAAATTCATTCACAATATAACAACTTAATTGTAATTTTTCACTTTGTTTGTCTTGGCATTCTTGATGTCTTCTATCTAATAGATAATGGAATGATGATGAGCATAGAGCTACTTTGAGAATAGGTCATGAGCCACAGTCGTCCAACGCTTATGATGGTAATTAATCCAAAGAGATAACCTGTAAAAAAAGTTTTACTCATCAGTGATCACTGAATCTCCAGCATCGTCACTGTTTCCTCTGTGTAGCCTACTTGATGGTAATTGCATGAGCAATGTGGCTGTTTTCAAAAAAGTATAAATGAAGTCAGAAGAGACATTTACATAATCAACTCCTATGATGAAATGACAAAAAAGCTGTTTAGTTGTATAGATACATAATTTTGAGGAGAAAGGGTTGCTTTTTATAATGTTAGTTTCTGATTTAAGGTTGCATGTTGTTTCCCCTGACCAGGTCCTCTCTCTGCTAGCATAAAGAACAAGAGACATGAGATAAAGAGTGATCCCACTCCATTTGGTTATGAAGGTACAGGAACATGCAAAGATATGTCATGTACACTGGCTTCAGAAAGTATTGGGATCTCTTCACTTTTTGCACACTTTATGTTGTACTTTTAATTAGATTCTTTTTTTAAATTCATCCATCAATCTACATTCAGTATCCCACAACCTTAAGATGGCAGCTCACAGATGCTTCCTGAGCCTGAGAGGATGTGTCAGGAAGAATGGGATATAATGCCCAAATCCCAGTGCAAAAGCTTTTCGACACTTATCCAAAAAGACATGTAGCCATAACTGCTGCCAAGAATGATTCTACAAAGTACTGAATTAAAGGTCAGAATACTTTTGTAAATGGCAAATTGTAGTTTTTATTTTTTTACTAAATTGGCCAAAAAATGTCTTAACACATGTGTTTGTTCATATTGAGGGTAAGTTAAAAGTCCAGTTAAAATTAAATCTAAAACACAATAAAGAGTGCAAAAATTGAAGGGTTCCAAATATTTTCTCAAGCCACTGTGTGTAATGTGCAGGCTCTGAGCATGCTGGGTCTTTAAGCCTTCTGTGTGGTGAATTAAGCCCAACTTGGTTTTGTGACTTTTTTCTTTATTTGTGGATGTTGTGTGGTGCATTTTTGTGTTTGATCCCCTTTTTGTATTTTCACTTATTGCCTGAGTGTTGTGATTTGGGATGATATTTCAAAATGCATGAGAATCAAATGAAAAGCGTGCCAGATCAATTATTTAGTTGTGTGTGTGTAGTTTCAGTGTGATGAGGGATTTGTTGGTGGACTGTTGACGACTTAGTTGATTTCTGGATGAGCAGAGTTGCACTGCTCTCTTGACCGGATAGAGTGAGCCTCATTTTAATCTTTCAAGACCCTCACATTCTAAACTGTGGTTTAGGCGATGTTGAGTGGTCATCGAGTGATCATGATAATAAAAAAAAACACACAGTATAAAGCATGTGGCTTCCCTCCAGATACTTTGCGTGGTGCTATGGCTGCAGCCGGGAAACGTCAGAGCATGACTAGCAGCACTACTCCTGCTGCTGGCAGCACCGCAGCTGTCCCTAGATCCACCTCACAACCAGGTAACTGCAGAGGAGGAATCATCTCCAACACCTGTTTGTGTGGTTTTCTTTTTGGTGAAATTTATTTATTATTCTATCATGTTTTATGAGTTGATAATTTGTCTTTGCTTTGGTTAATTATTTGGTTAATAATTCCTTTTTTGGTTGTGTGTTATTACTAGTGCTTGTGATGTGTAACTTACTTTTGTAGCACATTGATTTCCACCTTAAAATTGGTCTTAAAGAAATTGTTGTCCAAAAGCTCAGCTGGATTAGAGCCTGTAGTTCAGTCTCAGCCACCTACCAGCCTTGTCCATCAAACATCTTCCAAAAAAATCTTGAGTAGCACAATCACTTCCTTGTCACCCACCCAGACCAGGGAAAGTATTGCCCTTACCTGAAGCCAGACCAAAAAGGGGAGTGAGAGTACCTTGAGCCATGGGATCCACTCGAGTGCAGACCAAAAAAATACATGGGGCAGCCATCCCGTGAGCCCACCATCTACAGGGTTAGAAATCGGGGTCAGGTGTGATGGAAACCAGGTGGCAGGCAAGGGCAGGGACCTGGCCGTGCCAATCCGTGGCATGATCAGTTTTTCCTGGATGTCGAATGTCACCTCTCTGGCAGGGTTGGTAAGGGACACAGAGTGGAATCCATCCAGATATAGTTGAACTTACCTCTGCTCACAGCACAGGCTCAGGACCCTGCATCGAGACTGGAAACTATGTGGGGGAACTCACAGGCCCCCGGCAGAGTTGGGGGGTGTATGGACATCAGGCTTCTTTGCTTATCATGGTTTTGACATAACAAACACCATGACTGAGTTGAGGGTGGCTTATAAGTGTACTTATGAATACCCCAGTCCTCAGACTGTTGATTGTATCATCAGTTCTGTATCAGACCATCTGTCTTGGAGAGCTGTCATCTGATTACCACCTGATGGTGATTTGGATCAGCTATTGGGGAGGCTGCAGGACCTATAGGAATAGTATTCCTATGTAGAAGCGCAGTAGCACACCTACACCACACACTGCATAAGCTTTATGGGTCAAAGCAGCTCCACTTCAACTAACCCTTTAAGAAAAGTGCCCTGATCAGCAGCAAACTTTAAAACAAGTGACTGGTTTGTCACTGATCGATGTAGTTTCAATGTAGTCAAGCCATGAAGCCATGGAAAATAACTGAAAATACAAATGGTGTTAGTGATTGGCTCAGAAGGAATTCTTCTCAGTATTCTATACAGTGTGTTTGGCATCTGTGCCAGCATCACTGAGCACTGTTACAGAATTACAGTTCTACATGCTTGCAGAGTCACTTTGCCTGTTAGAGGCGTGGCCAGAGGTTTGCTTACTGCAAAAAGAGCCATCAAGCTTTAATGATGATATAAGGAAAGTTACATAATTGCAAATGGATCCAAATGGAACAGTCATACCCCTCCACCCACTCTTGTGTTTTCAGTACATTTCAGTGGTTAATTATGAGTATGAATTTTCGTCAGGCTGGACACAGCGGCGTCTCCCTTCCATGGACACAGAGGACTTTGAGACAATCCCCTCCAGTGGAGAGGAGTCCTCCAACTCTTCAGAAGAGGAAGGCAATAATAAAACTGTAGGTAACGCAAGATTGCACTTTGGTTAAAGTTGCAAATCCTTTTATTCTGATTTAAGACATTGTTTCAGTACCGCTCAACCTTTTCAAACAGTGTAAGTAAGCTGACATGATCCAACAGGAACAGAATCATGTCAGCTTTTTGCATAAATCACTGCATATGTACACTGCTCATATATGGCAAAGGTGAGGCACTAGATAGATATTTTATTCATCCCATCAGGGAAACAGTTAGAAAATTTGGTTATAGTAAAGTCAGATTAGCAAATAAAATTTTAGCCATCTTTACCTTTACGTCACCTTAGCACATTCACTAAATGAAGTTTTTAAAAAAAATGCTACTGAACAGCCCTTTTTAACCTATATTAAATTGCAGCCAGCTGGTATTACTAATGAGTAAATTATTAGGGGCTTGATATGGAAAGTTTTTTACCCCTGTCCTTAATTCCTAATGGCTGGCCAGATGTTCACTCACAATCTCGTGACAACTCGCCTCCCACCTTTCATTTCTCCTCCACTCATTCCTCATTTCCCCTGTTTTCTACTAAATTCCCATCTGATCCCGCTTAAAGAGGACCCCTCTGCTGCTTAATTATTTCCCATAGACATGTGTCTCCTTAGCAGTGGGCCCCACAACTTGACATTTAAGAAACGAGGAGAGACAAAGGAGGATTATAGCTGCACACAGACCTGTAGGGTATGACAGGCTTTCCATATTCATTAGAAACTGTGTGCTTTACAGTAGAAAGCCACGTGAGCACACGACCAACACAGAAACTGATCATATTAGGACTGCATACACTCTTTCACAAAATGTACTTTTTGCACTGTGCGATAGATGGCCATTTAAACTGTTTGTGTTTATCAGCAGGATAAAACATGTTATTCCCACTTGAGGGCAAGAACAAGGAAGACACCCAGTTTTCTGTGTTGTCTGGATACAAACTAAAACTAACATTCATCTCGACTGTACAGTTACTGTACTACTCAAAGTTCTATTGATCAATATTTTAATATAAACAATGTATTAAAAATGGTGAACACCATATTGTGGATTTCTGCCCCCCAAAAAACTATTTATTGCAGCTTTGATAAATCTGTTCAGATTTAGTTTTCAACATTCAACTAACCAATGTTATATCTGAAACGTCAATACACACATAAACAGTGTGTTCATTTAAGAAGAAGCTTGAGTGAAAAGTAGTCTTTCACTGTGGATATGACAGAGGACAGAGTTGGAGCAAGTCTATTCCTTAGGAGCATGAACACTGTTTCAGCATGTGGAGAAGGTTTCTACTCTGTGACCTGAGAGGGCTGCTGACAGCATGTCTGATATGTGCTATGGAGCCAAGCAATAAAGTGCTGGAGCTTTTTGTTAGCAGTGGGGTGAAGTAGTGGAAACAAAATGGAACTGGCTAAATTCACAGTTTGACTCATTTCTTTCATGCAGGGTGACAGCAGTCGTTTCCGGGTGCAGCTAACTTATGAGTCTCGTGAAGCACGGGACCTCTCTCTGGAGACAGGTGACCTGGTCCAATTTCTGGAGGAAGCAGAGAATGGACACTGGTGAGTTCCAACTGTCGCCACCATATGACTGTGGGAAGTCAGTCAGCTTGGTCCTGCCTGCTTACTGTTTCCCTGGTTTGGTTGTCTGCTCTCCCCTGCTTTGAAAACTGTTTGCACTTTGTTTGAAATCTCTGGCTAAGTGGGTCTCCATCTGCCCGTTCCAACACGTTTTTGTTCCTAAATAAAGGTGCCAGAACACAAACTTACCAGCCTGCTCCCACTGCAAGAGCAAGAATCTCACCAATAAGGCAAAAATAAACTGACATTGCATTATACTTTATTTAGGGCACTCATGTTGAGCATCTTATTCACTCTGTGTGCCCTCAAAAGACTAGAATTGCAGTGCCAGGTCTTTGGCACTGCAATTCTTTGTTTCCATTCTCTTTTGTTTTTCTTTCCTTTTTTTGTTCTCTTAAGGAGTTTATATATAGGGCTCTACATTCTTCTCAGAAGACTTTGATTGTTGAAGCACATTCACTATAGCAACAAAAGGACCATAGATTTCTTGTTATTATGCTTTCTGCTTAACTTAAGATTTGTTTTATCTCCTTCTATGCTCAGCAGTTCATTGTTAAAATCTCAGCAGGTTAAATTCCTTCATACTTCTTTCTTATGATTGGCTGTAGCTTGTTATGAAAATGAAATGGAATGGATGAAGAGGCGATGTGTGAGCAACAGACAAGTGCAGTGTTATTACATACAGCTGTAGCATCCACAGATTTCCCAGTATCATCTATTTGTAGAGCCACAGCTCTGTACATAACAACTGAAAAGCATAGTTGGTGCCAGGGGCGGGCTTATGGGCCAAGTGTTTTCAGCAAAGATCAGGATAATAACTGTTCACCCTGCTACGCTACATTTTTTGTACAAAACTCCCATCACAGCTCCATTCTGTTTTTAACTGAATGGTTAGAGTGACGTGCTGATGGAAAAGAAAACAGATGTCACTACTCACCTAAATAGCCATTTTGCCTAGCTCACACTCGTATTGGGTACATCACATTTTAGATGACTCAGGGCACTAAAAAGTAAAGTTAACACAAAATGGGACAGCTATGTCCACTGAGGAATAACTTGTAAATGTTTTAAAAGTGTTAAAAGAAAGGCCACAGTAACTCAGATAACCTCTCTTTGCTGTGGTGAGTAGAAAAGCATCTGTTGGAAGTGCAACTTGATGAACCTTGAGGTAGATGGGCTGCAGCAAAAGAAGACCACATCAAATTCTACCTCTGAAATCAAATTCCTTGAATCAAAAGAATGAGAGGAAATGTGCCAATGGACTGACCTGCATCACAGAGTTTTCACTGAATCCAAGCATACATTTTTAAAGGCTTAATCTGGTGAAAACATCAGTGTGGGTGTGTTAACAGTGTTAAAATGATCTCAATCTTTCAGTCCAAACGAGGTTCTTTATCCCATCAGATGGACTAACCAACTTTCCACTTAAGAGTTAATGATGGCTAAATTCCATTAACTGAAAGTTAGCAAGATAGGTAGAGCTGAGAGTTCTTGTTACAAAGATAATCCTCTCACAGCAGACCTTTTTAGTAGTAAAGCCACAGTCGTAATGATAACATGAGAAATGGCTCTGATCCATTCAAGTCACCCTCTGATTCATGATAGATTCAGTGTCAGGACCCTGAAATTGAAGCAGCCATCATTCATTTTCTTATTTACAGCCATGACATGTCAAAAGTCTGTTGTGAAGAAGTTCTTGACCAAGACAATCTTGTAAGATGCTATTCTGAATGACAAGATGGAAAGCTATACTTTCTAGCTTGTGCCCTTATAAAAAAAAATATGTTAAGTTGCCTGAACAATAAAGAGCACATTGTTGACAGAAATTGGATAATTAAAGTCTGTAGATTTCCCATGGTTCTCGATGTTCAGTATTTACATTTTGTTTTCAATTTAATTTTCAAGCAGATTACAATAAGTGCCCACAGTTCAAGTTCAATGCCCACAGGGACCTGACTGACTTTACATATACAGAGATAATAGTCTGCATGTATCCTTGTGATTGGTTTGAAACAGTTGGCACAAAAACTGTGCAACTGCATGGATCTAAAATTGTCCTTTCACCACACTGTTTCTTTTTGAAAATTCAAGACAGTTCATTTAAAGGCCACTATTTGTGCGCTGGCAAAATTATAGGATTTTGCATTTTTAAATCTGAAGTATGGAGGTAATAACTGCTAATAACTGGTAATAACTCATCTTACAAAGCACTGCATGCTGGTCATTCACTCATGGCAAAATAGGCCTCCTTTGAGCAACTAAAAATGCCAGTAGTTCAGCTGTAATTGTGATTGTGTCCCAGCACTTCTCAGGGGAGGTGGCTAATTGAGCGTGAGCTGTTGTTGCAAAAGAAAGTACAGGCCACACGTTTTAAAAGTTGCACCTTCTCCACTAATCACTGACTCAGTGGCCTTCATCAGCAGCCTTATCAACCACCTGCTGGCTGGTTATGGTCATTTTCTACTATGGGACATCTCAGTGAATCATAATGGTGCCAATATTTCACCAGAAGCCTGCAAAAGAAAAAAAAAGCACTGTGCACTACCTGCTGCTCTGCTATTTACAACAAACTAATTATTCAAGAATTTGCTCACTTGAAAATGACAGCATCCTCTCAATTTATTCATCCTGCATTTGGAACTGAATTGATGTGGCCGAATGCAACAGTCTTGGTTCCCAGACATTTCTATATAGCAAAGTTTTAAGTAAAAACAGCAGCACAAATACCAGCATAGACTTTCTGTCAGCCTCAGCAACTTGTTTTCATAACTCTTTGATTGCAAATTTGCAAAGCCGACCATTTTACTTGAATAGACATGACCTAATTCAACAATGGGACAATTTGTGTATTCAAATATGTTCTTGCAGTTGCAATGTTTTCTCTTCTTATTTTTAGTCAAAATCATCTTCAGGAAAATACTAAATGCCTTTATAGTTAGTGAATAATATAATTTTTAAAAACAGTTTACGAAACTTGAATCAGTAAAAGATACTGTATTTGTACCCCATACATGGAGGCATACACCCATCAGCCACAACATTAATAACTGGTTTTAATGTTCATTAAATATTGAGTTGAATCTAGACAGAGCCTCACAAAAAAAAAAAATAAACTGAGCATCAAGCTTCAGAAAGGCAAAGCTATAATGTTGGATTCTTTTAGACTGAAATCAGTGTTGATATAATGAAGTTTTGCATGATGGGTTTTTCAGAGAAGAAAATCTGTAATCACTACCCATCCATGGCTTCCCTGGTTACAAAGTTTGTTCCACAATAATCAACCAAACCAGAGAAAGAGAATGAGAGGAGTGCAACAGTCCCTCCTCTGCTGCCCTGCTCTCCCTCTCTGCAAGGATTAAAGGCTCAGTGCAGCTCATTTGGATTTAAATTTTGTTTCTCTGTAACATTACCCTGATGAAGCAGTGGTAGATACAACAAAACGTGTGGCTAATGGTCTATTATGAAATCAAAGGAGGCAGCTGAAAACACAATGGCTTCAGATGAATAATAAATCACTGTTTCATTTCCCACACCACTACCATCTTTCCTTTAGGCTTGCCAAAAAAAACAGTGGTTACTGTCTGTATAGAGAAGGAGCCTCTGGAATCCGCAGCTGAAGGAGTGCTCCCTGTCTCATGCAGACTCCCTCTCTACATTTGGAAGTGACTAATACTCTGTTAGATAAAAGCTTGACTTGCTTTGAACACTCTCATTTTTCATCAGCTCATGCATATTTCAGTCCTTAAAAAAGACTCCTGTCAGCTGCGTCTATGAGTTTTTGCCTCTAAAAAGTCTCACTCAAACTTGTCTCTCCTCTTTACTTGATGAAAATGAAGAATTCATATGTCCTCTCTTTTTTTTCTTTGGATCAAAGTTAATGTGCGACCATATAGAGTGTTACAGAATGTGACTGATGAACTGTGTGCTGCTGCTGCTGCCATATAAGCCATCATGTGCTGTTGTTTTGTGTGCATGGGTGTGTGTTCATGTATGTTCTTGTGGGTTCCAGTGTACAGATCAGCTTCTAGGACAAATATATGTTTGTACATATGTGTCATCGGGGTATTAATCAAGTTGTGGGGACCTAAACCTGTTTACACACTCACATTATGGGGAATTGTCTTCCTTATGGGGACAAAAAGCAAGTCCTCATAACGTCACTCATTACATTTTAAGGAGAAGCCATGTTTTAAGCCAAGAAGTGGCTATGGTCAAGGTTCGAGGAAGTCTCCATGAAACGAATGTAAGTCAATGTAATGTCCTCTGAAGTCATCAAGAAGTGTGTTTGTACTGCTAACAAGTCATTTTCCCCCAACACAAGCAGTAATGTGCTAACGTACCCCTCCCACGAGCGTGTTGCACCTTTCCAGATTTAGGCTTTCATTTCACACCCACAACACACACACGGCCCCCATCCCAGCCCATGTGGGCGATCTGTTGGCTGCGGGTGGTATATTTGTATAAGGGCTGAGAACACATTAGCACATCCAACCACGTCCTGTCACAGTATGAGCAGAACGAAGAAGGAAAATTACCTCACTCTGGTGTGAATGTGTCTGGCAGCAACTTCCTGCACCATCAAAGTCAACTTTTCAGAAGGTAAAGTTGTGCCAGTGGAGCAGCTGCATATTTAATCATTTACAAGGGACTTTCACTGAGTTGTCTTGGTCCCAGGTTTGGGAAACATGCCTCTCTTTCTCTCTTGTCTCTCCCTATCTGATTGTGTGTGGTCTGAAACCAGCTTTGCAAAACCAGCTATGCCACACAGTAAGTCGTTCCCCACCATCTAACTGACAAACCTCTCACATGAAGGCTCGTTTAAGATTCTGCAACTGTCACAACGTCTTATATATCATTTTCTTATTATTTTACTCCTACTCTTTTTATATTTACTGAGACATAGAACTCTAGCTCCAGTGGTTATTCTGTTAAAGAAAGAAATGTATTCTCTGTTGGTCAGTCACAAGGGTCCACTGGACTCAGCTGTCTGCTCTGTTTTCAGACTATGGAAGCTGTGTTTTCTAACTGTTGTGGTCCTTCATTATACATTAAGTGTTCATAAAAACAAGAATGCAGCATTTTTGATTATTTGCTTCTTGAATAATTGTATAAAGTATAATATGATAGTTATATTACATGGAAACATTATGGTTTATGGTAATATTAATTGTGTAATTAAACAGCTAAAAATGAAAACGTTTCTTTGGTTAAACTGTTTCATAGCATTTTCCTTCCAAGAAATCTACAGGGCCTGTAAAATAAAGTGTGACTGTATTTACTTTCCTCCTGCGAGTGAGTGAAGACCCTCCCCTGCACTGTGTTTCATATTCTAGGCTAGTCAAGAACCTTTTAACAGAGGAGACAGGGTTGGTTCCATCCAGTGTACTGCAAACAGCACCTGAAGGAGGTCATCCATTAAGTAACAACACCCATGCTTCTGGCTAACCACTGGCTGCCTTGCTGTAACATGTTCACTTGCCCACCCTCCCCTCCCCCCTCCCCCTCTGACTTGGCAGTTGGGCTGGGGCTCAAGGGATTGGGTGGGCCTGGGTGAGCCGCTGCTATGGGAGAGGGAGGGACTGCTGGATGGGATTCAGGTCGGATGGATGGAGCGGATTGGGATTGAAGAGCTTTGGCTTGTTGACTTGAATTATCAGAGCATGATGTCACTGATCACACACTCTCCCCATTATTTCCTTCTCTCTCTCTCTCACTCTGCCAGGGAGTGGAAGTAGAAAGAAAATATCCATTTGAGATTTATTGTCTCAGTGGTTTAAATTGTACATGACATGCTGATTTCCTTTTTGACAAAAAAAAATAGCATGTGCTCAAAAATGTTTTTTTAATTATATCAGGACACACATAAGGTTCTGTATGGATTAACAAAGTCAGAAGAATTATGTGGGTAATCCAGGGCTCCAGAAGTAAAAGTCCTGTTTATTTCCCAAACTGACAGTTACAGGTGATGAACCTGGAAGACTTGGATATCATTAAATGAAAAAAATCAAACTATACAACTCCCATGTCATCAGAAAAATCCAAATACAGATGTCTGTCACCTGTATCATGCAGACTGCAGCTACACATTATTTTCTGAAGGAAGCTGATGAAAAAAAATCAGCATTTTAATTAAGTTTAGATTCTGGACCCATTTTGAATCAATTTGGCAACAGTAGCGCAGTGTTCATGCTTGCCACTTATCTCTCATTGACTTCTTCTGCATAGCCAAGTTACAACTTGTGTTTATCATAGCCTTCCCTAACCCAGGGACTCTTTCCTGTTTCTATCATCCACCCCATATGGTGAGAAGATGGTTCACATCACTGCTCTAGGGTCTTTTTTAAATCTTTGGCTGACACCAAATGCACAACAGTGATATTAATGACTCCATAACAGATGTAGCATTCAGCCCAAAACAGTAGAACAATAGGTTTACCAGTGTACACAGTGTGTACAACTAGTAGTACTACTAGTAGTAGTAATAGAAGAGCATGATATTGCTTTGGCACATGAGAGTTTTCACTTTTAGAGTAAGACTTAATTTATTTTGTGAGGTTGCAAAATAAGCATTAACAGTGGGCAAAAGATTTAACTCTTAAATTTAAACTATTAATTTCTTCCAAACTATCGCAAATAACTGAGAGCTGCACATACACACACACACCTGATATATCAATCTAGAACATACCTAAAACTTGAGCACAGATTAATACTGCGTCAATAAACACCACAAAATCAGCATTTCATAGCAGCCAGCCACTCCTTTGTCTCTCTGTTCTACCACTTCATTGTGCCCTCTGTTCCCAGTCCATCTCTCCACCTTCTCCTCCCTGCGGCTGGGTTTCGAAGTGTTTGTCACAGCCTTGCTCATTTTTGTTACGAAACTCAATCCACCCCTTCAAAACAGCAACAGCTTTGTACTCAGTTGCTCTCCTTTTTGCTTCCTTTCCTCTCTTTCTTTTTCTGTTTCTGAGTTTGTTATAGTTTGTATGTTTGTTTTGATACACGAAGACTGAATTACACACTCTGGCACTTACCCTTCAGCATTTTGGTTAAGTGGAGCCTATTTAAGGAAAGGCCTCTTTGTTTTCTGCCACCTCTATAATTCCTTATGCACTAAACTGGCTGATGATTTTGCAGATATTGAACTCCTCACTCTTGCAGTGTTCAACAAAAATGAGTACCCCCTGGTCAATACTGGTAATGTGTTAAGTGACAACAAAACTCAACACACTCTTCATGACATTCTTTTGTTTTCTGAATATTTTGTATGTCCATAGTTATTTTTGATGATAGATTCCATCCTCCTGTAAAATGGAGGATACAGGTCTGACTCACATCTGTGGAGTGATGCTCTGTCATGATTCTTTTCAGCTGCTCTTTACTGGAGTCGTTTTGTTGCTGTCCCTTCTTCCGTAAAATGTTGTATGTTGTATTGGATTCAAGTCAGGAGACATTCGTAGCCAGATCAGAGTTTTCACTTTTTTTGAACTGTTGTATGATATTTGCAGTGTTTTGGATTATTGTCATATTGGAAAATGCCTGTTCTGATCCTCATTCTGTCATGTTGCTCTGTGTGCCTTTATTTTGAATATAGTCTAACTTGTCTAACATCTAACTTGTTTGTTTTTAATTATACACAAGACCAAATACCCAACATGTTAACTTTGAAGTAATACAAATATCGGTGATGACAGCAGTTGTGAATCATGTAACATTTCAATGACATTACACAGGGGTGTACTCAGTTTTGTTGTATACTGTATATCTCGTATACTGTTCGCTTCATGGTTTGGTTTGTTATGTTTTATTGGCACAGTGGTTCAGGCTGCACATCTCCCTTCTTAAATACTATGTTTTTGAGTATATTGTATAATAAAATGAGAGATTGTATTTAAATTTGAAGCTAACAAGAATCTGTATTTTTTTTCCAGATATCTTCAGTGATCTGTGTACAGCAGCTCTGTCTGACTCGGACGAAAATGAAGCCAGCATGTGGGGAAATGAGTTTCATGACAGCAGATACACATAACTATTGTCATTCATGACGCTGGACGACAAGCATTTTGGAGGATCACTTGACTGATCATTTTAACTATAGATTTTCAATTGTAATTTCTGAAGCTGAACTTAAAATATCAATGACTATTAGTTTTCTACTTGTACTTCTTCTGCTGGACTACAAATATGGCCTGCTGTTGTTCTCATGTCTGACTTATTGAAGCATCTCAGTGAAGCCATATAAGTTTACTTCAACCAGCTGCCACCTCTGTAGAACTGAAGACTGAAGGATGTGGACAATGAACTTTGGAAACCAGAAGGTGGATATTTGCATATCACATACTGTAAAAAATGCAATTCCAGAGTGGTTGGGCTAGATACCTGGAATCTCACATTTCTCCAGCGTGTAACTTGGACAGCCACAGGAAATAAAGTGATGAATTCCATGTGCTGGTTGTGAGCAGGCATTGGCAAGGTGCCCTGTTTTGCTGCTAAACTGCACTGAAGTGAAACTCTTGAAGATCAGGTTCTGCCTTCGCTTCCTCGCCTCAGCTGCTTCAGCTGCTTCAGCTTTTCAGGTTCAAACTGCAGACACTCCAGCTGTAGCTGTAGTCTCCAGAAGAACCTCGAAGTTGTATTGTTTGCCTTTCTTATTCCCAGTAGAGTATCGACCTTGTGTCATTACGTTGCATCAGATATATTATTTCAATGTGCCCATTCTCACACCCTGTTGACTCACAAATGATCTATATAAATTGCCCTAAGCAGTAGAAAGATGTCTCCCTTTCATCTATGTATTTATAACCCAGATGTTCTTCTCTGTGCACTGAAGGAAAGAACTTGTATTATATCATGTTGGTTTGCTTGTTTTTTTTTAGTTTCTGTTGGGCAGAAACTGCCTTATAAAGTTACTATGGCTGATATGTTAATATGGGGTTACATTTGAATTAATTTGTTTTGGGCAACACAACCAGTCCATGTTATCTCGGCTTCTATCTAAGTTATGTTTTTTTGAGAAGAATAACTGGGTTTATTTTTTGTGTAGAGACACAGAAAATCCTCAGCCACAAATTTGATTTGTCTGTCCTCTTTATGCCAAGCAACAGTGAAGCTTGTGTATGGAGCTTGTTTGCTGAAAGCAGTTTACTGCTGCATCCATAAACAAGGTTGACCAAAACAATGAGTGAAAAGCAGCATAATGATCTGTAGAGTGCCACTACACAGCTGGATGATTATTCTCTCTCTTATAGTGATCCATTTTACAGCACACATAGTTATTTCATTCATTGTTCATATAAATGTATTGATTGGTGTAGCTTTAAAAACAAACCTTGCTATGTCATGGGTACAACAATTGATAAAAATTTAACCCTGAAGGATTCGCTTCATTAGCTAATGACAGATAGATAGATAGATAGATAGATAGATAGATAGATAGATAGACAGATTTCCAGCTGAAATACATGTGAGGAATAAATCAATCATGATGTGTTTTCCAGTTAATTTTTTATATATTGACAGCAAATCAAGCAAGCATCACTGCAGCACATCTTTTCTTTGGATGGATTGGGTGCAGCTGTAAATCTTGTTTTAGGAAAGAGCTTTATCTATCTTGACATGTTATGTTACTTGGACTCATCTCTACATAATGGGATTTTTACCAGCAACATATGTTTTGAAAAAAAGTCAGGAGACTGTTAATATATTTCCAGCAAGTGATTTTTCAGGGAAATGCTTTACTAGTGAGCAGAACCATGGTTGTTTCCTAACATTAGTTGCATTGATTTCACCTATTCAGAGAGGAAAATAGCAATGTACACTGAATGCCAGGAGGGCATTATAGTAAGTGTAAATAAACATCAGGGTTTATTTACATCTTCAGTGCATTGTTGTATTGCTTTTTTTTTTGGGGGGGGGGCACATTCGGTGTGACTACTGTATTGTTATACTGCATTCTCAGAGGCTTTTGGCACTGTATTGCATTTCTACTGACAGATGGAATTTGAAACAGCACCACTGTATTTACAAATGGCGGCACATGAAGGAGCCTATATAGTTCATGCAGTATTCGTAACCATCTGTAGTTTGCAACCTATTACAGATGGAAAGACGATAACCAGATATCAAAAGTTCAATATTCACATGATTACTGATTACATGTCAAAATGTAAGACCTAGTTGTTCTGTAAAGAAGCTACGGTCAGTCAGTCTTTGAAAATAAGCAAGAGTTTAAGCAACCTGACCTTGACAAGCAATTAAAAATTGAATGGTTTGAGGATGGATGGACAGACAGGTTGACTGGAGGGTAGTGAATGGATGGATGCTGAATTCATGGATGCATGGATGATTAGACTGGGAGGTAGGTTAATGGATGGATGATTGGATGGTTAAATAGAAGGATGGATGGATGGATGGATGGTTGGATGGTTGGATGGACAAATAAGGATTTTAACACTAACTGTGTTACCATCTGTAACAGAGGGCAGAACTCAATAAATGTCATGCATTGATAACAGTCTGGCTGTAAAGACAAACACTGCTATTGAACATACTGTACATTATGTTCATTCTATGTTCTCAGAACATTCTATGAAAAGTATTGTATCTTTGTAAGTAAAATATTTCAGTTGTATTGCATCCTGCTGCAATTTAATTGCCATTTATCAGTACTATAGAATGTATTACGTAGGTATATTGTAACTGTCATTGTAATGTACATATTGCTTCATTGTGATAATATGCATTTACTCGAGATTTTGTCACTCTTTTTTATATTTTATTTGTAATCTATTATTCCAACCTTAAAGTGTATGTAAAACTCTGAACTGACACGGAGGTGTAGCACTTAAAATAAAGACCACATTTTTTATAGATTATGTTACTTCTTGTTAAAAAGCAATACACACTCCAAGTGTGCAGATCTCCACCCAGCCTGAACACAGTTCAGTGTACACAGTTGTCATCTTTGCTTTTGATAGGATTTTCTGAAAATAGAATAAAATCAGACCAGGTTGGGAAATGATGATGGTCTTGAATGAATATTGAAAATGAATGATTTGAAGTGGACAACAAGTCCTCCAACCTATAAAATACATTGTTTGTCTTTACCCTAACCAAGGCAGGGCATTACGGACATATGCAACATGTCATGGCAACAATATTATGGCCCTAATTAGTGCACCTTAACTGTAATTTATATGGTTAAAAGTTGTGCAACGTCACAGTTTGGTTACAGTGAGGAACAAAACACTACTTGATTTATAGGTTCAGGATAAAATTGTTGTTTTGGTTAAAAGGATTTCATTAAAGTAAGAGGACCTTTAGTCATCATGGTTGAAATAGTAAAAACATGGTTAAAGTTGCAGAACAGCCATGGATTAAAGAAACACAGACTACTGGTTTCACAGTCACCAAAATCCTTAGTCCCAGTCCCAGGGTCACTTTTTTACAAGAAGATTCTGAAAACACAGTATATGACCCATTGATTTTTAGGAGAAAGGTGAAATGATTTGACTAAAATCCAGCCTTTGCCTCTCAGAGGCATATCAATTGCTGTAAAACAAGTCATTCAGTTTACCCTTTACCCTAACCACATTAGACCACAGACAAGGCAGACTGTTGTGAAGCCGCCCTTGCCCAGGAGCAGGTAGGGTAACACAATGAGTATTTATTAAAAGGGTTTCAGGCAGAGAACACAACTTTGCAATAACCCTCGAAACTTGATAAAGTAGGAGTGTCTTTGTCCATGTGTGAAGACTCGGGCATGCCATACCAATCAGGACTGACCTCAGGAGGTAAAGAGCAAATCTGTGGACGTCATTTTTGAGCATATCACAAACATATCTATATTTCTCTGCTGGCTTTCTATTAGTCAGCCTCATGAGTTCTGTAATATTATGAATAAACAGTAAGGGTATGATTCTGAGAATGGTAGTTATTTGTACCTTGATTAAAGTAGTTTTACTTTAATAATCCTAATAATTTGTGACCACTATGACAGGATCATCTCAAAGTCCAGCACTGGCCTGCTTTAATCCTTTGTGCTCAGTTGAACATTTTATCTTTGACACACAAATTGCCAACTTTGGGCCACTAAAGCAAGCGGATGGGTGAGCTTTGAGGGAATGGAGGGCCAGAGTCCAAAATGGATGAAGCTCTTATATCTTATATCATATCACAGTTGATGGTACAAAACTTTGTAAAGTTTGGTTATAGAAGTGAAATCTTCTTATTAGCTCCAGTACAAATTCCCCAGCTCTGCAGTCACTCATCATGGATTAAAAAAAAAAATGTTTAAGCCCTTTGCTCCTCTTGGATGCATAGGCCATTGATGAACAACACTCTGACTATGGCTTTTCTCTCAAGCTCTCCCGAGTTGAGCCCATTCTCAGATACTTCTGCTGTAGCAGGACGCTCTCCTGCGCTCCCCTCCCTTTCTGTGGGTTGCACCTGCCGGTGTGGGTCCCTCCACGGTGATTACCAGGTGGAGCGACCCACCCTATATTAACGGTTAGCAAATGCGGCGCTCAGTCTGCTTGTGTCCTCCCCTGTTTGGTCTGGTGCTGGTGGCGGTGCATGGTTTGTCGGCGTGGCTGTGCCGGAGCTCCTTCGCCTCTCATTGACTCTGTAAGTTATTGCCGTCGTGGTGGTGTCTGCGGTTCATGTGGGCTCGGGCATGATGCCGCTCTCTGTGTTTAGTGCGTGGTCCGCCCGCCGACCGTGGGGAGCTGGGGACCGGTTGTGCTGTTTGGCTGTTGTTTGGGGCCGCTCTCGCTGGGTAGGTCCGCTCACGTAATTAGCCACCACCGGCTCGCTGGCCACCAATTCACCTTCTTCTCTCCTCCTAGCTCGCTGCTCTCCCCCTCCACTGTGGGGGCTCTGCTGCCGCTGCTGATTAGTGGCACCCCGAGGAAGTGCATGCAGCAGCCATCTCCATAGACGCCACTGCTGTCTTGTGTATGCTAATTCGTGCCAGCATTCACCTCCCGCGCCGGTTGGTGATGGACCCCGGCGGCTGCTCTCGATGTGGAGTGTTTTAATTATTAGTATTCACGCTCAAGACCGACGCTAACCAGCTTTGTGGCTGGTAGTTCATCAATGTAGTTCATTTTGTGGCTTCTGTTCAGTTCGGTTGGTTTAGATATTATTTTCTATTTTCTCTTTTGCATGGTTAAGATTTTGGTTTGCCATTTTGTGTATTTAGTTTCTCCGTTGCCTTTGTTTTGATTTATTTAGTTGTTGCTTTTCTTTGAGCTTTGTTTTGCAGTGATAATTATTGCTTTCTTTGATTTTTGCCTGTTTAATTAATGTTTATTTTCTGTACTTAAGTTTGTTTCTATTTTGTATTTCTAACCTTTTGCTTGTTTGACTAGTTTGATTATTTTTCACTAATTCAATTTCTTTTCGTTTTTTTTTATTATTCTTTTGCATGTTTGCTTTGAGTGGTAGTTAGATTAGTTTCCCTTTTGTGTGTGTTGGTGTGAACTGTGACTGACTACTTTTATTGTTAATAAAATTGTCAATTGCTCATAAATCCGTCTATGTGAGAGTGCAAGAACCTGAACGATTTTCCTGGGGGCGAAATTCCCCCAGGTGGCGTTGTCGCGGAAGTCCTTCACATATCCATTGTTCAATTGGTACAACCTTGTCTTACTGCTCCTCTTCCACCCTTCTCATGTTTTGCCATGCTTCTTTGTGGCAATGGTTGTATTCCTTTTAAGCCATTGCTTCTTCAGATGTTGTTCTTGCATTGTTGACATTTTCCTTCAACTTTCTCCTCTGCTGAATTATGTTGAGGGTTTCTGGTGTTATCCCCAAGGCCTCCTCACATGTTGAGCTCCAAGCAGCTTTTAGGTGTTCCCACTACTCGTTTGTTGTCCATTAGCTTGAATTTCGCCACCAGGAGATGGTGATCTGAGGCTGTGTCTGCCCATGTCTTGTCCTGACATTTTCCATAGTTCTTCTAAACTTTTTGTTGATACAGATATAGTCGATATGGTTTTCTGTGACATGATCTGGTGATACCCAGGTTGTTTTGTGGATTTTCTTGTGGGGAAATACACTCCCCCCCAATCACCAGATTATTGTTTACACAGGTTTCAGCAAACATCTCGCCATTTTCATTCATGGTCCCCACTCCAAGTTTACCCATCACCGTCTCATATCCCTCATTTTGGCCTCCAATCTTGGCGTTAAAGTCTCCAATCAGGATAATGAGGTCTCTGGCTCTAATATTACTAAGTAAGTGGTTTAAGCTGTCATGGAACCTGACCTTGACCTCATCATCTGCGGTCTTGGTGAGTACATAGCACTGGATTATGTGGGTTTTCACTCTGCTGTTTCTGAGATGATGCGAGAGCTGATGGGTTTCCATGAAGTTAGGGCCTTCCTAGTGCCTGTTGTTATCACGATGGCCATTCCCTCCGTATGGATTGCTGCCTCCTCTTCATATCCAGAATAGAAAATGGACTGGGCACTGGTCAATTTGGCCTCACCCGACTGCGTCCATGTTGTTTCTGCCAGGTCCAGGACTGAAGGAGTTTCCACGTCCCCACGGGGATGGATTTCCTTGGCGTCAGAAGGTGTTTCGACTTATCAGCACCCTTGAAGGTTTGGCTGGTAAGGGTCATAGACCCCATTGCTGGGGCACCTTCTTTAGTCAGGTGTGTGATTTGTTTTTTTATTCATTAGTGTTTCTGTAACTGGAAGGGGTAGTTAACCCCTATGCCCAACCCCCAACCTGCAGAGCCAGTTGCTGCTTTTCATCTGGCCTCTACTCTAGAAACCTGCCCAGCACGGTTGAACCTACTGAGGGTATGAGCCCCCACTGGTATAGCCTTCAGAGTCACAGAGGCATGCAAGCACCCCCACCACAACAAGGTAGCGGCAAAGGAGTGTCATCGCTGGAATGTTCTCCCTCAGTGGTGGTATTGCGCCCAGGCCAACCTTCTAGTGTGCGCTTGTGTTGGCGATGGTCCCTTTTCTCTGTGGACTAACCCCAATTTTCCTTTTTGTCTTCCCAAGATTCACATTGAAATGAGCCAATTGAGGTGGTTTGGGCATCTTATTAGGATGTCCCCTTTGGAGGTTGAGGGGTACACCTAGAACTGGCTAGAAATAACTTGGGGTCTGCTGGGAGCATCTGAAAAATTTTGCTGGGGTGAGAGAAGAAGATGGATGAATGCATGGCTGGAGACTAATAAATATAAGAAGTGTGTGTTTAAAATCATACTTCAACCATTTACTCTACTCTTGGGTATAGTCTACAGTTTATATTCTGCTGCATTATATCAACCCCTGCAGTGTGTTAGCATTATGTTAGATCATAGTAAAGGCTGTGATACATGAGCTCAGATCATGCAGACTTTGATAAATTTATAGTACATTACCATACCACAACATTTACTTTTTATGTTGTACTGGTCCATCATACTGCAAGGATACCACAAGAACATTTTTCAGTACTTCCTTACATTTTTGTAAGCACTTCACTGTTGTCTAACAGGTTTGTGGTCAAATTGTTAGCTAAAGAAGTTGACTAGCTAGCATGGTCAGAGGTTGCTACTGCAAAACCAAGCCTCTAATTCAGAAAGATGTTCAGTCAACTTTATCAGTGCTCGTCTGTGGTCTGAGAAGGCCTTAAGGTGGGACTTTTCCTTAACTAGCCAAGTTAAGAAAAGTTCCTAATAATAATGACTTTGTCATATCTTTTCTCTAAGATTTGTATGATTTGGTGTAAGAGTAATTCACAAAGCATACTAAAACTAACCTAAATTAGAGGTAGACCAGAGGACGCTTAGGCCACTAAGATGTACACACATTCATTTGCTGCAAGGAATGCCTCATCATATTACTGTTTTGAAAAAGTACAATTATAATCAACAGTGTTTTGATGAAGGATTTAATAAGGATTGTACTTATCAGCAAACCAAAACAATCCAGCAATATAGGAAGTTCAACACTAAAAGTTCATTGTGTTGCTCTGATGAACTTGGAATGTCTCAGCCATCTGTCAGAATTATTCATCAAACCATAAATGCTATCTTCAGACCCCACTTATGTACACTGAAAGATACATAATTACAAACTGATTAATGGCCATTACAACTTAGAATTATCATCATGGGATGGAAATTTGCTTGTTTAAGTGTATTAAGTATATTATCACAGTGTCAACATTCAGATACTATATTTTATATTTTACTTTCTCCCATGTAAGAAATCTGTAACAGACTCTCTCCTGACAGTTCTGAATGAAAGTAAACTCTTAGCTCGAAACTTTTAGTGCCTTTTAGTGGTCGACAAGTGGTCAACCCTCGCTGTGCAGGTAATGGTTTGGAGCCATGGATGATCCAGAGGTCAGAGCACTGTCTGCTGCCTCCTCTGCAGACTGATGCTGTTTACACAGTAAGAACATACTGTAGACCCAAATTTTCATTTCAGATATACACTACATTCATCACTGTATTGCAAGCATTTGCAATATTATTCAGTTTCTACTCCCAGTTGGTTTTATTTGTTTGAATGGAGAAAACAAGTTCTGCCAAAGCATTTCTCACCATCCCCAAAACAGGCCTGTCTTACCTTGATTGCATCCTAATGTAGATGTCAGAGGTTTGTGATAGTTAGGAGAAAACTGCTGTTTTGAAATGAAAAATATAAATAAAGAATATATCATCTTACCAGTGCCTATGCTGTTGCCAGACAATGATTAAAATATAGACAGTTTATGCTCACTGGAACATGTTACTTTCCAAACACGTATACACATTTCACCAATGTGGACGTATAGACATCCAGTTATGATGTCAGCACAGTACTTTCTGTGTAGTATTAAAAAGTACATCCACCAGGGTGCAGATTGGAGCTGAGTCTAGCTTGCTAAGTAGGCTGAATGCAATTTCATCTCACTTCACTATTTAGTCTTGTGTTCATTACAGAAGGTGGGGTGGAGCAGGTTATTTTCTTTTGTTTTTGTTAAACTAATCAGTAACAACTAAGATATCTGTCATTATATATTCTTTTAAAGTGTAAGTTGACATGATGCATCAATTTGTCTGGTTGTGTTCCAAGGATATTTAAAGACAGCAATATATTAGACATGCAGACCACCCATTCTTAGTCCCATCAGCAGAGCTCTCAATAGTCAACACACAGCAGCAGACCTATTTTCTGCTTCTATTTCTAAATATAGATGGTGATTCACAGGTCTGCAACCACACTAGATTGACTCATTCCTGGCCAACATGGAAAATTTAAAGGAACTCTGTTGCTCTCTCTGCAGAGGCTCTGGTCCTTCAGCATCTGTGGCACAATGTGGTGGGTGTATTATGAGCCTGCGTTGGCCAACAGCATTTTTTACACTGTGGTCTGCTGGGAGAGGAGCCTGAGGGTGGCTGACCCCAACAAACTCAACAAACTGATTCAGAGGGCTGGCTCAGTCCTTGGGGTGGACCTGGGCCCTCACCATGTGGTCACAGAGAGGAGGATTTAAAAATTCCTCTCATTCATTGATGTCTCTATGCAGTATTCTAATTAGCCAAATACCCAGCCTCACACCCTTTCTAATATGATGTCATTGCAATAAGGTCTAGTTGACAAAGACTCTCACATCTCTCACATTTTTCCTCTTGTTTGTGCACATGGCAAAAAAACAAACTTTCGTTGTTCACTCAGAATTTCATGTCTCATGATTGAACTGTGAAGGTATGTTAAAATGATTATAAATCACAACTTTGCACATTCCCAGCAATACTCTGCTGTTGTCTGCTGTAAATTGTTCATTTGCTGATGACCCACATTGTGCCTTTCATTCAACACATTAGCACGTTTCCATGTTTGCACTTTTGCATTTGTAGATTTTTCTGTTCCGTTACTGTGTATTGATTGTTATTACTGTTCAATTAAATAAATGAATAAATAAATAAATAAATAAAGTTTTTTTTTAAACCTCCTCTTTCCTCACTGCATGTTGAGCAACTGTAAGAAAGCAGTCTCAGTGTTTTGGTCTGTGGTCTCTCCCCTGCTCTCTCTCCCATCTCTCTGTCAACCCAAGACAGATAGCTGTCCCACACGCTGTCCCCCTGTTAAAAAGAAGTTTTTCCTCTCCACTGTCACCAAGTGTTTGTTTATTGTGGGAACTCTTGGGTTTCTCTCTCTAACATTGACCTCACTCTTTAAAGTGCCTTGAGATAATGTATGTTTTATACTGGTGCTATACAATTAAATTGGATTGGACTGGATTTCAGTTTGTTTGATTGTCAGACCTCAAGTGCTCATCATATACTATATATAATATTTTTTAGTTTGGTGTGACAGTTAGATATAGTATTTTCAACGCCAAAGAACTAATAGCTAAAGATATGAAAATAAAACCCACCATGGCGTCCTTTTTTTAGGCTGACCAAGGATTAACCTGTCTTCACTCTTTCCACGTGGAAGTGACATTAGCCCTAATCATTATTATTTTACTTACTGTTGCTTAATTTTCTTTTGTTATTTTGTCAGAAAAAACACATTGGCTTGGATTTTGTGGAACATGAGCAGTATTCACTCACATTCAAATTTAAATGAACAAAATTATCATGACCTGATAGAGCTGCAACAGTTACAAGATGGAAGTTGTAGGATCCACGTATTCATCCTGTAATTCTTAGTTTGTAAATTAATTTTCTTACTTAATAGTGTGGACTTATTGTTTACACCCTAAATTATATGTGCAAGAATGGCCTTATAAAGAGTTTCACCTGGTTGTTTTTATATCTGTATGGTGGCCTGCTTATATCTCAAGAATGTGTGGTCTCCCTCAACCTCCCTCATGTGTGTGAATGAGCATCAAAAAGGAGCAGAAATAGAAATATAAAGGTTTGAGGAAATGCATAGAGGACAAACCTGGACAGAGATGTGGTCTTGACAAAGCTTTGTTCCACACAGTGAACCTCCTGAGGGCTGAACACAGGAAGACAGACAGTGATTGTGTGTGCATGTGTCAGTGAGACAACTGAAGGAGCTATCCAAAAGTTGCAGGAATACGACAAGCATACTAAGGATTTCGAAACAAAAGTCAACGTAGAGGAAGCAAAACAAAAGAACTGCTGGAAGTAAATGTCTTCACCATCCTGCAGACCACATGCTGTTCCCCAAAGAGCCACTGTGTGTGTGTCTGTCTTCTTAACTTTGTGTCTGTCTGATTGTGTCATTCATGTGTCTACATGCTGTTACATGTGTTTGAATGTGCAATATGACAGACTGTTGTATTTCTGGAGCCAAAGCCAATGTGTTCACAAGAACAGAAACATGGATTATCATGCAGTTTACTGAGGACTCAGGTTTGGGCTGAGTATTAAAATTAAACTAGGTTCGAAGTCATATGGGTACAGCATCAGACATTTTTTGTGGTTGAAACCAGGGAAAGATGTGGCTACTGAAAATTTTGCGGTGCCCATAACAGAATTTCAGGAATTCTGTTGTAGTAATGTATAAGTTTCTGTATATAAAAATGTCAATATGAGAGGAATCACATACTGTTATACTTTGGTTTCTTGTTTTACAGTTAATGCTGCTAATCATCTGACATACACAAACTCAAACTGGTTTGAGTTCCCCAACAATGGTAATTGAATGATTTATGTTTCTGTATACAGTACACAAGCATAAACATTCACTGTTCTTCTAATAGACCAGTTTTTCTTCTTCTTCCTTAACAGGACATGTACACATACATTTATTTGAAGGAGTACATTGATTGAACAGGACAAACATATAGAGGAAACAGGTTTGCTCAAATTTAGAAAAACCACACAGAAGCTCAGGTAAGGGGCCATCATCAGAGGATAGGGGAACTTCCACTTCTCCGAAGTTCTTGTCTGGGGCCCGCTCAAGAGATAGTCCAGACTAAATGGGGAGCTAGGCAGCTGTCGCTCCAAATATAATGTTTGTGGGCTAAAAAATGTTCTGCTTATTGTCACTAGGTTTTTGATATACGTATTAAACACAATACACATTTTATCAACTAAGATTTTTTGCTTTTCAAATGTAGTAAAATACCTTTCTGTAAGTTTTTGTGATGTCCCACTTAAGTTCTACAGTCACTTTGCTTCTCATATTGATCGACCAGCAGCCTCCTGATCACCGTGGACAACAAAGCTGAAATGAGCTATACAGCTTTGGACACGGCATATGTCATTTTCTGTGTCATTTTAATGCTTCTAACATATGTTTTGGTCAATATGTTGTTAATGTAACCCCTGTCAGAAATCATTAACCATCCAATCAGTAATCATTATATATTGCCCTCTTGGTTCATTAGACCTGGAATTAATTGTTAATTCTGTTTGAATATTGTTGGAATTAATAAAGCGTTCTTGTTATATTGATTCTACTCTAACTGTAATAGATCGCAGTATGCAAATTAGTTAGGTGTCTCAGGCTAAAGGAATTCATGTTTGACATTTTTGAGGGACCACAGGGATGATGTAGCACACAATGGCAAAGACTTTTCAGGAGTCCTGCTGACTAGATAAATGTTCTTCGGTGAGTGGAGAAACCTGTTAGCAGGAATGCCAGCAGGGCAACACTCCTCATGCAAGCTGCAATGGTCCCTTGAGAGTTTCCTGAAGCATAGCATAGAATAAAACCTATTTAAAAGGAAAACATTTACGCCATATGACATCATCTCAGCACATGAGGGATGGAAATGGAACAAGGACCCTGTTTCACATGTCTGTTTTTAAAATACATTTTATCCTGTTCTATTTATCTTATCTTTATCTATTTATCTGACTAAAAGAGAAACATTACTTTTACACTCACTGAATACACAGTAAATTAGATTCTAGATTCAAGATGTTTATTATCATGTGTCCAGTTTAAACAGACCCCCACCAAGTCCTGTTGATGTCAGGTGGCTATACGCTGACTGTCCTGTCCTGTAGATGAGCCAACTCGGCCTCGACACCTCACTCTCCAGCTGGGTCCTGGTCTATCTTGCTGGTAGGCCATAGTAATCTCAGATCAGCAGCCAGACCTCCAGCACCACCATACTGATCATTGTCACTCCCCATGACTGTGTGACTCTTCAAACTGCTGACATCTAGTTGTGGACCTGTTCCATCATTGTATCACAGTTGTATTGTCGGCCTTATCCAGTTCATTTAGCATGGCTACTATGGCTACTCTCTAAACACTGTGGCATATGGCACTGGTTATTGCTATACTTGTGGCTATACTGATGAATATTACATTAAAAATTTAATCTGGAGAGAAAATGTTGGATTGTGCATGCCTAGAGTAGTAATAAAAAGGATGTGTTTTGTTTGTGTGGCTGTGCCTAACTTATGCTAAAGGGTTGCCGTTGGCCTGAGAGGAATTCATCATTATTGTGTGTGTGCTGAGCACACTTCTGTTTCACAACCCCTTAGAAACAAAAGCCAGCTCCAGGCCTTTTAGAAACCATGCTTTACTCTTTCAAACAAAACCCTTGTGGAAATGTGCTCTCCATTTCTCCTTTTATCTGAGAGGTGAAATCCAAGCATCTCACACATATTTTATTATTAAATAGAGTTAGTCCACAGATACACATACTTCTGAGAAGCGTTCTTTTCACCTGCAGAAATGTAACAGGGTCTGTTATTTCAGGAACAGCAAGAAAGTGATTTTTGTTGGTATTAGTGATTCTGTGACAATTTTTGAAGCATATTTTTCAATAATCATAGTCAAAATGAAAGCATATACATATACCCTGCTATTTTAGAACTTCGAGGAGAGAAAGTACCACACAAGCATTTTAATGTTTACAAAACATGAATCACAAAAGTCTCTGTGGGACTATTACACTGTAGATATTGGCATATGTACAAATCAATTCAAGGAAAGTATTCAGTGCAAGGAACACATTGTTATTAGAATCATTTTTAATATTTGATTGACTGATTTTACTGTCAGAAATGTCATATATTGCTTGTTGTACCGTGGAATAGGAACAGATGCAGTAAGAAATGACTCTGCCAGCTTTGGAAAGCAGTTGTTCAGATTATATTCTAAAATTAGGAATATGCACTTTGCTAATGATCGACAGTACCAAAAGGTTTTACACGTTATATTTTTTTCGATATTAGTGGTTTCTCTTGTCAGAGAGAGGCACAGTTTTCAATAACTTCTTGTGAAATATGACATGTGACTTCAATATTTCTAAATGTTACTTGCCATGCATGGTCAGGTCAGGTGTTTTTGTGAGAGAAAATATTTTTGGTAAAATCTTGTTTTTACTGTTTGGTGAAACAAATAGGGACAGCAGCAGAAAAATGACCTGAAAATGCCTTAAATTAGTAGGCTTTATGTAAGCCGATAGGCCTAAATATATAGACATATTTGAAAATAGAAAACATAAATATTTTCCTGGCATTATATATGGAGTGAAGGTTAAAAATGCCCACCTTTGTGGATCCTTACACTGTTTTCTCATTAACGTGGCCATACTGATGACTATGCCGAAAGAAGTAAAATGCATTTGTAGAATATAAATTAATTTAGTTGGTGTTTATTCGTGTTGGACAGTAATTACAAATTTCCGACAGTACTTGAAAGTCGCAGGCCCAGACGGCACACATTTCGCGTCGAGATTTTGAATGAACGGACCAATCAGCATCCTCGCCGGACAGACGCCTTTGGCTTTCCGTCACTCTTGCCCAATCAGCGCGGGTTCCCGTAGTTTTGCTTGCTTTTTGAAATGAGCAGTAACAGCCGGCTGACACTCGGGGAAATTAAGGAGTTGTTTGCTAATAACAAACTAAAGAGGCTACAGGTCGAGACTTTGGACGTTTCGTACGTTTTCACGTATGAAGGAAACATGCATCGATACCGTTTACCGGCTTGAGATCAAACAGACATATAACGTGTTATTTAAAGTGTGTTTTGGACCGAAGAGTACTTACCGGGAGTTCTTCGTTGAGCTGGAAACTTACTAGCTCGGTAGCTAGCTAAGTTAGCTGGAGAACTCTTTGACTGGTTCAGCAGCCAGTTTAGCTCCGATAGCTGCCTTCTCTATTGTTCTTTTTCTGTTTGATTCTTTTTTTAACGTACTAGCCATCAAAAGAGTCGGTAAGTCTTTTTCTGCTTTCTATTCCTCCTACCACAGTGAACACTTGTTGTTAGTTAACCTCCAGAGATGTAGGTAAACGGAATTTCATGCCACGATGAAAACAGCTAAAGCGACCCGGCCTCGCACTGAGGTTTCAGTTAACTCTCCTGTTGGCCTAAAAAGAAGTTATGTTGTACATTATACGCAGCATCGGAGAACATAAGAACCAGAAAGGCAATGCTGACTATTATCTTGCCTCCTTAAAATGTCTTAGCTCATTAGTTCGTTTTGTTCAGACAGGTGTCTGTTCATTGCTTCTTTGACGTCTTATCTAGATGTTTTGTCCTTTTGTTTTAGCAATAACCAACAATATCATTATTTTGTCAACGACATTTAGTCTGAACTGATAACTAGTTTTCATTAAGCGTGACAGAGGCTGGCTAAATGAAAATGGCAGCTGTTATGTAAACAACCCAACAACTGGAAAGTTTCAGTACAAACTTTTTATCCACCTTTCCTAGTTTTCCTAAAGTTATCAGAGTTCACAAATATGTTACTTTCTCTTCAGCTGAATTGTCAGACTCAGGCAGTGTTTGTGTTTGAAGTCATGCCAAGTGTTGTCTGCTGCCTTTTCTTCGACAGTTGTCACCTTCCTCCTTTTTTACCTGGTTGCTGTGCTCTCTCCCTCCTCCCTGCCTTACTGTGTTCTCCCTCTGTATCTCTCTCTGTTCATTCCCTGTAACTTTTGATAGTTTGGACAGTTTGGTGCCTCCTCAGGTCCCTGCCATGGCTGACAGCAGCATCGTGACTTTAGGGACGGCCCGGAGCCTGCTGGTGGATTCTTCGGTCTATGATTCAAGAATTGCCGAAACCACGAAGGACCATGTATTTCTGGGTATGGCATCTGAAGATGGGGAAGGTCAGTCTGCAGGGCTCACAGTTTTTTGTTGCCTCCTTCCTTCTCGTTTCTCCTCTCCAATCTCTCAATTCTGAAAGCAAACTGTTGCAGTAAAAAAAACAACAAAAAAACGAAAACCTGCAGATATACAATCTTTGATCTTAGATGTCACTGCAGATAATACCCACCAGTGTTTAACAATCTGGATTTCCCTCTGTGTGCGAGCCAAGAAGCTGTTACTTCAGCTGAAAGACAAACACAACAATTCTACAGATTCCAAAATGCACTGGTGAAACAGTGCAATAAAACCTGAGACACTGGCTCTGTAAACATCTTATTCAGTTCTACTGTGCATTCCCAGTACTTGTTGCCAGTTTATTAGATACAGTAAGGTAAAGGTAAATGCTACCTTGATGACAAATCTAGTTCCACTGGTTATCTTCGAGGGGTTCACTGCTCCATCCAGGGGGATAATAAACACTACTGTGAGATTTCATGATCACACTAAAGGAATTTGAATCTGTGGAAAATTACAAAGTTGAATCTTTGAAAACAGTTTGATAAGTACATTTGTGAAGGACCAATTAGTGGGTCGATACTGAGCATACTGAGATAATCAATAATGTCTGTCCTGACGAAACTGATGAACAAAAACAGACATTGCAGACGTTGTTGGTTATGTTATATAATAAGAGTACAGAGTGTAGTTCTACATAAACAGAGATTATGAACATTTCTTCAAATATGAATGTGTTCAAATCAGTAGTACACCAGTATTCAGTAAGTGCAGATTTATTTTCAGCAATTTTTTCTCATTTGTTATCATTAAACTGCTTCAAACCACAACACAATATCTGCATTATGTACCCCCCCTGTGAAAAACCTGTATTTGTTGATTTACTAAAGTTTGATTCTGCGGGGCTTTACTGTGCTTCTGAAATATTTTCACAGTATTTTCCTTGACGCAGACAAAATGAATCATAGTCTAGAAATTCATACCAATTAGCTCATGTTCATTGGTTATTGCTATCCTTTTCAGAAGCAGTCACTGGATTAAAAAATAATATAACATTTAGTGATGACTGCTTTAAATCCGTATGATAAACTGCTGATGTTTAAACTTGATGCGAAGAGTTGGAGGTTGGATTTATACATTGGACTTTATAGGGGACAGTTGGGTGTATGGAGCCCTGGGGCAAACCCTGCCAATAAACTAGCTACTGTAGGTATATATTTAGGGCTACATTATACTTTTGCTTTCTTCTAATAATAACTATGCTGAGTCTGAAATAGGTTGTTGTCTTTAGTGACAGTATGAAATAATAAGGACCTGTTTGTAAAGCCCAGAGGTGTTATTTCCAAACACAACAAGGGCCCTTATCTTCCTCTTTGTGTGGGAACTAAACCTAGTTCTTATGTTCTACTGAAGTGAACATACAATATGATGGCTTCTTCTGTTACTCTTATATTAATTATCCAATTTCTATGCAACCCTTCTTTCCATTTTGCTTTTAATCACTGATGAAAGTGTTTTGTCTGACTCATATCCCTGGCTATCTACCTGACCTCCCATTGATCACCTGTGTGTGTCAGCCCCTGTTCACTCTGTCTCTGTGTCGCCCCCTCAGATATGCTGCCAAAAGTGGAGACGCGAGTTGTTCTGGTGGGAGAAGCAGGCAGAAACGGAGCGCTGGTCAAAGCACTGCAGGTACATCCTTCCTCTATTAACCCTGAAGGCCCACTGTGGTCCGCTGGCTCACCTCAGCATCACCGCTTTCTCTATTTCATGAGTAGGGTATGGAAACTCCGTTGTGAAGGACAGACTAATGCTTCTGGGTTGAACTTGTCATTGTTGAATTGGTCAGTTTCCCTGGAATTTGTGCATTCAGTGATTCCCCCTGATTGTCTCAGGTGGGAAATACACCCAGGGTTTCCTGCCACATAGTGAGTTTCGCGGTTAGCGTTCTTATCATTAAGTTTGCTTGTCTCCCTCTCATGCACACACACACACAGGATGTACATATGCATTGAATTTGATTCATTTCATGTAGTCATGCAAACATGTTGAGAGGCGTGCACATCTTGTACAGATAATCTTAAAAGACCTTTTAATGAGTTTTTTCGAGCCTTTCGGTGTGCAGTATCACATTTAATTTAAGTATTGATGGGTTCCTGTTTGAAATTGGATGGGTGCCGCATGAAGCTTTTCTGTTCAATATCATAGACACATTCATGATGTCTGCAGTTCATGGTGCTGTCACCAGGTGTAACCATCATTTCTGCCATGTGCTGACATGTCATAGCAGGAAAAGTGCAGGTGTTACTGCAAACATTAATAATGGCTCTCTTCACTATGCACAGCACAGGACTTTTGGTTTTTGACCCGTTGAGACCCAGAGTGATGTACATCTGTCTGTGCACTTCACTCAAAGCACATTATTGTGTTGGGGAAAGGCAGGATTAGTACCTACTAAGCATTAGTAACTGACCGAGGAGATTGTTGTTATGTTTGGTTCAACATCTCCAGTTGTTAGAATGTTAGCCCACAAAAGAGCTTTATTTCCTAATTTCGTAACATTGTCAGGATATGTTTTTGACAGAGTTTATTTAACCCACTTCTCTGTAATCTCTCTCTCAGACACACCTGCCTGTCTGCAGAGATAAGCGATGTTAACACAGGGAGGCCTGTGTGCACTGCTTCACATCCTGCAGTATTTAAGTGTAGCTTCTCGGCACAAACCAGCTGCTCTGTTTCTCCCCTTCTCAAACAGCAATTGCGCGCTCACTCTGAGGGCCTTTCATGAAGTGTGCTTAACCACCAAGAGGCAAAAGGAGTTGAGGGCTGTCTGAACACACCATTAAATTTGGTCCGTGCAAGTGTGGGAATCACGGGCAAAGAGACGCGTGTCCTTCCACATGCAGCACTGTGCCAGCAAAGACGAGGAGGAGGCTGCTGCAGTGCTGCAGTTAAAAATTGTTGTTTTGTTTTGTTTACAAGAAAGACTCCAAGGGGGGCCCTCTTTAATCTGATACACCTCACGAGTTGCATGATTAATGGCCACACACGCACACTCGTGGCAAACACAGAACTTTAGGAAAAAGGGGAAGTCACTTTCTGGTCTGAAAAATGAAGCCAATGTCGAAGAGTCTATACCTGTCTTCTACTTAATGACCATTAGGTGGTGATTCCACCGGTTTTATAGAAGTCGATGAGAAAATGAGGGTACTTCTGACTTTTAGTTAGTTCATAGTCTCAACCCAGAGATCAACTATTCTTCAATACAACATGATGTTCATTTTGTAAATTATGGTCTGACTATGAGGAAAAAAGATGATAGAGCAGAGGATCTTTCAGGGTGTGGCTACAGTGTGATTGACGGGTAGTACAGTTAGCCATCAGTCATTTCCATCATGTCGTTTGCATCATTCTCAGCTGTCTGATCCACCCCTCCCTCCCCTCCAGCTCCACCCTGCCATCCAAAAATGGTAGTGTCCGGTTTCTAAAAGCCAACATGGTTGGTTGCTGCTCAATCACCAAACTCAATGCTTCAAAACAGCAGCTCAGACCAAACGCTGACATCGTGGAAGCCGTACCCCCCCAAACACACACACACACACACACTCCGTTGTGACTATAAATAGTATCATTTGTCTATAAAATTGTACACCTCTGCATAACATTGTATCCTTATTTACATTAAAGAAAACAAAAAGAAAGAAATAGAGTTTAATTTACAACAAAGAATAACTTTAACATTTTTTCATGCTTCATGCTGTCCACTGACAGCATTTTTCCTCGTCTCCCACCGTAGTCACAGTGAAGCCAAGCGCTAAATACGCTTCGTCATATTTCCTTGTCTTAGCTTTCAGATGATTCTGTTTTGTCTCATTATCACCATCTTTCTCCGCCTTTCTTTTCATACCTGTTAAAAAATTTTTCCACGTTGTCCCTTAAGGGTTTATATACTGCACTTCGCTTGCTCGGTGCAAAAATAACCCTACACCATAGAGCTAATACTCCCTGCGCACACTTTGACAACGAGAGTGCCACTGCCAGCTACTGTGATGCATGTGCAATTACACTTTTTTCTAGTACGGCAAAAAAAAGCATGTTCCCCAGGGTCACACTCCGCCCCCGGCATCACACCGCGTCCCGCTAAGGGGGCGCACCCCACTATTTGAGAACTACTGGCTTAAGGACACTTCAACATATGTAGTGAACTCACTGCACGTTTTGTCATTAGCTCACCTGTGTGCGTCATTTCAGTCTTCCTGCTGGTTGAAGCAGTAATCACAGTGAAGGTGTTTGTAATATCTGACGATAAGAATTTTGTCGCAGGCTATACGTCGGCCAGCAGAGGACTCGCAGATCTATGAGCACTGGTTTTGACTCCACCATCAACTGCCTGAACTTTGACCTCATGTTGTGATCAGTATACTGTATCTCTTCTTCTGAACCCTGGGATTAACCAAACACACAGGCTGTTGAAACCTGCTGTGAAGAGTTTTGCATGAGGACGTTTATGTGTCTGATCAGTGTGTATTGTTTGTATTGTGTGTGTTGTGTGTGCTCCAGTGAGCAGCATCCAGCGCCGTGTGAAGGTGATTTGGAGGTGTAGCGGCAGACTAAGTGCTGTAAGGATGACTTCCTCCCCCAGGTCTCCTGAGCCCTGTCACTTCTGAAGGCTTCCTGCTTAAATCATCCATTTCTCCCTGCCAATCTGCAGCGCGGCCACATCCAAAGACATCCGCCGACAGCTCCATCAGAGCACTCCCGATTGTCTGCCTGACCGCCTACCGCTGTCGCTCAGTCAACCCACAGAAAAAGAGGCCCCCCCTCCACCATTTCTTCACGTCTTCCCTTTCTGTCCTGCCCCCCCCCCCGCCCCCCCGACAGCTTTGAACTTTTATATTAATTTTTAACGGAAACTTCTTCTCCTCCCCAGCCTACCCCCTCCGGAGCCCGATAGCTGTTTGAAGTCGCTGTCTTTAGACTTTGCAAGGACACGAGCCCCGCCCCATCTCTTCCTCACCCCCTCCTTTCTTCATCCCCAAACTTAGCTCTGCTCTCTTCTGTCCTCATGTGAGGTTAATTTGTATGAATTTGTCTCTGGCTTCTCTTTGCTCTTTTTTTTGTTTGTCATTTTCGCTCAACCCTCCGTTCCTCCACTCTTTTTTTTTTTTTTTTTCTGCTGTCCTTGTTTCAAATGCCAGTGTTTAACACGCACTTCCTGCTGGTTGGTTTTTACAGGCCATCAGAGTAATGGAGGTACCAGTGGTAAAGATAAGAGAAGGCGAGGCGGGTGCTGAGGAGAAAATGATGATAAAATCTATAGTCCATATGGTACAGTACAGTCTCTGCCACTCTGTGTCTCTGACCCTTTGATGGGAACTTTGGGAAGCCCTGCATGAATCTTAATTCACACTGGGGTACTCACTCAATCACTGCATGCCCAGCTCACCGATGGTGCACTGATTTGTGGGTGAATATTCAAATGGAAGCGATGTGATACTTGATATCGCTATCGCTCTTTAATGGAGATTTGCACTCAAATGTCAATGCAACTTTTTGGCCGTGGAGTGATATTAAACGTCCTCTCAGAGGCTTTTTATTTAGCATCATGGCATTTAAAAATGGCCAATTTTCAGCTGTGAATACCAAGGTTAGAGTTGCAAGCAGTCCAATAAGAAGCTATTTCTACACAAAAGATTTTCAGGCCCTGAATAGCAGTACATCTTAGAAGCATTGGATTTTGAGTGTCACGGTCTCTTAAAGAAATAGTTTAACATTTTGCAGAATTTGTAAATTTCCTCTCTGAGAGTGAGATGAGAAGATCAATCGTCTTTCGAGATGTAGTTCCTCAGGTAAATATTTCCTCCATGTTTTTGATTGTAGCCATGCCAGCTTCTATGGATGATGAAATATGGCCGTAATGATCTAATGGATTGTCATGAAATTGTATGCAGGCATTCATGTTTCCCAGAGGATGAATCTTACTTACTTTGGTGATTGCCTGACATTTCATGTTAAAATTTTCACATCTAGTGAAGTCTAGTGAAATCTTCCACTGGAGGGACTGACAGGGATTTCCTACAGACTTTAAGTCTTCCAGTGACTTGACTTGAGTTAACCTTATTGTTATGCTGCCATTCAAGGTTCTGAGTAGAATGTCTCAAAAACTGTTGGATGGATTGGCATCAAAATTGGTGCAGATGTCCAGCTCGTCATGGAGGATCATCATTAACCTTTTCACTACTGGTGGTGAATGGTGAAATGCTAAATATTGATAGTGAAGATGATAGATACATAGCATGGCTGAACTCTCAGTGTGTTAAAATTTAGATTGCACAAACAAGATGTCATAAATCCAGTCTTGAGCTGTACAGATTTACAGGGTATATTGGAGCCGTGGACAGAGCCGGACAAGCCGGTTCCTCCAGCTTCAGGCACACACATCCGGCCTAAGACACACATTATATTGATCTCCTCATCTCTTCTTTAGAGATTAAGAAAATAAATGTAAGTCCCAAAATGTTAAACTGTTCCTCTAACACAGTGTCCAAATCAGTGTGGATACTAACCGTGTAATAACAAATGTGGCTTCTGTGTGTGTGTGTGTGTGTCACTCCACTGATGCAGCTCCACATCTTCTGCCTTTTTCCTGCGTTACCCACTGGAAAAAATGTCTGGTTTGATTTTGTGGTTTGTTTTATGGGAAGGTTTCCAGTTAGCCTGAGTAATTTCAGCTCTCCTGCACTGCCAGTCCAACAGCTGGTTTCTGGGTGAACTGGTATCAGAGCTGTTAATTCTAAAAACTTGATTCTGGTTGAGAGTAACACAGCACATCATCAGCAGTGAGCTTGTTAACTGTATGATATGAAGAGGATATGCTTGTGTCTAAGAGTGTGTCTTGCAGTCTTGCGATGCACTGTGTTTCCTGGTTGACCTCTCAGTGAGGGACCAGCTCATTAACCAGTACGAGTACATGCAGAAGTTAGTGACCAGCTGGTGAACAGTTGAGCTAAAACAAATGTTTTTCGCAGGACTTGGTGGAGACACAAACAGTCAAAAGGAGAATGAATATTCACCAGCACGACTCAGTGAGGCCATAATATATTGAACTTATGTGATGTCTGCTTGATGCGGATGAAAATTGAAATTTGTGCATCTGGGTTAGTTAGTAGTAGGCCAGCTGCTGTTGTTTTTCCCCATGAGCTTTGTTGACAGATAAATTATATAAAATATATAGAATACTATAAAAATAATGCCAGTTTTATCTTATTAATTAGTAATAAGTTGTTCTGTTGCGTTTACTCATCACATCGAAAATGAATATCCAACAGCCACACTAACAAGGCTAACAATCCTCTCTCTGGTAATTTGCAGATGAATTGTGCCTTTCTAAATGTTCTCTTTCTCCATTACACCGCATTGTCATTCTTCCCATCCAGGACATCAACACCCCGTGCATAATAACAGACAACGTCCAGGAGTTCGGAGATGAAGAGAATACTGACTTCGAGACAGTGTTTGTCCTCACAGACTTTAACTCTCCTGACTACAGCTACCTGTACAAACGTGACAACCGCATCATTGGGCCTCCTGTTGTGCTGCACTGTTCTGCAAGGGAAGAGGTAAGTCCACTTGCAACTTGTTCATTAAAAGCTAAGGATCTCCAGCATGAAATCTGTCCCTCACTAAATTCACAGTATAAATTTAAGCATTTCCTCACCTTGGTCTGAATAGTGGCTTCTTCAACCCTTTTAACCTGGGATGAAAAAGACCAGAGACTTTACATAGGATGTTAATGTTGAACCTGAAGAGTATGTCATAAATGGAATGATAAAGGTTTATATGCCTCAGTACTATTTTTCCTTTTATATATCCAAAAGAGTATCAGATGTAGGAGTCATTATTCATGTTTCTTTTTTCCATACCACGGATTAAATTGGAGTATGTTGTAGTCAGTGAGGATATAAGAATATGAAAGGAGCTCATTAATACAAGTTAAATGCTGTAGACAGTCAAAGTCTTCTGGCTTAATTCAGGCATACTTGCAAAGCCTAGCAGCCAAGGATGCAGTTCAGTAGCTATGTTGATCACCACATGTGGAAGTGAAAGAATGTGCCTGTCCTGGGCTCTCCTCAGGCTGTGACTGGCATGCTGCATGTGTACAGTGTTCCTCCAGTGAGTTGTTTAAAATGTAAGTGGTTTGAGTCCACTGGATTGTGCCTCTCCCTGCCCCACAGCCTCTGCAGTTTTCATGTCGTCCTCTTTACTCCACCACCATGCTTAATCTGTCGCTGTGCTTCACCGGCTTCAGGAACAAAGAGGAAATGGTGAGTTCATTCACTTACCATAACTTTACCATACCTTTTTTCAAATGTATAATATTGCACTTCCACGTGATGACTCGTATACAGTACTTTCAGAGTTTCTTGCATCCTGAAGCAAAAATAGTTTTTCATCTTTTCCCTTTATCAGTCTATATTCAATACCCCATAATGACAGAGTGAAAACAATTTCAGAAGTTTTTTCAAATTTATTAAACAGGAGAAAGTAAAATATTATTTATTTATTACTATTAATATGATTTATTGATATAAGGGTGGGTGATATCTGAAATATATTCCATGTATGGTGGCTTGTTTTATGTGGGATGTAGTAAATGTAAAGTATCCTGTACAAATAGTCATGTTTTTCTTTTTTTTTTAATGCTTTGGAGATTTGTTTCTTTCACCCTCCCAAATACACAAAAAGAAAAAAACAACCTCAGGTACATAGAGACGGTGAGTTTATACGTGTTGCGTTTGAAACAGTAACAGGATGATTACGGACAAATTGGTACCAAAAGGAAACGGCACTGGATCCGTTGTCTGGCACCAACAAAAAATGCTGAACAACCAACAGTTATTTCTAAAATATGCTGTAACACAAATTAATTTCACCGTTTCAAATGCCACCCACTACTAAACAAAAAAAAAAAAAACTGCCCACGTAGCCCTTTGATGCATCCAATTACACCAGTGTGAAGATTCTGCCAGTCCCTGCAACATACGTAGTGTGTCTGCATCACACCACTCTTTCATTTTTCTTAGTAATTAGTTTCTATTGGAACAGTTTTAAACTTCAACCGCGTTAGACATTTCAAAACAAACACTGCGACTAACCACTCTGCAGAACAATAACAGCCACATCACAGAAGTTGGTGCATGTGGTATGTCATCCTTGTGTTTTTAAATGATGTCTACGGCAAATGTGAAATCAGTGTGAGTCAAAACGTCTGGATGCACACTCATCATAGAGGAAAACTTACAATGTCGTTGTTATGATGCTGGAACTCCGTGCTTCAAACACTCTTACTTTCATCTGACAGTTTTTAAAAGATCTGAGGTTGAGATATTGAGACAGAAGGCATTGCATCAAAGTCATTATATTAGTATCGTGATATCATCACCTGCCCAGTAGCAGCCGGTCAGTTAAGCATGTGGCAGCATCATGCTGTGCAGGGACAGGGGGACCGGTCAGAGTTGAGGGGAAGCTGAGCAAAGTACAAAGTTATCCTTTAAAGAAAACTTGGTTCTGAGAGCTCAGCACCTCAGACCGCGCTGTGGGTTCATGTTTCCAGCTGGACGGTGACCCTAAGCTCACAGCCAAGACAAAACATGAACGTCTGTCGTTATGTGGCCCAGACACAACCCTGACTGTCTGCTGACGGTCCCTGTGCAACCTGACAGAACCTGATCTGCAGGAGAATGGCAGAAAATCCCCAAATCCTGGTGTGCAAAGCTCCCGACTCATACCCAAAATGACTTGAGGTGTTAATCACAGCCAGAGGCGCTTCAGCTAAGTACTGAGAAAAAGGTGAAAACTCATGCCACTGTAATAGTTCCGTTTGGAAAATATATATAACCTTCTTTGCCCATGTAGGGTATAGATTGATGAGGAAAAAATACATTTCAGTAATTTTAGCATAAGGCAGCAACATAAAGAGTGAAAGGGTCTGAATACTGTATATGACGTGCCATGCTGATGTCAGCTGATCAGAGACCATAATAGTCTCAGTGACTAATCGACAAAAAAGCCACTGGCAAAGTAAAACATGTTCCACCTTGATCCGTTTCCCTCCTTGTGCTAAGCTTGTGCACAATGTTCTCCTTGTCCCCTGCAGAAGAACTTGGTGAATCTGGTTCATCACATGGGCGGGACCATCCGCAAAGACTTCAGTACCAAGGTCACTCACCTCATCGCCTACTCCACTCACGGGGAGAAATACAGGGTGTGTATACGCCTCACTCCTTTCTTTGTTCCTCTGTTTGTCTACTCTTTACCACTGTGCAGAAGGCCTTGGCAAAATATATTAAAAAAACTCATAGCTGTTTAAATTTCTTTGTACAATGTATATCCCAGTTTTTCATAAATAAAGACAGATAGACCTAAAATATACATTACAACATTTTCAAACAAGTGCAATGATGATACTGTTCTCAAAACTATTCTACGGAAAACATCAAATTTGTAGATTTATTCCCCCGACCCTAATGTGCGGAATGGAATGAATATAAATAGTAATATGTTCCATGAAAGTAGCAAAAAATCAATGTAATCTCCATTCCTTCTTGTAGGTATGTGTGTTTGTAAAACATTATGACCTTGTATCTACCATCTTTCTTCAACACATGTGACAGCTTAAATATCTAAAGAGCTTTCACTGAAGGCGTTGATAGAAACAATCGACATAAACGTTTTTGTACTTCTGTAGTGTTTCTCTAGTATTCTCTCACTGGTGGCAGGCTGCTGCCTAAACAATAATGGCTGCACTCAACAGTCCAACAGGATCCAAACAATGCTGACACAGAAACACATACCAGAGGTTAAAACAGATCAACATGGAACTGAAATGAACCAAACACTGGGGGAGCAGCACTTTCCCCTTCTCTCCGGCTGAATAAACAGGATGAACAGGACAATATGTGAAGGTCCTCCAGGCCCAGCCTGAACCCCAGTGTCTCTGTCTGATGTCAGAACGTGGTCATTTAATTCCCACTTGGATCCTTTGTGAACATAGTTGAATACAAGCGCTCCTCCACAGGCACAGAGAGAGGAGGGGATGGATGGATGAATAGACTGGCACTCATCTTCCTCGTGGCTTTTCTCATCACAGATGATTGATGCATCTTTCAGTCATCTCCAGCGATGATAGTCAACCCTGTTTCCTCTCCGTTACTGCCATTACTTTTTTCACTTCACCACCTCCTGTTTTCCCTCCTGAAAATCTTTTGAAAGTCTCTCCCTCATCTTGGTTATTGTCTTCAATGTTTTTTTTCACCCCAGCGCCTTTCACCTTCCTTCCTTCAGAATCTGGTAGTGTTTGGCTGTATTGTTTTCTGGCTCAGCACAACACACTGCAGTAAGGAAGCTGTCAGCTGGTTTCCATTTGGAAGCGTGGTGCTCACTAAAAAAAGAGGGGAAAGCAACGTGTTTCAACGCTGGCGTCTCTCTTTTCAGTTGAAACTGTTGTTTGGAGTAATGAAAGCAAGTGAAACCGTTTGAAGAGCTCGTAGCTCTAAGTTTGAGCTTTTAATGCACACATAGTCACTTATGTTTTGTTTTCCTGCACTCTCTCCTGTCAGCTGGCTGTGTGCCTGGGGACGCCCATCCTCACTCCGGCATGGATCCATAAGGCCTGGGAGAGAAGAGATGACGTGTAAGTTGAACACCCTTGAAGGAATCCTGTGAGCCACTGTGCTGCTGAAACCTGGGTTTTATACTGTATAAGTTTAAGAGTGTCTGAAAGTGAAAAGGTAAATTTAACAGACTAGTGGGAGGAGTTTTGATATCTACGCTGGCAATAAGATGCACTTTACGTCCAAATTATCTTTCGCAAAGGGTAATGTACAGGGCGTTCAGGTAGCATTCATTCGATCCTCCCGTGCACCTTTAGGTGGATCGCACAGGTTTTTCTCAAAGTGAAACATCTTCTCTCCAGCTCATTGCTTCACATCAGAGTTGGAGTTATATGTTCACAAGTAGCTCAGGAAAAGATGTGCCACATTTGGTTGGTTTTAACACTGCGTGTACTCTGTTATATAAATGTCAACACTGGATTAGACTCACGTAGACGCACAGTATTAACAAACTTGGGCGTGGGATGGGGGTCCAAAACTCATGGAATTTGGACATCTATTACAAAATGTAACAGGTAACCATTTCTCACAGGTTTTGTGATGTGTTCAGGGACTTTCAAGGTTAGCTGAAATATGCCTTTTGTTATTTGGACAAAGACCATTACAAAGAAAGAAGTACAATGGAGAGCTGTTGTCAGACAAATGAAAATGTCCAAGACCTCATCAAGTAAGAGGAGCTGGAGTCAGTCGAAGCTGAACTAAGCAAAACTTTGAAGTGGTCATTTCTGTGCTGCGCTGTTGTGTTCAGACCCCTTCACTTTGTGCACACTTGATTTAGATTTAGAGTTTTAGATGGCAGTGGGCACCCATAATGATCAGAAAATTTGGTCAAAATCAAAACAACAAAATGTTATTGTTGCAGTTAGTACATGTTTAGAATTCATTTTTGCACACGTGGTTTTTCTTGTTGAATTTTGTGCAGCTTGTCACTATTTACTGCTTTTAGGATTTTTACTAGATTGTAGGTTTTGTGGTAAATGGCTAACTTACAATATATGATAGAAATTGTTCTGCATCTTGTTTGAGGAGCAGTGTTATTTATAATATTTGTGGATCTACACACAGCCTGTGAGAATTTAATAAAAGAACCAACTCTTCTGTGCTCAAAAAAAGATCATTTGCGCTCAAGTAGCATAAACCCAGTTGCAGAAATGATTCCTGTCACCCTTATGTTTAGGAACTTCCATGCAGGAGATGAGGAGTTTCGAACAGAGTTCAAAGTGTCTCCCTTCCAGGACTGCATCCTCAGTTTCCTGGGTTTCTCAGAGGAGGAGAAGGCCAACATGGAGGAGAGGACTCTCAAACACGGTCAGTACTCTGCAGCACTTCTCTTCACCTGGTGTAAAGTAGTTAGCCTGGGATGCTAACATTTGCTGTTACACTTGCTTTGTTGTGGGTTTGGAATGGTGGTTATGACTTGCTGAAGACGAGGCTGAATGCAGAGAGCATCACCAGGGAAGAAACAAAACACATGGGGACTCTCCCACAGAATATGAAATCTGATCATGTTGTTTGAATTCAAATCATCTTTCGGCACTGTGTTTTCAAATGTTCTGTATCTCCCACACAGTTCTGCCTGCATTGATGTAAACCTACTCAAATCAAAACTGAGACCTGGCACTTTAATGCAGCCTCCATTATGTTATCTTATATTGAATGTGCTGAAGTACAAAAAACCCCAACTTAATAGGGTTTGGCTGGTATGCGTTTTTCATTTGTAAATATATATATATTTCTGAAAGTTGTTTTTCCGTGTCTCAGGTGGCAGTTATCGTGAGGTGGGAGATGAGAGATGTACACACATGGTGGTGGAGGAGAACTCAGTAAAGGAGCTGCCGTTTCCTCCCTCCAAGAAACTCTTTGTGGTCAAACAGGAGGTAGGCCTTCAGGAGCCAGCAGGCAGTATGTTGCTGTGGAAGTTTCATGCGGTGATGGAATTTAATAAGGGATGTATCATCTTGTAAATGAAGCATTGAGATTTCAGGGAAAAAAGATGATGAAGTAAATTAATTGTTTAGTTTTGTTTAGTTTTTTTTAATACATCTCTTAATACGTCCATAGAACAGCATGTGAAGTTGCTTTCAGTACTGTTTTCTAAAGACAAGTTGGATACCTCTGTCTTGATATGAGGAAATAAATACTCTGAGCTTTTGCTGCAGGAGGACACACAGACACATGGTGGACACATAGCAAAATAATGAATCCTCTCAGTCTTTTCCTCTTACGCAGAATGCTAAATGTGATTTGATCAGGATTATTTGTTGAGGTTAAACCTCAATCGATACAGTCTGTGCTGCCAGAGAGGGCCCTGAATAATGGATTTCTCTTTTCAGCATATGAAGAACTTAAGCTGCGGTGGAGTGGCGGTTTAGCTGTAACCGGCCTTTTCTTTCTTTATCCTGCCTGTTTTATTGTTGAGTGCTGAGTGTTTGTCATTATAGTATCAGAAATCTTTTTTTTTCCTGCCCGCCTCCTGTGTACTTACCCAGGGTTCAGTAAAACCACTTGTCTCTTTTTTGTGGCAGTGGTTCTGGGGAAGCATCCAGATGGACGCTCGGGCTGGAGAGTCCATGTACCTGTACGAGAAGGTGAGTTATGATGGCTATTGTCAATGTATGCATATCAGTTCAAGCATTCCACTGCACATTCACCTGAAGGATACTCAACAAAGCCATACACAGCACAGAAATGCAGAAGAAGCAGTTACTGTACATCTGCATTGTTCCTGTTTCAGTGCTGTTATTGGTAGCATGGGGTTATGGAATCACCTTGAGAACAAGCTGAGGACCTCTATTTCATCTCCTCCAGCATGCCCAGGAGGGTGATGTCATTGTTGGGGTTATTTGTGCCTTTTGTATTTTTGAGTATAAGGATAAGGTTTCAACCATGTCTTTTTCCCAGGAATGTGAACATTGGTGCTATAGGGATCTCCATTGTCGAGGTCCAGGGAAACAGAATAGAGTAATTAGGGGCGATCGGTGCGATCCTCCTACAGCCTTCCACATATACAGGAGTTTTATATAAGAGCACTGGCACAGACACTGAGTCTGACTGAAATTAGTACTGAGCTCACACTGTAATACAGTCAACAGCACTGATTTCAGCTCATTTGTTTTTATTCATGATGTATAAACCTGAGATACTTGTCTTGCGTTGTTAAGAGTAGTCATGCCATTACAATCCTACCAACACTCTGATGGGATCATTTTGTTATTTTTAAGATAATAAAATTACAATAATTACAACAATTAACATTGATTTTAAATTTCTCATGTGCTGGAGATAAATTTACATTATAAGCAACTTGTATCATATGATATCAGTCATTCTTTCTAATGTGTACACGCTGCTTTACAACATATCTGAGGAGGATAGTGCAACGCGACATGAGCTAACGTGACGTGCTTGGCTGTGGGAGGCTGCATTTCTCCAGCCTTTTACATGTTGCATTTTTGGCAGGAGTGCTGGCCCCGCCCCTCAGTGAGACAGGCTCCTCCTATGACATGTCTCTCCAATGGTTACATAGCCACTCACCAGCTACTTAAGATTTGACATAAGCGTGCTGCATGCTTACTGGCTCACAGAAGCTGAAGCTATACTGTTTGGGTTTTCAAATTTGGCACGAAAAGATAATGGAGCACACGCAGTATACATGGTACACAATATACGCACAGTAGTTGACTTTTCAATATCACAGTTGTTTTCAGGCCAGCAAAAACATGGGCTCCTTAAGTGTAACTAATAAGCATTTACAGAAATTACCAAAGATGTATGCATAATTAGCCCTCTGACAGAAGAGAAAACTCTCCTCTGGGTTTAGACAAATTGCATATTAGAAAAGGAGTTGACAGGGTAAAAGGTGCAAGATAACGTTTATGTATTGTACGTAGAGAGTTTTCAAAACATATGAGAAACACAGGCGGATGATATGAGGTAATACTGTGCTGCTGCCCTCGCATCTAGTTGTGCTGCAATTCTCTGTTCATTGCACAATCTGACAACCTTGGTGTACCTATGGTCTGCTCACATGTGATATCTTGGGATGGCTGCCATGTGTTCCATAGCACAGTTTAGTCTGTTTCAACATGTTTGTTTGCCAACTTGTTGCTCTTTTTTAACTTGTATTAAATTCATCATTTTGTTCCATTGCACTTCAGAACGATAGTCCAGCCATGAAGAAGGCAGTGTCCCTCCTGTCCCTCACGACCCCCAACAGCAACCGGAAGCGTCGACGTCTCAAGGACACACTGGCCCAGCTCACCAAGGAGACGGAGATCTCCCCCTTCCCTCCGCCACGCAAAAGACCTTCGGCAGAGCACTCCCTGTCCATGGGTTCTCTGCTGGACATCTCCAACACCCCAGAGACATGCAAAGCTTTGGCAGGTAAGAGGAAAGTGTAACCTCAAAATCCTCTCATCTTCATAAGAGATCAGTAACGAGGCGAACCCCTCTTCGTTCTAGAAGACAGAGTAGGAAACGGGTCAGAGAGCAGAGGAGGCAGTACTGTGACCATGGATAGGATGAGAAGAAGGAGGAAAAGCAGGAAAAGGGGGGTTAGGACTGGCAGGGAAGGGTGGAGGTCCTACCTGAGTACAAGTACCCTTCAACAGCCAGAGGAGCAGCAGCAGCAGCCAGAAACTTCTGCAGGTCAGGTTCTGCCTCAGGAACAGACAATGTGAGGAAAGCATTTGAACTTAGTGAAGCCCTTGATTATGCCCAGGTCAGCTGAATGTAGTGGAGTGTAGTAAGCATGTCAACCTGTCAGCACAAGTGTTGTATTCAGGGTGCTGCAATAAAAAACAGTCTGTTACACTCTAAACCAGACAAAAATCATTTGAACAAAGATGTGTGAGACATGTGGAAGCAGCAGCTGTCATCCAGGAACTAGCTGACTTGGGCTTGGGCACAGCCACATTCACATTCACCAGCACTGTGATGTGGGCACGAGTGTGTTCAATAAAAATATGAAAAAATGTGTTATAGTCAGAATTCTGTTTGTGTGTTATGAGCTGAAGTACATTGTGATTGTTTGTCCTTATGGCTTAGATGAAGATTAGATTACATTTGAAAACCTTATTGCCCATCTAATGTGTATAGACGCGCGCACACACACATACACTATAAATATTATGTAGAGTATAAGTCTGCTAGTGATGGATGACATCGAGGTTGTATCACAGATGATTTTGAGTTGGATGTTTCAAATGGGGAAATGAGTAACTGAATTTGGGCTGGCTTCTGATGACTGGTTCCATTTTAGCCCAGCCGTCATCCTCATAGATCTTCTACTGGTGAAGGAAAACAGTTGAACATTCTGTACAAATTGCAGTTGTGATTCAGCCCAAACTTCATTATAAATGCGAAAACCTAGTGGCTGAACACCTGGCAGTGTCTGTCTGGGCTTCAATCCAGGATTAAAAACTTTTCGTCTTCCTCACCACCTTTCTCGTCCCTCCAGAGAGTTCCAAGCCTTCCAGGAGTTCGACTCCAGTCGTACCCAAGCAGTCAGCCAGGTGGCAGGTCTCCAAGGAGCTCTACCAGACTGAGAGCAACTATGTGGACATTTTAAGCACCATCCTGCAGGTAGACGTGTGTGCGCACGGTAACGCTCGCTCACAGGGCGGCCTGTCGGGCGCTACAAACGTTAAAGGTGTGTGTGTGCGTGTGTCGGCATGTTTTATCAGCGTTTGGCTGCAGCGGAGTCAGACAGCAGACCAGTGAGGGAGAAAATGACCTGCCTGACCATTTCTGACTCTGTCTCCCTCCCCTTCCAAATCTCTCACTCTTCACTCCTTTTCTGTGCTGTCGTTTTTAGGCTTCATTCTCATTCACTCTTTCCTTGATATATTTTTTTTTCCTCCTGCCGTCTGCCTCTCTCGTAAGCTGTCTTCTCTGTTGAATTTTCTGGGTTTAACTGCTCGTTGGTCTCACAAAAAGCTAACTACATCTGGACGTTTAAGGTTAGAAAAATGCTGCTGTGCCACTTATCAAAGGAAAACACAGTCACAGCTGACATTATAATCCAGGCATTAAGTAATCAGTTGTGGTGTGGTTGATTACTGCCTGTTTCTTGGACAATCCATGCTCCTTTTTCACTTTTTACTCCACAGCTGATTGTATAGGCTCATGTTCAGGTGTGCAGCAGACAATCAGACTGCTTATCAAACTTCATTTCTCAACATGACAACAGTACACACATTGATTGCAGGAATTGTGGTAAAACTTTTTGTGTACTCTCCCACAAATGATGATTATCAAAAATAATAACAAAATATTAATAAATGCCATGAGAAATGGTCAGAATATCCAGAAAGCTTTTCCTGGCACTAACACTATTGTACAACGTGCTACCGAGAGAGAAAAATCACACCATCATCACTGCTTTATATAAAATAATAGTTGCTTATGGAAATCCTGGGACATTTACTGTGACGTTGTTTTATTTATTGATTTACACTTGGAAGTGCAGATGGATAATATGATTTCAAAGCTCACTCACCACACTGTAGTAGATTGGACCTGATCTGAAGCTAACTGGTAGACAAGTTTGATGCATAAAGCATAAACTCTTTCTTTAAACTCTTTTTTGTGAAGCTTTTCAAACATCCGCTGGAGAAAGAGGGCCAGGTTGGGGGACCCATCCTCGCCCAAGAAGAGATTAAGACCATATTTGGCAGCATCCCAGACATCTACGAAGTTCACACTCGAATAAAGGTAAGCGGTCCACGTGACAACATTCATTTGTGATATTGGGATTTGTGTGCCAGTGCTGTTGACCTGTAGTTTTGTGTATTTGATGTTTGCTGATCAGAGTGACCTGGAGGAACTCCTGACAGACTGGCACGAGGACAGGAGTGTGGGAGACATCATCCTCAAATACGTGAGTTCAAACTCATCTGTTAATGAAACAAGAAGTACATACATATGTTTTTGTACACTGTTGCTGTTCTACACAGTAATTGTAAATAAAATGAGTCTTAAAAGTGGAGTCATGGGATGTACTGATACCAAAACCAGTATCAGTTATCAGCCTGATGCTTTGCTCATGTACTTGTACTCATAGATCTACTCTGATACAAATGCATGGTAAACTGAGCAGATTGAGGGAGGAGGAGCAGTGTGGGCAGTTTGGGGATATTCAAAGATATGTGAAGATGACAAAACAGTGTTGTCCACACATTCACTCACATGTGGTGTGCAGCTACACAATATCAACACTGACCAACTAAGTTTTGTTACGTTTTTATTTAACAGCATTTAAAAACACAACGTATCTCAGATCATTCACCCACCACCCCACCCTCACACACACACTGTGCTGATACTAGTACCCAAGTACCCAAATGAAAGTACTTGTACTTGTGCTTGGTATGAAATAAAGTGGTATCGCTGCATCCCTACTGGAGTCAAGTAAGTATTATCATCAGAAGTGGTTAGTGTTGACAGTTGCTCTGTCAGAGTACTGTATCCTAACTTTTCCCTGTATCTGTACATGTGTGGATCTTCCTCTCGGTGCCTCTGACCTGTCCAGTCCAAAGAGCTGGTGAAGGCCTACCCACCCTTTGTCAACTTCTTTGAAATGAGCAAGGAGACTGTCGTTCGCTGTGAGAAGCTAAAGCCACGCTTTCACGCTTTCCTCAAGGTATGGTCCATGCATTTTTCTGCCTGACCTGTGGATTTCATGCACTGATGCATTTTCATAGGAGACTAGCAAGAGGAGACAAAGAAAACAAACAGGAAAACCGTTTGATATGTGACAATAGTTCACGGCAGTAACACACACTCCAGCCTTGTGAATCATCTGTGTGACACAACCTGTTGGCTTGTGTTCCTTTAAGATGAAGTCATGTAGACCGGTCACTTGTCGCTCACAGTAGGCATGTCAGAATACAAGAAATCTGGTAGTTGGAACGCCATTGAAATTCCATAATCCTTGATCAAAGTTGACAGTTGCAAAATCTAGAAAAGGACACAGCCTGCTGCAGTGTGTGTGTGTGTGTGTCTGTTGGTGGCAGAAGGGCTGGTTTGCATATTTCTGAAAGTGCTCCTGGGATTGTCATGCACAACAGTCTGTTTTGAGTTCAGCCAGAAGGATGTGAAAACCCCCAAAACCCATGTCATGGGGGACACCAAAGAGGCTGATGAGGGGTCATTGCAACACTCTAAAAAGGTTTTGCTTGTTAAAAATCTTTGGTGTAAAACTTCATCATAACTGCATTCAGCTTTATGTCAGGTTCAGTCCTCCAGCGAGCATGTGTATCCACTTACTTACCAACTTCTGCGGCTACTTCCAGAGGTGGACAAAGTACACAACTCCATTACTTAATTTAAAGTGTAGATGCAACTGGTCAAATATTAGTCTGACAGAAGTGAAAGCTGTTAATTAAGTTAAAGCACTGGAGTACTTACTTTTAAAAGTAATATTAGAAGTACACATGACTTTTTTGACAACAAAACAAAATTTTCCCACAGTTAGTCATGATTAAGGACTATGATGCTGTCCATCTCACAGGTGATGACAGAGACAAATCATGTCAAAGCTGCTTCGTAGAAAAGGATTCAGATGTGATAAAAATATAGTGGAGAGAAAAATACAGTATTTGTCTTTCAAATGTAGCAAAGTCATAAGTTTCCAAAAACAATAACGCTCAAGTGAAGTACAGATACTCAAATAACGTGTGTACTTACTTACTGTCCAGCCCCGGCTTCTCCCAGTATGATGATGCTCCTGCATCACAAAGTGCCCGCTCACTGTGGTTTGTTCATGTAAAGTAGTAATGAAGTGAATAAAGCTGTGGGCATGGAGTGCAAACTTCTGCATCCCCTGTGATGATGCGTAACACAGACGCACACGTCACACAGTGCTTTCATTGTTCCAGATCAACCAAGCGAAGCCGGAGTGTGGCAGGCAGACGCTGGTGGAGCTGCTCATCAGGCCGGTGCAGAGACTGCCCAGTGTGGCTCTTCTTCTCAATGGTAACGCACTTACATACGCACATACACATCCCTTTGTTCAGACTGTTAAGAAAAAAATAAGTTCTTGTGCTAATTACATCTCACCTTGCCTTTTTCTCTTTATCTTCCTGCTTCCATACCCGCCTCCCGTCTCCTTCTTAAACCTTTAATTTCCTTTCTTCTCTATTCTTCTCGTCTCACTTTCTCCACATGATTTCCATCTTTCCCTGCCCTCCTCCTGTCAAACTGTGCCTTTCTTCCACCATTGCAGACATAAAGAAACACACGGCAGATGACAACCCTGACAAGATCACTCTGGAGAAAGCCATTGATTCTCTGAAAGAAGTCATGACGTGAGTGTGTTGAAGAGTTGGGGTGACCTGACCCTCTCTTTTCTGCTGATGACACAGCCAGCATTGTTTGATCATTTTCAGCACCTCAGGTGAGCCTCCATCATTATGGAGGTTCAGCCTGCAATAACCAAACCACTGACGAGACCGAGCACTTTCTCATTAACGCATGTACCCCTGCTTCTTCATGCTGTTACGCAATCAGCCAACCCCCGCAAGAAATCCTCATTATAGGTCCAGACATTACTCATGGCCAAGTTCTGCCTGATCTTTGCGTCTCCTCTCAACAAGTGGTACCTGCTGCGAGTTATTTCAGACAAGAAGCTTGTGTTAAAAGCTCACTCAGATTCACTGATCTATTTTAATGATCTTCACAGAGTGACTGGTGCCTTTACTACTTCTCATCTCACACGCATGGGTCACTACGCAGCATTTGTTGGTCCGTCTCGCTGAAGCATCTTGTAACGAATGTTTTGAAAGGTCATTGTCATGTGGCAGCAGTGCAGTGGATCAAATCACACAGATACCATTTGTTCTGCATTCAGCATCTTCAGGAAATTGCTTTGCTCATAAAAATGGTAACAGATATTAGCAAACACTGCCTTACGTCTCACATAACTAAACACAGTGAAAATACATGAAATATCTGAGCGTGTGTGTAAATGTGGGTTAAATACAACTGGGACAGTTGATGATCGTCAGTTATTGGCTGCTTGTTTCAGCATCAGTGACTTCCCCTCTCCTTTCTTTCCAACCAGCCACATCAATGAAGACAAGAGGAAGACTGAAGGCCAGAAGCAGATCTTTGATGTGGTTTATGAAGTGGATGGCTGTCCTGTAAGTTTTACTATTGTTTATGGATCTGTGGTTGTGTACACCTACTGGGATATTTTTTTTATTCATGTTATCCCACTTGAAAAACCAAACTTAAACCAAACCATCCAGCAAAATGATCCAATCCACATGGAAATCCATGCGGCAAAATGGCTCGATGGGATATAGTTATGAAAGACACGTGTGTATATAAAGTGCTGCGATACACTTTAGCTGTCAAGCCACGATGTCACCACATGCTAATTGATTGGCCAGATCCAGCACATTCAGCATACTTTCATGCACACATGCTCTGCTTGAGTTCTTCCTGCCTACTGAGAAGTGCGTGTTGTCTTTTTTTGGTTTTAATTTTGATGGTTATAGCACATAAAAATTCAGTTTCTGAAAGTATTAAAATATTTCCTAAGATCAATCCAAAAAAAAAAAAGATTTACAATACAGAAACGTCCATGTTCATTTATACACTCACTGACGGCTGGGTCTGTTTTACCATGAATTAGTAAATCACCAGTTCGTCAATGCATGATGTTGTTTTTGAGATGCAGTAGCACAGTGGGATGTCTGTGTGTTCCTAATATATAGGTGTTTTGTCTTCTCTGCAGGCCAACTTACTGTCATCACATCGCACTCTGGTTAACAGAGTCGAAACCATCGCCCTGGGAGACCAGCCATGTGACCGAGGAGAACATGTCACACTCTTCCTCTTCAACGACTGCCTGGAGGTGCACGAATAACCGTCTCACCATCTCACACACAACGTATTTGCACCTAATTTCCCTGACTTACCAAAGTCTGATCCGAAGCAGCTCCCCTGACTTCCTTCAACATCGTGACATGTTCAGAGCTGCAAATTTGCACTGCTGACCCGCTTTTATGTAAAGATTAACGTCATACTAAATCCACTGTTTTCACTTGACATTTATCTGTTGAAACAACAAGGCAATTTCACATTCACCCCTCACACATTCCTCTCTTTCTCTCCCACATATGTGTGTGTATATATATATATATATATATATATATATATACACGTGCGCACACACAGTACAAACAGTTGTGACTACTGGCAGAGCTGTGAAGTACTAGTGAAAATAGCTTGTAAGTTTACTACAATCTTACTTCTTGTAGTAAGTTGGTAGTAAGATTACAAGTATAGAAGCTTTGTGCAGTTGTGAAGTTTAAGCTCAGCATTGTTGTGTTCGTTTACCAGCCACGCAAAGTTTCTGCCTTTATTTATTCAACCGAAAGCATCAACGTTTCCACGTTCCACTCCACACTCACTGACAGATGTTTTCCTCCAGCACAGTCTTACTGTTAGCTGCTTTGGCATTATTTTCTAAACCTCCTCAATGTTTTCCTCAGTCCACGTGATCTCGTGCAGCAACTGATAGACAGGATTGTAGGATGCAGAAAGTTCAGAGATTGTCCTTCACCTAGAAAATTGTGGTGTAAAATATTTTGAAGACATTCCAAAATTGATCTAGTTTTTTTTTACTTTATAAAATCGTTAAGTCTTTTTAGCAAATGGGTTCTGTATGTTTAATGTGAAAACACAAATGAAAAGATTTTACCAATGTGCAGTTATATACACTGCGAGCCCTTTGTTATGATCCAATCGACCAATCGCATGGCAGCAGTGCGAAACATAATATCCTGCAGATACAGGTGATCTCTGATTCTGACTGTGCCATGATTGTTGGTCTCTTCTGAAATCTTGGTATCACCTGGGAGTTTTGCACACGACAGAGTCACAGACAAAAGCCTCCAGTGAGCAGCAGTTTGGTGAACTGGTTGGAGCTGGCAGAAAAGCTACGGTATCTCAGAGTGAACAACTCCAGACCACGTTAGGTTCCAGCCAGGAACAGAAATGTGAGGCTGCAGTGGAGAAAAACTGGTCTGATGGATGTGGATTTCTGCTGAGGTTGCTGTTGTTAGGCTTGGAATTTTTTCACCAACAGCATGAATCCAGGGAGCCAGTGTGCCTGTGTCAACAGTCCAGGCTGCTGTCCAGACATTCAATTTAACACCCCTGAACTGTGTCCAGTGAAATTTCAGATGTGTGGAAGGTCATATTCAGTGGCACATGTCATGTTGTTGTATGTGCAAAACCTTGGAGCTCTAGTCAAAACAAGTGCATGATGTTATAATAGGTGGGTGCTTTCAAGCATGACTTGAGTAATTGCAGAGGAGAGGGGGAGGCCCTAGTATGGTGGTCCTAATAAAGTGCTCGTGAGTCTGTACATGGTACAGGTTTGCTATGCTGGTTGCAAGGTTGGTTTGCAATGTGTTATTTTGAATTTCCTGCAGTTAAACCGCATTTAATATATCATCAGCTATGTAGCCCTGAAACATCTTCATCACTTTACACTGTGACATCAGCCAGCCACTGATGTTTGGGAGTATCTCCTACATCTTCCTCTCCTTGGGCGTGGTTGGTGAAGGCAAACTAAGCATGGATCCCAGCCTGTTCTCAAACACATGCTGAGGTTCCGGTGCATATTCCTTGGTGAGGAAAGGAGCCTTCAGCAAAGTAACAAGAGTGCGAAGGTGATCAATTCATGTGTTTGCAGCCAGTCACTGCTGACACAGTGTGTGTGTGTGTGTGTGTTCATTAGCAAAGGCCCAGTGTAGGAGTGAGCGGCAAGGTGGGAGGCGGTGCTGATTCAGGCGTGCTGGGGACACCGCCTAATGAGCCTGTGTGTGTGTGTGTGTGTGTGTGTGTGTGGAACAGCCACACATGGGTTCCTGACAGTGTGCCATGCACTCCTTTACATATATTGAGCAAATGTTGTGTTCATTATTCCTCTCCATCATCACTCGTCATTAATAAACTGTTGTGTTCATATAATCACACTCGCCCTCCTCACTCACTCTGCCGTAATAACAATGAACCATAATGTTGCATCTTTTTTTTTATCTTCTTCCCAATCTCTTGCTCCTTCCCTCCTTCCTCTTTCATCTTTCTCGGCTCCTAATTAACACGACATTAATGAGTTGCATCGTTTACCTCTATGGACGCCTCATTGATTTATTGCCAAGTAAACAATAGCAGCTCCACCGGCAAAGTGCACCAACACTCCATCCGAAATCACAAGGACAGGCACGCGGCATTCGAGCAGGATGTTGCCCGTCTTAACATTCATCTCCAAAGTTGCCATCTCACTTTGTGCATGTGTGTGTCTTTGTGCATTACTGCAGATTGCAAGGAAGCGGCACAAGGTGATCAATACGTTCAAAAGTCCGCTGGGACAGACGAGACCGCCACCACCGCTCAAGCACATCGCATTGATGCCTCTGTCCCAGATCCGAAGAGTGCTGGACCTGCAGGACACAGAGGGTAACTCAGTGACATGCTCACGCTGCATGAACTTACTGCTCCTCACTTCACTCATGCCGTTTGGCTGGGATTTAAGCTTCTAAACATGGAGTGTCCCTGTAATACAGAACACTGAACAGAACACTGAACAAGAGACGAAGCTGTTTCTTGTGTTGTTTCAAGGATGTGCCACAGCCACCTGACACCTGAGTCTCAGTTTCCACAACTGAATGTTGTAGAAATGTAATCTAACTCTTACATTAAGAAGGATCATTAGAAGACTAGACTTATGGTTTTCAGTTTCAAGAAAAAGTTTTAAGAACACAACCAACTTCTTTTAATTAAAGGATATGTTCAAAATTTCCAAATCCATCCCCATTGTTACATTGAAACAAGTTTTGTCTTCTATAATCTGTCCTCCTCTTAATTCACATGTTTTCCATAGAAAATTCTCGGGCTGTGGGAAACACTGCACACGATTGAAACCCCAAATAATTGTTCCAAGTTTTATCTTGATTTAGTTATTTATGTAGTCGTTGGAAGCCAGCATTGTAATCACGATTAAATTTCAATTAATCAGCCAGCCCTAGAATATTTCCTGTTTTTGTTTCTGCCCTTCCACTGCGGCTCACAAAGTAGACCCTGACTGTAGAAACAGAGGGAGAGTCATACTTCAACAGCGACTTCAGAAGAGATTCATTTGATTTGTCCAACTCAGACTGCCGACCCCTCATATGAGCTTCAGATAAACTTTTGAATACACTCTAGATAACACAAGATATTCCTTTATTAGTCCCACAGGGGGGAAATTTGTAAGCCCTCTAGCACTAAAACAATGACTGTTGTTTTGGTAAAAGGCTCAATTTCACATGGAGACCTGACAAACTTATAAAGCTGTGAACTTTTCAATTTAATTAGCTGGCATTGGTAATAAGTTTCAGTAAACTGGTTTTCAATAATCCAAATCAGAATTGTTGGTCAGGGGCGATGTAAGGTAGACACAACCTATATATTGGTTATTGGACTAAACCAGGCTAAGATGAAGGTCTTTTTTCCCCAGAGCCACGAACCAGGTTTATTCTTCTTTGATTGGAAAATGTCTTGTGAACAGATTGGGAGCTGTGCAGTGACGTTGTGTCCCATTCCCATTTTCTACTCTCTGACTGCCCTGTGCTCACTTAAATTTCACACGGTGTCCCTCCACTTGATGGACATAATGAATGACAATGAGCTGTGTCCAAAATCACTCCCTCATGGACTCACTCACTGCTCCCCATAAAACACACTCAGTACTTGTACTGTGTGCACTAAATAGAGATTCAAACTGTTGCCACTGCCTCTGTGAAAGGGGACACACTGCAGTGACATACTGTTAGAGGGTGGCGCATGTACTGTGGACTGATTGCAGTTTTTCACTGTGTGATAACGACAGTGATTTTCAGTCCACACACATTTGCTTAATTAGCATTCATCACCTGTTTAACATCTTACCTACAGGGCTCCATAGAAACCTGCTTTCACTCTTTAGCAGCTATTAGTCCTGTATCCCCACACTGTGCGTCTGCAGTCTCTGGGTTACCCTTTTACCCATAGACCATTAGGAAAAATTGATGTAGCTTCTGGGTCGCCACGTCCACTTTTTTATGATCTGAGCTTTTACTGCAGACGTGATGTCTCTGACCTGGCTTGAGGAGGTACTGTTGGTCCTGCTTAAAGACCAGGATCCCTGGTCACACACTTACAGGAGTAAAGGGAGGAGATCTGAGAGCAAGGGGTTCTTGTTTTGCCCCCCCCATGTGAGAACGCACTGTTCAGAGACAAATAGTCTTTACACAGTACAGGGAACAGTGCTGATAAATGTTTTAAGGAGCTGGATAAAGTACTGAGGTAGATTTTTCTTCAGTTTTGTTCCATTTGTTCCATCTGCTTCCTGTCCCTGCCTGCACATCAAACACCCTCCCTCCATCATTCTCTTCGCCCGCTGATTTCCCTCCTCCCGTCTTCTTGTCACTCTTCATTATCTCCTCTCCCTCGCTCCCCCTTCACTTCCTCCCTCCAGAGTGCGTGAATGCCTTCGCCTTGGTGGTTCGCCCTCCGACCGAACAGGAGAACCTGTTGTTCAGCTTCCAACTGGCCGGAGAGGAAACGGTTAAAAGCGCCTGGCTGCGAACACTTTGCCGCCATGTTGCCAACACCATCTGCAGGGCTGACGCGGTGAGAAGCCACACACCCGCACACAACGAAAACTAAGCCGGTCGTTTGACGGATCGATCAAACTTTTTTCTTCTCCATAAACAAACTGGTCCGGTCTCAGTCCTCTGACGTAGTGTCAGTCACATGCACCCTTACTTCAGTGTCTCACTCTGCAGGTGATTTCTGGGTTTATTCAATTTGTGTGTGAGATGAATTATTCATCTGGAAAAAGCAAATAATGTTCCAGTTAACACAGAAGACTCATACCAGGATCAGTTGCTGGTATAATAAAGTTACTCTGTATATTCTTTACCCTGTAAAGTAAGTGATTTTTTTTTTTTTTTTAAGAGGAGCATTTATTGTGGATCATTTTCAGCTGTTTATCAATACAATCTTGCTGCTCCAGTCAGTGATTTTGGCAGAGGGTGTATTTAGCAAAAATTGAAAAAAAGAATTTGGTAAGTTAGCGATAATAATGGTTCTTGGCGAACCAACAGAGTTGTGTAGCACAGAGGGATGTGGGCTACACAGGGTTTCATGGCATTTTTGGAGAGAACGAATACCGCAGAATTTTGCCAGCCTTTTCAATAATGTCTGAAAATGATGAAAAACTGACTTGTTTTTTCATGAGTTGATGAAGCTGAATGATTAGTTTGGAGGCGAGGCTGTCAGCTGTATTTAGTAGAGCGAGCAGCAGGGGGCGACGCAGGCCTCCGGCCCGCCCGCCTCGCAGCTGCATTCCTAATGCTGTTTTCACTGGGTCAGCGCCGCAACGTGAATACCAACGAGACAGAGCCCTGCTTGTTAAAAAGAACCGCAGGATGAGGGGGAGCAGGGAGGAATAGAGGCTGTGTGTGAAGCCTACCACTCAGCCCTGCTTGCAACGGTTCGGACAGGAAAGCATCGTGTATATATTGCCATTGATTACATGAATTGCACGCGTTAGGCTCTGATTTACGATTACGTTGCGTTTGGGCTGTATGTGTTTTGTAACCAGGAGGACATGATCCAGTGTACAGACCCTGACTCAGTGCAGGTCAGCACCAAGGATATGGACAGCACCCTGAGCAAAGCCTCCAGGGCCATTAAGAAGACCTCTAAAAAGGTAACAGCAGAGGAACCAGTTGCTCTGTGACTGTGTACAGTCAAAACAGTGTTGTGAGGTTTTTCAGCTGTTAATGGAGCCAGCTAATGCAGACGGGGCAGCTAAAAGATGAATCAAAGCATGAGGCTTGCTGCCTGAAAGAACTTCTGGAACGAGCAGATAGAGACACTATCAAACATGTAACATGTGAGTGTTTGACTCACCAGTCATTCACTTACCTGTTTTTCCTGATTCACACGTTTGTTATCCTTCAAGATATACAATGCTTATAAAAATATTCATCCCCTCATAAATTAAATCATGGTCAGTATACTTTGATGATGATGATAATAATAATGATAAGCAATGCTTTAATGTCAAAATGAAATAGATTTTTACAATGTAATGCAAATTCATTAAAAATATATAATGTAAGACGAGTGACTGCATAAATAAATTAAAGGGGGGACCCTTTAAAGTGAATGACCTAATTCAACAGGGGTCCAGCTAGCTGGTGCTAGTAGGTAGTATAATGTAAAGATCAGCTTAGTGCAGTGATTGTAGTGTAAACATCCACCAAATACTCGTGGCAAAATACGTGACCCGTAACCTGGTATAAAACCATGTCCATCAGATACTGATCCTTCTAACTAGATGTTCAACAGCTTCCTGTTTCCTCCTTCCCTCACCGTCTCCCAGCCGGGCCAGGCAGACGGGAGCCACCCTGGCTCTGGTTCTGTCTGCGGTTTTTCCTCACCAAGTGTTTGCTAATTACGGGAACTGTTGGGTTTCTCTCTGTAACAGTTAAAGGTCTTGACCTCACTCTGTAAAGTGCTGTGAGATAATGCACATAATAGTGAATTGAATAACTAAGACACCAGGGATGCCTAGAGTTTAAAGTGATAGTTGAGGTTACTGAGGAGAAAGGCAAAGCAAAGGTCGATCTTAAGTTTTGAATGACTGGATCATCCTTCCCTAATGATGCCTGGTACAGATGGTTCTCTGAGTGTGTTTGGATCAAGTGAAGAACGACAGCTTCTGCAGCTGGCCTCTGCACTGACAGGGCAAACAAAAGAGAAAAACATATTCATCATTCTGTGTGCCAGGTGACGAGGGCCTTTTCTTTCACCAAGACCCCAAAGCGTGTGATCCAGAGGGCGTTCATGGCTAACAGTACTCCAGAGGAGAAGACCCAGCGGCTGAGTTATGAGAACCGCGTCAGCAGCAGCTCCACTCTGGCCGTAAGTCTGTTCGTTTACTTGAAAATCTCCCCACTGAGCTGAGAGGATACGCGATCATTTGTTCATAATACATCTCTCATTCACACTGACAAAGTGCTGTGTCACTTTGGTTGTTTGTATTTTGGTTTACTTACCATACAAATGTTTTCAAGAATTTTCAACATGATCACCTTTATTTCAGCAACATGACACAATAATGCTATGTGGCTATTGGCTGTCTATCTGTCTGTCCACCTAACCCCCTCACTATTCTCTCCATCCCTTTCTCCTTTCACTGAGAAACACACAATTGATCTGTCAATCAGTCCTTGACTTGATTAGAAAGCAGGGAGAGGGCTTCTCTACCAAGTGTGCTGGGACTCTGTTAATGGAAGTTTCCTTTCTTATTTTCCTGCACCTCTTCTGAAGAGGAAATTAAAATCACACACTTTCCACTCAGCTAACTTGTATTGCAAAATAGTTCAAGGATGAGTTATTTTTTTACCTATTTGCTATTTAACATTTGGCCCATATTAGTTCCTGTATGATTGGGGAGTGACTGTTCCCCTGCTGTCCTGGTGGTACATACAGGTGCTGGCCAGTAAATTAGAATACCATCAAAAACTTGATTTATCTCAGTAATTCCATTCAAAAAGTGAAACTTGTACATTATATTCATGCAATGCACACAGACCGATGTATTTCCAATGTTTATTTCTTTTAATTTTGATATTTATAAGTGACAACTAATGAAAACTCCAAATTTGGTATCTCAAAAAATTAGAATATTGAAAAGGCCAATGAAAAGAAATGGGTTTTTTTTTTTTTGAAATGTTGGCCAACTGAAAAGAATGAACATGAAAAGAATGCGCATGTATAGCACTCAATACTTAGTCGGGGCTCCTTTTGCCTCAATCACTGCATTAATGCGGCGTGGCATGGACTCAATCAGTCTGTGGCACTGCTCAGGTGTTATGAGAGCCCAGGTTGCTCTGATAGTTGTCTTCAGCTCCTCTGCATTGTTGGGTCTAGCGTATTGCATCTTCCGCTTCACAATACCCCATAGATTTTCTATGGGGTTAAGGTCAAACGAGTTTGCTGGCCAATCAACAGGGATACCATGGTCCTTGAACCAGGTACTGGTGGTTTTGGCACTGTGTGCAGGTGCCAAGTCCTGTTGAAAAGTGAAATCTGCATCTCCATAAAGTTGGTCAGCAGCAGGAAGCATGAAGTGCTCTAAAACTTCCTGGTAGACGGCTGCATTGACCTTGGACCTCAGGAAACAGAGTGGGCCAACACCGGCAGATGACATGGCACCCCACACCATCACTGACGGTGGAAACTTTACACTGGACCTCATGCAACGTGGATTCTGTGCTTCTCCGCTCTTCCTCCAGACTCTGGGTCCTTGATTTCCAAAGGAAATGCAAAATTTGCTTTCATCGGAAAACATAACTTTGGACCACTCAGCAGCAGTCCAGTCCTTTTTGTCCTTGGCCCAGGCAAGACGCTTCTTACGCTGTTTCTTGTTCAAGTGTGGCTTGACACACGGAATGCGACAGCTGAATCCCATGTCTTTCATGCGTCTCTTCGTGGTGGTTCTTGAAGCGCTGACTCCAGCTGCAGTCCACTCTTTGTGGATCTCCCCCACATTTTTGAATGGGTTTGTCGTCACAATTCTCTGCAGGGTGCGGTTATCCCTAGAGCTTGTACACTTTTTTTCTACCACATTTTCCGTCCCTTCGCCTGTCTGTTAATGTGCTTGGACACAGAGCTCTGCGAACAGCCAGCTTCTTTAGCAATCACCTTTTGTGTCTTGCCCTCCTTGTACAAGGTGTCAATGGTCGTCTTTTGGACAACTGTTAAGTCAGAAGTCTTCCCCATGATTGTGGAGCCTTCAGAACAAGACTGAGGGACCTTTTAAAGGCCTTTGCAGGTGTTTTGAGTTAATCAGCTGATTATTGTGGCACCAGGTGTCTTCTATATTGAGCCTTTTCAGAATATTCTAATTTTCTGAGATACTGAATTTGGTGTTTTCATTAGCTGTTAGTTGTAATAATAAAAATGAAAATTAATAAACACTTGAAATATATCACTATGTGTGGAAGGAAATTATACAGTATACAAGTTTCACGTTTTGAATGGAATTACTGAAATAATTCAACTTTTTGATGATATTCTAATTTACTGGCCAGCACCTGTACTATATAACCGACAGGTTTGATTCTGGCCAGGGAACTCTGTTGCATGGCTAAGAGAGTGACATTGAAGACCAGGAGCCACATAAGTAATCATGTCTCAATGACTCCAAACTACAGTATGTGCATTCTTTTTTAAAATTACATTCAGAAAGCCAAAGATGACGGGCAGTCATTAAGTCATCCCATGAGCCTCTAAACCATTACTGAAAGTGATTTTGTGTCAATCATTATCATTGGTTGTCAGAAATCAACCACTGATTTAATTTACATGCTTTCATTAGCTAAGCTGTCACTTTATTAGGTACACCTCACTAAAACCAGTTCAGTCTAATGCCACAGTGTGAGGATTACCATGTTCATGGCATTGAGATAGCTGGCTGGATTATACACAGAGGTGTTTCTCTTATTCAGTCTATCCTAATGCAGTACGATTCCACTGCATCACAAAGTGCAGCCTCCTGCATGTCCACAAACTTGAATCATGGATTTATTGACTGCATTAGGGTTAGCTAGGTGTACCTAATAAACTGGCCCCCTAAGCAAACATCAGGGGCTGCCTCATGAGAAAGGAAAAAAATACAAGGATAAATGAATAGAATAAGGCTACTTCCATATCAACTCTGCCAGCTGCAGCTTATTATTTTCAAATGGATGTCAGACATTACTTCAGAAAAAAAAACTTGAAATTGTGAAATGTTTACTGAGCAACAGTCATCATCATCTAGTCACTACAAACCAAGCCATTACAAGCTGTAAGTGGAAAAACAGGCTCAGTCGGTCTCGCAGTTAGAAAACCTCAAAGTCAACATTGTCAAAGTGGTTACATGATGGCATAATGTAACTGTCAGGACCCCAATACATCAGCAATGATAAGAACTTTCCTGTGAAAAAGTTTCAAAGAAAGTGAAATAACCCTTCGTGGCTTTTCAGCACCGACGCCATTTTTAGCATGAGCTGTGAAAACTTGAATCAGAATCCAATCAGCGTGGATATTAAATTTGGAAAATTAAAGATTCTCCTTTTAGGTACAAAAAGCAATCATTTGATTCCTGTAAAACATTTGACAACAACTATTTTCATGCATACATCTTGCAGATTATTGATAGGGTTATGATGATGTTATGACGATACAATCCAATGAAAACAAAAATAATGAAAGGGCCACACTTAAAAAAAAAAAAAAAAAGTTTTAAGTATTAAAGTACATAACTATTTGGGCTATGATTTCACATGAATCCATGAGTTGGTATGGTATTACCCATAAACTGCACGTTTGATGAACATATTGGATGATGTGTTGATTCCATCTGTCACATTACAATACATTCAGCTTGCCTTAGCAAACCTCTTCAGTTTGAATACGTTGCCCTCCTTGCTGCATATCCCGCTTTTATAAATCCAAGTTTGTATGTGGGGAAAGAGCACATGCATCCATCTCTTGTTTTAATGTGTACGGTACAGGCCTCAGGTAATTCCTACTCAACACTTCCACTTCCTCCTTTAGTGCTTTGCTGTTGTTTTTACACAGATAGAGCAGGTGAGTCACAGCAGTAAACTACACGAGGTAGAGGAACTTTAGTGGAGCTAATGATGCAGTAATGAGAACCAGATCATAAAATACGTCGTGTTTTGGAGGACGAATGTACTCTTTTGCTTCAGCCTCTTTGTCTTTTCTGCCTTTTGTGCCTAATTTGCAAAGCAATGGGTATTTGACTTCAGACAGAGATATGCAAAAGCAGGCCATCACATTTTCATTTTTTCAGCTAAAATGACAGCTGTCGAGGGATTGGTTCCTGTTTGTCAGTCCAATTTGCAGCTGGTTCCAAGTTGGTAAAATACCCAACTTTCTTAAGATCCATGAGCAGCAAATCCCTTATTGAATCTTTCATTTGTACTCACTGTTCAGACTCTTTCATCTGACTCCAACACTGTCGATGCTATTGTTAGACAGCTTCACATGTTGTAAAGGTGACCTGCAGAGAGTCCTTGTGACAAAGGAGGGAACGGAAAGTCCTTTGTGTAGGTAACTACTTGCGGAAGTCAGAAGCTGTGGCATGTCGAGACCTTGTAAGGAGTAAGTGCTCAGCTTACTGCTGTGACCTTCAGGTGACGTGAATCGTTTCTTACATCATTTAGCTGATATTCACTGAATGATAAAGTAGAATTCATATTCATTTCCCTTTGTTCATGCTATTTTAGCCTTTCTCTGTCGCAGCGAAAGGAGAAGTAGAAAGGAGTGAATGTCACAGTGCAGGGAGAGAATATGTAGTTTAGTTAAAGAGTTAACAACCGTCCTTTCTGTTAGTGTTTCCCTCAATCAAAATGAAAAGTCACAGTTGTCTTTTTAACACCATAACCAAAACACCTCCTCGCGTGCTGAGTGGCATAAAAACAGGGCATTTTTTGAATGAGTTGGTGTCTTCAGCCCATACCAGACAACTCATGGAAAAAGATTCAGTAAGGGTGTTGAAAGGATTTAGATTCGTAAGCGGTGAAATAACTCAATTCAGGTTCTGTAAAAAGCTTTGGGACCCCAGAAGCAGATCCAGGAACAGCTCCCACACTGTGGACAAATGCTGTAATATTGCACAGGGATTTTTTTCCCTTTCTTCTTCTTCTTCTTCTTCCAGTTCCTTTAACCCCACACAATAATGTGACTATGATTGGAAAATAACTTCATGATTTGATTATCAAAGCTTTTCCTCTAAACCTGTTTAACATTGTACGTTCTTTTATGGTCTGTCCTGTCATGTGATTGAACATTTCCACCCTCTCTCTCTCTCTCTCTCTCTCTCTCTCTCTCTCTCTATGCATGAACACTTAAAGCCTCCCAGTTCTGTCTTACTTTGAGCTTCATTCTCTCCCACCTTTTCCTTCTGTACTCTTCCAGGTGAAGACATTTCCTTTGTGCATGTGCTTGGATTCAGCATGTCTGTTTTTTTTCTGTCTCATCTTGTTTTTTCCCATGTTATGTAAATACATGCTCTGTGTGTCTCTCCCCTCTACTGTATGCTCTAGATGTCACGCTCTGCCTCTACATTCAGTTTGAGCGATTCAGCCAAAAGCAGTGCCGTGGTGCAGCGCTCTAACTCTCTTGACCACCCCCCTGTCAGAGCCAGGGTCCCCGTCTGTATCCGTACCCCCTGCAGCCCGGTCCAGAACCCTGCACATAGTCCTGGTCCCAACACCGCCACTATGTTCAGCCAAAATTCCTGCCCCAAGTATTATCCCAGTGCCCAAGAACTCAAGTCCATCCTGCATGCTCCGTTATTGACCCACCCGGCACAACCACATTCAAGCCTCCCCAACTCCTCCCAGCAGTCCACCCCTTCAACCCGTTCCACCTCCACCTTCACCACAGCTGTCCTGCATTCCACTCAGCTCAATTCCAAAAGCTCTCACCCTAAATCTAGCCAGCCAGTGTCCAGACACCTGCCCTCTGTAGGGTCCCAGCTCAGGTCCCTGGCTCCACAGCCTGTTAATGTCAAAAGCAGGACCTTTTCTGAGTCATGCAGGGATCCCCAAGTCCCCTTGGACCCAGCCAAGGCTGTGCCCAGCAGTCATCGCAGAGAGACTCTGCTCTAAACTCAATCCTGGAGCCTGATGTGAGCAAACGTTGTTGTCTAGTCTCAACTAGGGGTACATCAATACCATTTTATTTTCAGATGTATCCTTAGTACCTGCCCTGCACTCTGTTTTGTGCTTTTAACATCCATGTATCACTGGGGTTCTTCTAGTTCCAAATCAACTCCTGAGAAGCTGAGACTATAATGAGGGTCTGCTCTACAGCAGAACTCTAAACTCCAGTGACTGGATACAAAGGGTGGTGGAGACCATCCAGTGGTGTGGGTGTGATGCTTCTCCCCCTTTCAGATGGGCATAAGTGTTAAGGGGCCAAGACTTTACGGGTTGATTTGGAACAGCTCTGTTCTTATGAATCACTCAGGTTACTAACTGGTGGTGGCCTGCTCCCTTCCTGCAGGAAAGGCTCCTTTAAAGGCATGCCTTCACATATTATTTTAATACATAGAGCCATTAACATTATAAACTGTTGTTTTGACTATTTATCAACTTCATAGGCTTAGGTTAGTGTTTAAAGTTCTAAGGATGCACCGATACCACAGTAGCTGTGCACTACATATGAGTGAATGTGTGGACATACCTGTTTTATCATCTTCACTTATCTTTAAATGTCTCCAAACTGCCCACACTGCTCCTCCTGTCTCAGTCTGGTCAACGTCATGTTGTTACAAAGTGGTATCAGGTGTGGTACTATCAGAGTAGGTTTATGCGTGCAAGTAAATGAGCACAGTGTCGAGCCAATACTGGTTTTGGTATCGGTGCATCAGATATCTTTGTTTCAGTCTCAGCAGTTCATTTAAAAAAATCAAATGTCAAGGCATGCCTTTAATTTTGGACGTTCTGCTCTGGATTTCAAATGTCAGTGTACCTGTCCTACATGTTAACATCTTGTCATGGTTGAGTTTCTCAGCACATTGTGTCTCATATTCACCTCAGCCATTTAACTACGTCCCAGTTGTATGGCAGGCATTCATGTGTAGATATGATGGAAAGTGGAGATATTCAGTCATTTCAAGCCTGTTCATTGCAACCTGCCAAAGAGCACCACAGTGTAAGAAAGCCACTTCAGAATTCACATTCACAAAAAATTAACATACAGAGGTTTGTAAATGGACCAGTCAGCCGCTAATTAGGTTTGATAAGAAGTGTTTGTTAGAAGATGAGCTTCGTTATGATAAGTGTGTGATGTGGGTCAGATATGTTTTCAGTCGAGAATATTTGGCTGATTTGAAAATAATTTGAAAATCCCCCTGAATAAACCCTGACTGATAAATTTTAAAATCAGGTGTCCTTGTCAACACCTAATGCAATGAGATCAGGAGAGCAGCTGTCAGAAGGCCTGGTCATGAAACTGGTGGACCTTCATAAAGATGAGGACTGAGAGGAAAGTATTGAGGAAAGTGTTGAGGGACAGCAGTACCAACTGTGAAGACCATCACCCAGACAAGGAAGCATCATGGACACACTAAAACTCCACCAAGAAGTGGAAGACCAAGCAAAATAACAGAAAGAGCTGCTGGGAAACTCACTGGAGAGCTACAGAAGAATCTAAAACAAACAGCAGGGAACCTGAAAAAGTCCTTGGACACAACTGGACTCAAAGTCCACATCTGCTCAGTCCAGTGTCTGTAGCAGGAAGCCATTGCTTACTGCTGGACACCAGGCATGTGTGTCTATGTATGTGAACAAACCAAATGAGTTATAGAAGATTGAAATATTTGGTGATAATTCCCACAGTCAAACATGGTGGAGGCTGTATGTCAGCTCTGCAGAAAGTGGAAGGAGTAAAGAGTAAAGCCTCCTACCATCAGTGGATCCTTCAACAAGACAACCATCCAGTACAGTGATGTGTGAATGGTGGAAGCAATGCAGCCTGCGGCCAAAGTCCCACCACTTCCAAAGAAAAGTTAATGAAACGCTGATGAAGCAGGCTGCCTTCCTCTCCAGTGAAAACAGCCAGTCAGTGTCTTGATTCAGTCTTTGTTTGTGAAGCCCACTGTTCACTGCTGACCCCTGTGTGTGGTGGCAAAGGTTACTTGTCTCCGTTAGTTCAGTGCTAGTTACAGTGGTAATTAAAGCACATAAACCCGCCTTGTTCTTACCCTCGTAACACACACACACACACACACACACACACACATACCTGAATGACAACTGGCTCGTTGCACAGGCTGGTAAAGGTGCCGGTTGAGTGGGAGTTGAGATGCTAGTCATGAAGTGAGTTGAATGGCTGAGTGAACAGCAACTAAACAAACATCCACATGTGCACTCATGCTTTCTTACTGTGCCTTGTCCTCCTGCTAACTCTTCGCAGTGAACATTGGATGGTACGTCATTAACACACCTGAAATATCCTGTTTGTCTGTCTGTCTTTTTGCAGGATCACACAAAAACTATTGAACAGCGTTTTTTGAAACTTAGTGGCGAGGTGGTGCATGGGCTAAGGAAGAACTTGTTCAATGGCTTTTGCATAATCCTGCTAATAGACAGAGGCATAGCAATGAAAACATAACTCCTTGGCAGAGAATTGCCAAAGATGAATGAGAATCTAGTTTTAATGAAGTATAATGATCCTTTAATAAAACACAAGAGGGTAACAACATTTAATCTCAAGTTTCTCTCCCCTTTCCTTCACACACATTGTTCTGTGCCTTATTCCTTCCCTTCTTTTTTCTGTTTCACAGGCACACCATTCCCCTTCCATGGTCAATCTACATTCCATGTTTGAGAGGAAGTACCACACGTTCAGCCGTTCGAGCACCCACCTCATCTGAGACACTGCTGCGGGGGTCAACCCTTTTTATCCACCTCCTTTGCCTTGACTAACAGCGAGCTCTGAGCAGGCACACCCCACGTGTACAAAATTCAAGCTATGGGTGAAGCATGGCAGAGTAATATTTGTCCACACTGGAGCTCTTCACAGACTTTCCAAGCCCAGCAGAAGTTGCTTTTAGCTGTGTTTGGGGGAGGGAGGGGGGGGGGTCGCAATGAAGCTTGGGACATCCGTCTGATATGTGGCAGTATCAGAAGAGTCCAGCTCCCGCCTCCTGGCTGCAACTTTGGCTACGCAGGGTTAAAACAATAAAGCAGTTGTTCATTAACCCGAAGCCTAACATGGCTCTGTTGCTGACAAGGCACTGTGGTGCATCTTTCCAACAACATACAATATACACAACTCTTGCACTGAGACTGCATCACTCAACGTTAACTGGAACGGTACTGCACCATGCTTAGGGCCACGTGTGTGTGTGTGTGTGATTAGCATTGGCTCCGGTGAGGGTCGCCTCACACATAAAATTGAAGGATGTTCTGTTTTTTGTTTTTTTGTCTGCATCTGTTCCAAGACTGTCTTGATGTGGTCCATACGTTGCCCATCCGTATTCCTGCTTTGTCACCATTGTTCAGTGACGCGTGAACACTAACTGAAGACCAAGTACGTGATATGGCTCTCTCTTTGATTTCACCGTGTTTCGTCAAAGTAAATTAACATTTAATTTCTGTGCAGGCTCCAGGCAAGAAAGGTAACAGGGAACAAATGCAGGTTGCTAACCGCTTTGTATTATGTACTAGTTTAAGCTAATCTTTACTGTTTTATAATAAACTTAAACCTTTATATTAACTGACATTAAATATTGTTTTATTGTAGTGGGTTAGACTTAATTTCACCTGATCTGATGTTTTTGAGTTTGTAATCAACCCACCATCTTAAAGTAAACTTATGATAGCCTGCAGCTTTTTTAAAGCTGCTGTTTTAACTCGGCTGATTAGAATAAAAGTGCTTTTGCTCTTATTTCCTGCACACCTGTCCCCGTTTTTAAAAAAAAAAGTTTTTACATTGTGTCTGTCTGTGTTCAAGAAGGGATGCTGCATCAGTGTACATATTTATTCTTCACAATACACTTTATACCCGTTTCCTCTTTGTTTTTTCCCCTTATGTTTGTTGTTCCACTAACGCTGTTTTCATTGAGCTTTTCTCGTCTCCAGTTGTTTTTGTCTCTGTATTAAATGCACTTAAACATGTACCTGAAGATTGAGGCTTTTATTTTATTCCCATATATATGTCTTCACCTCAGCATTAAAAAATGGTCATTCCATTCATGTGCAGGAGGGAGCTGACTAAATGTGTCAAGTCATTTGTGTGGAAAAAAGTTTTATTTCCTTAATGTCCTGGTGTCAGGTCTTCTACTGTGTGCGCTTGCAAAGTCAAACAAACCATGCCGTAAAGTTAATTTTAATGAGGAAATTAATTAATTCAAATCTAGTAAAAACTGAGTTTATTCTGCCATAATGACCCTCATTTGTAATCTTAAGTATGATCACTATATTAATGAATTAAACAGCTTCATCGGGGCCCAAAACATTTGATTCCACTTGAGTTTGGGTTCTTTGAAGGCCTTTATGTGATTTGCATTCTTCTTTGAAGGGAGCTGGTTCATGCTCCTCAGTACTTACTCATTTGATGTTGGAGTTACTTTAGAAGTTTTGAATCCCCCTTGAAAAAAAGTGAACTTTCCTAGTTTATCTTCTCTTCAGAAATCAGAGCTGCTGATTTTCAAATTCACTTTTGAACCAACAGTGTCAGGTGGGTTTTTGAAGAAAGTCATCTCAGTTCAGAAGTACTGATAAATGTGCAAAACTGGCTAACCAGCAGGTATTTTGTTAAAGGTTAAGTTTTTTTTTTACTTGGATAAGTTTTAAAGTGCCTCTTACAAGCACAGCACAGCTCTCTATAATGTGATCTCATTGATCGCTGCAGAATCAAATCTTCAGGAAAGACAGAATAATGTACCCAGCACAGCAGTTTCTCACCACAGAGCCCTATGTTGATCACATAGTATGATTAATTCTCAATGGCAGTTACTGGAGTTATGTAAACAACAGTGACAAGAAAATGTGAGTGAACCCTTTGGTGTTACCAGCATATGAGTGTGTCTTAAAATATGGTGAGGGTATCTAAGTTACAACTATGTACAAACAGGTGACCTCATAACACACGAGTAATTTCATTGTTCTTGTTAATATTCAAAACATCATCAGTGCACGTTGGTCAAAGTAATGTAAAGCTCTTGGCTAATGGCTTCATCAAAAGCCAACAGAAATTAGTAAAGCCAAAAAAGCTGATGGGATGTGGGTCGACACAGCAAACATCTGGACTTTGTGGTTCACAATAAGCATTTGCTGACGTGAACAGTGCCTCACAAACAAGATCTCAGAAGACCAGGAGTCAAGAGTCAATGATTTGCATGAAGCAGGAAAGGGCTACAGTCGTTTTAAAGGCCTTTATCAATGAACTGGTTCCAGCATCTGTTACCTGCCACACATGAGTTGAAATACAAATGACAGGAGCATCACATGCTTCAAATGCAATTATTTCTTACAGTTTTCACAAGGTGTCAATAAATTTGTGAAGTTCATTTTCTGAGTGGAATGAAATCAGATTGGATTTTTTTTCTTCTCTCTGCTTTTTGTTTTGACCCAATGAAAACAAAAGAAATCAACATGTGAACACCAAAGTATTTGTAATCGCATCAGTTTTCTGGGAGAAGTGATCTGACAGAAGTGAAGAGGTGCCAAGATTTGTCGGCATGACTGTATAAGTGGAGGAGATGTTGTCCAGTTTACTACAGTTAAAGGTTTAAAGGAATCAGTGGAACTGGTTAAAATCTCTGTTCATGAGTCAACCACACATAGAACATGGAGCATGGTGTCCATAGCAAGACACCACTATGTCCCAAAGTGCTACTGGGAAAATGTTTTGTTTTGTGACGGCACTACAGGCCTTTTGAATCTCAAGGAAATTTTAGTAGCTCTCCCCAGTCAGACCAGCATGAACTGATGAAGCCTTTTGGATGAGAGGCAAAACGTCTTCAAAGACCTATAACCAAGTCCAGTTGATTCCAATTAACATTTCCTTGAGATAACCATGACCTGGGAAAATGACAATATTCACAACCTTCAGGCCTTTAGAATATGACTGAGCTGGAGGAAAAAGGTCAAGAAGTTCTCCTGAACATTGTGCAGGTCTTATCTGCAGCTCATGTTCACATTACTGCTTCCAAAGGTGGTTCCACCAGTTGTTAAAAACAAGTGTTAATTGGTGTTTTTATTTTTCAAATTAAGTTGGAAAAAATAGATAAAATCATTGAGGACCACTCTCATCAACAAGGTGTTTCTGTCAGTAACTACAGTATAGCTGTTGGGTAAATGTTGTGGAGTAAAGTGGCATAAAACTGAAATACTGAGTAAAGTCAAAGTGTCTCAGTAGAGTAATTAAGTAAATTATTTCCTCCACTGGTCATAGCTTATGAATATGTGTGGAAAATTGTAAGTGACAGTGACTGTTTTAATAGTTTGTCCTATAATTATGCTCTAGGTGACTGCAGGATGAGCGTCCATGAAAGTGAATGAGGGGAAATGAAACGAGGGGGAATAAAAAAGCTGGTTTCTGAACTTTGACACAAATGAAAGCTGTAATTACGAAGGTGCTAAATGTCTGCAGTGAGTTCACACACCTTCTGCCCTTAGCTTAGCTATAATCACATTCGCCAACCTGGAGTCAGCTGACTGCTTCGCAGAGAGTCAAGGTGTGTTCTGAATGGCGAGCCTTTAATTAATTTTAGCCACATTAGTATTTATGTAGTGATGGCTTGCCGGGAAGGGGAGAGCTTCTGTTTCGTCCTCTTCACACGCCACCTCTTCAAAGCATTATAAAATAATCTGTGTCTCTGGGATAAAGCGCAGGACATGCAGGGCTGCCAGCGAGCGACTGCAGGTAGACAGCCATGCAGGCCCGAGGCAAGGCGAGACAGGGGAATAGACCCAATGAAAAGGCACCTCTTCACGGAGGACACCCGCTCTTTTCATATTTGCCTTTGCCTCCACTTCAAAGTACCTCTGACTGGCTGTTTAGGGGTGAAACGAAAAAGGAAATTGGCTGAAAGGAAGAAGAACGGGGGGTTGGAGCTGTATGGCTCTGCTGGCTCCAAGGTGTCACCACGAAGAAGGACACAGTCCAAAAATTTTCAGCCGTTATACAGCACAGTCTGACTAAATACTGTAATTGAGCAAGATTCCATCATGCAGATACTCTGTGTGTGAATAAGGGGAAAAAATACATTTCCCCTCCACAAACCGATTACACAGAGGCGACGCAATGAGAAAGAGAGCGGTTTGACATTGAAATCCCTCAGGGGACAGTGAGGGTGTGGAGATTGGACCCATCTCATGTCAGAGTTCTGTACTGTAAGAGTGAAGTTAGAATTCTCAGCAAGTTTCTCTTGTTTAACCATGAACAAAGCTTTAAGAAAATCAGTGGATTAAACATTTTTGGAGCGTGAAACACATTAAAGCAGTGGTGAAGCTGAGGAGAACCATGCTTTCAGCATTACAGTAATCATTTTAAAGCTAATTTGTGTATCATTTTTGTGTGATCAGACCATATTTCAGATGAATCAAACAGCACTAGTTTGTTTTTTTGTGGAAAGATTTATGTAATTGTAAAAGTGTAGGGGAAAGTATGTTCATACCTTGTCAAGGTTTTTTCACCTCTGTTAGATAGGACCATATAAATATAGACAGAAATCAAGCAGGAAATGAGATGCAATGCATGTCCCTGGCTGAATTGGAACTCTCAGCATTGCACTTCCGGGACGGTATGGTGGTGCAGTGGTTAGCACTGTTACTTCACAGCAAGAAGGTTCTGGGTTATCTTCTTTCCTGTGTGTCTGCACACAAAGACATGTCAGGGTCAGGTCAGGTTGATTTTTCAACTGCCTGCAGGTATGACAAATGGTGACAAGTTGGTGGTGACATGGGGTTCTTTTAAAAGTCTTCAAAAAGGTGGACAAATACAGTTGCAGGAGGAGTATATCGATATATGAAATATGAAAGTGTTTTTTTCTAAAATTGTAAAATTGTCTCATTCATTTGATCATCGTCAAATTACATTTTGCCCTGAGTGTCATTAGGCTGGGTGTCATGTTTGAAAGTAGGTGTGATAATGGGAAAAATGGCCCACACCACCAGTCAATCAGCCAAGGTGAGTCAGGTGCTTACATCCTGCCTCCCTCCGGAAAATAAACACATTCCCACTTTCCAACTGTCATCTATCCAGAATTCTATGGACAGAACATTTAAGGCTTATGTTGATCTGATGAACAATTTTAGCAGCTTTATCCTCTGTACTGATATGCATGCGTGTGTATGTGTTTGTGTGTGTGTGTGTGTGTGTGAGAGAGAGAGCGAGAGCTCATGTGACCCCCAGTGGACTGACCTTCAGAACATCAATAGGCTCTGTGGAGAGCAGGGCTCAGCGTGAATATTGACCAGCGCTGATTTGCCTTCCATCAGTTTCTCTCTTCTAGCATTTCACAACCAATTACTTCCTTAATTGGTTCACTGAGCCCCTCCTTCAAATACACACTGTCATCATTGCTCACTTTCAACTGCTGGAGCCTCAATGCCCTGATGGGACACGTTCACGTAAGAGCTGCCCGAAATATCTGAGTTACACTTGAAGCCAAATGAACCACCAAAGTGTGAAATGGAACTGAGTCTTCCCTGAGAGCTGTGGACAAGCTGGGACACATAGGAAGCATATCAGTCCCAGTCACCCATCCATTTATCTGAGATTAGAATGGGACTCTTTGATGAGGCAAACCCGACTCAGCCTTTTTGTATTCATTGTGTTCTGTAATGGCACATGTAAAGGTTTCTTTTATAATTGGGCCCAACTCTTCAATTGCCATTTATTAGAAGTTGCATCCAAAACTTATGTTGGTATGGAGTCTCTTTTCTTATTATAGATGCTTAAAAGCAAGATTAAAATGCAACAATTTGGTTGTGAAGGCAGGGTCTAAAGGGAAGCCTGGTGAGCTGGCTTGTTGGTAAAAGCCTTTAAAATGCATGTTAAAACATGAGGGGAAAGTTGATGTCTTCTTCACACCACGTAGCATTTTACAGGAAAAATATCAGTAAGAGTCAGATGACAGCTTAGGTTTGTTTGCTCACCATGTGCTTCTGAATGGGCTCTGGTAAAAAGCAAGTGGTGTGCTCACATATTGACTGACAGCCTTGAGCCCCCTCCCCCGACTTTCTGATTGGTCAGAGGGGAGAGCCTCACAGAGGCCCCTAACAGCAATTGTCCACATCAAGCACAATTCAGTTTTATGTAGGTTCCTTGATTTTTGACGTTATCTTCATTACGTGTAACTCATTCACTGTGACCATGGTTGAATTAAAACTGCTATGCCATGCTTCAGCCTTCAATCAGTGCTATAGGACATCCATATAGAAAGTACATGCAAGAAAAGCTGGCCACCAAGACTGAGACACAGTCACACAGTGACTACCCTCATCTCTAAACCGGAGTGGTTATTTTATATCCAGGCGAATCCTCGGGTCCATTTGAATGCAACAAATTACTGGCAGCTCCTGCACACCTGCACATGCTCGAGCAGATTTCATTTCCAGCTCTGTTGATCCTTCTTTTGGGTTTAATTGGTGTTTCATCGGGGGGATACCATCTAAAACTCCTCAGCACACCTGTCAGTTGGGTTTGGTGGCATTTGCACAGCAAATTCTCCTGAAACGGTGATGCGCTGTCACAACAAAGCAGCGGCTCTTAAATCAATTAATGGATTTCTTGTGGTAGCAGCTGCCAGTGTTTCTCCCAGGATTAAGGGGGGTATTGTCTGTCTGGATCCCTCTAACGAGGCCCAGATGAATTAACATGGATGAGAACTTAATTAGGACATGCTGCTTTTTTCTCTCGCTGGCTGTGTCATGCTTTCTCGCGGCACTACATTTTTTTCATCTTGTTCTCTCACAGCTTCATCATTACTTTGAATGAATCTGGCTGAAATGACAGGCGGACAAGGAAGACACAGGACCAGCCGGAGACGGAGACAGAGAGGGGGGATGGGAAGGGGGATGGTTCGCAGATGACTGTGGATCAATGTCTTAAATGAAGAAAAATGCTTATATGGCACTGGGGACTTCCAGCTACTTATGAGTCCTTAAACAGGTGAGAAACACTATGGACTTGTGTGTTTACTCACTTCAGAGGACATCAAAGGCAGGGAAACGCTAAACTTATTTACATGTTTTACCATAGTAATGGCAGGATGAGGGCATTCAGTTCCCCTCCATTTCTCCAGTATTATGTGTGCGTATGTAAACCTTGTTGTTGTGGCATGTTCTTCATGATAAGCTCAGTGCTCAGGGGAGATTGCAAAACCACAACACGTCTGCCCATCAACGGATCCCTCTTTCAAGTTTTGCTGTAAACAGGCCAAAATTAATTACCAACAAAATGAAGAAGTCTCCTTTTTTCTCAAAACACATTTAGCTCTTTTTGAAGGGATGCTGAGAAGGTTGCTCTATATGAGGCCTCGGCTTCAAGAACTGTATATGTGGCATTAAAGATATCTGTCGAGAGCAAGAAATTGGAAGGGGGGGTGAAGGATGTAGAAAGGGATGCTTTCCCCTTGAGCTCACTCTGTGAATGCAGAGCTAACCAGATGTCTATTTGCATAAGCTGGTTGTGCCGGGTGACTACGCCACATGCTGTATGAGATTAGATGCTGGCAGGCTATGTACCGCAGGTAATGGGCCCGTAAGCCACTCACTGTGTGGTTTCAATGAGCATCCTTAAATCCGCCAAGGATCTCAGCCTGAGGATCAGCAGCTTACTCGGGTTAATCGAAATATCAAACACAATTTATTTACAAAGTGTTTGATGTTGATAAAAACACAAGAAAGTGGGTGTGAAGCCACCCCCGACCCGCCACTTTACACTCCTGGCCCACTTTGTTTTAACTCATGGATCAATTTTCTATCCAAAGATCCATTAAGTTTGACATTAGGGAAAAATACAGAACAGTTTGCAATGGGATCACACCAGCCACAACATCGGTCAGTGATGTAGTAATGACTATGGTGTAATCATGTAATTATGTAGTGATGACTGCTTTGTACTCATGTAATAATGCATTAATGACTCACTACTCTAAAGTTGGAACGGGAACATGTTGACAGGTGTCACAGCTGGTCACATTGTAACATGGTCCCTTATTAATATTAGGGTTTTTTCAGCACTTGTCATTTAATGTATTAACATTTTGTAATTACTTCTTAAATATTTAGTTGTTAGTGTTTTAGTGTTCCACCCTGTTCTGGTTTGAATTTGATCTCAGCCTGGCTATTTACAGTTCACTGTCCTGCTGCAGTAACCTCAAAGAAGTGCTTCTGGTAGCTGACCTGCAGACTGACCTCCAAACCTGCACAGTGTTCATTCAATTCAGGTCCACTCTTCCTTCAGCTCAGCCATATTCTGAGGAGTTGAACAGCTCTCCTCTCATGAGGTCACTGGGTCAAGATCTGGGCTGTGAACAGTCAATTCCAGGAGGTGGATTTGCTTTGTCTGAGGTGATTCTGTGGTACATTTAATTCCATGTGTAGAGTTATTGTCCTGCTGCATCACCTGACTTCTCCTGAGCCTCAGCTGGTGGACATCCACCCTCACAACATTCATTTTCAGAACCTTGAGGCCGATCCCTGTCAGCATGGTGTTCTGTGAGGTGTCCCTGCCCAACCCACAGTTTAAATCCATATGTCTATGTTGTATGTGAGGTTCCACATATCTTCAGGTCTTTTTTTAACAGGTTTTGAACCTCAGAACTACTTAGTATGATCCAATATAGCGTTGTCTCACAGAAACATAGTAGCAAATCACTGAAACAATGTCAACTAGACAGATGACTGAAATAAACTGTTGCTCACTCAAAATAGCTAGAATTTGTATCAACTGGCAAATATCAAATTAGACAGACAGGTAGATAATAATGTACTGTTCACACGGGATATTCAGTTGTCAAAGAGCAGCACAAATATAACACAATTAGACAATAACCCTTAAAACATAAAACATAAACACATAAAATTAATTCATTCAGATGCAATAAATGAAATAGAGTAAAATACAAATATCTACGGCATGAAGTACTACAAACAAATACATAAATAAGACGTGAGCTAGGAATAAATCAGATGATATTATTGAGAAGAACATTTATGCAGAATACAACAACCACTTGGCTGGTCAGAACACAATGGGGGGGTTGCATGGTGGCCCTGTTCGTCCCTGTTCTTCTCCATCCTTCTGTAAACCACGTCCTCCTCCGGCTCTAAACTCAGTCTGTTGAGATTGACATCTGACATGGGCATTAAAAAAAAAGAAAAACACACTGGCAACAATGCACGTGGCCCAAAACTGTGACGTGAATCATCATATGCAGCTTTTCCTTCCCCGAACACTCAAGGTTACACCCCGGACGTCCATCCCAGAATGCACTTCACTGCCTGAAGCCCTTCTCTTGTTAGAAGAACAGAGCTGATGCAAGAGGCAGACTCAGAATCTAAAGATGGAACCGTCAACCTGATCAAGTGCACCGAGACCCCAGATGAGGTTACAGGAAGACTGGAGTGAGAAAGAGCGAGTGTGTGTGTGTGTGTGTGTGTGTGTGTGTGTGTGAGGTGCTTTGTGCTGTCAACCCAGGGGTGACAGGATCTCTGGGTGTCTGGTGCGTGTTTGCTTTCATGGTGCGCCGTTCATTAGCATTCAGTGGAAAGTCTTCTGTTTCCCTCTACACACACACACACACACACACACACACACACACACACAGGTCTATACTCAGACTGACACAGTGAAGTAGGTTTAACCCCCATTGGGAGTTCATATCAGCCGACCCTCCACTCAGCGGGGGTCGAACACACGTTGGACACTGCGCACCACGGCATGCCATTTAACCAACCCCCTGACAGAGAGAGAGAGGAAACACAGATGTGGGCAATCCAGAGAGAGCAAGAAGCTTTTATCAAGTGAATTATTCGATGTGATTCAGTACAATTCTCAGGTTTAGTAGTGAAGCGTCTGGAATGACTTCTCAGACCAGAGCCCTGCTGACAGCTGTCTCAAGAACATGTCCAACATGGGTCCAACACGCACTGAGATAAAGTCATGTTACTGTTCTGAATCTGTTCCTCCTTGCATTTTACCCTCAACAAACACAAACAGTCTTTTTCTGCCTTTTCCACTTGCTCAGCACGTGCACATGCCTCTCACACACACACACACACACACACACACACACGCTCATTCATTTCAGTGCGAAAAGGTCAGCACTCTCAGGAAGTGTTGCCGCTGCTGATGAAAGTGGAGAGGCTGCAGATGAATTGACTTGTCATTAGCTCAGTGCTTCAGCTCCAAATGAACTCTAACTGATGGGGCGTCCGCTCCTAATTTTGCTGTTTGCCTGTTCACTTCAAGCACAGTGTTGGAACTTTTTCTTGCTCTTTCCTTGCCTGTGTTCTTCTCCATGCTATCGCAGGAGCCCTGAAATGGTTTTGTTTAAAAGTCTCTAGTGGGAAGGGCATTAGATTTGATCATAAATTTCAGACCACTGTCTCTGCACTGCCACAGGTCCAACAGGTTAAAGACTCTGAACATCCGGTGTGGAAGAACTGTTGTGTACTGGAGCAAACGAGGACACTAACCTCGCTCCCAAGTGACAATTTTACTGTTTTAGTAGTTTATTACCGACATTTTCTTCAATTCAGTACTGACAACCATGTTACCCTTTTATTATTTTATTAGTGGCTTTTCATTCATTTAATCAGTAGTGTGGGTGGTACCATCCTTGCTGTTTTTTATTCTAATAAATCTGATTTTAAACTGAGCTGTAGACTCCTGTTTGGTTGTTAACTTTACTCCTGTGTGAGTACAAGGTGAAGTGAACACCTATGCTGTGTTGTGTTTCCTAAGCAAGACCCTGCTTTACGGCCTCATTTGGAGTTTGTCGAACCTTCAGTAGCCGGTGGTCCTGCACCATGCGCAGATCATGCTCCAGCGTGATGGTCACCTCTCCTCTGCTGGCCTTTGCTCACATTGTACTGGCCCCACACATCACGCTGTAACCTTTTGTGTGAAAAAAATTGCTCTCACAATGCACAGTGGAGTTGAGTACAGAGCAGGTCAAATGTGCTTGTGAACATTATGGATCGCCTAGTGGGAGTACACTCATCATCAGCTTCCATTCTTGAATTTCAAAGGTCTTTAAGGCTCAGTGAGACCGAGAGGTCCCCGGTTCTTTTAGGTGAAAGGTGAACCTCTTCACTCCAGGGGACTAAGAACAAACTCATTCACTAGCACTACACAAGCATGTTTCCATCTGCCCTTCACTGTCTGTAGAAGCTTGGATGTCCTTCTCATGCTTACAGGGTGAATAGGTAGATTATGATTTCCATTCATTTACTGATTGTGTCTCATCAAAAGGCATCCAGGCAGCTCTCATCAATACCGCTGTGTGTTAGAGAGAGATGAAACATAAGGATGCTAATGTCTTATTGATGATGTAATTCTGGAGGGGCCTATTGAAGATTTTATACTTCACCACAAGAGGATGGTCAGAGAAAGACAGAGAGGGAGAGACACAGGGAGTTGAACCTTGATGTGGTAATGAGTCTGGACAAGAGGGCAGAGAAGCTGGGACCACTTCTCTCTCAAGGTGTAGCATGAATAGCCTGAATAAGACTCTGATGGCTGTACAGTCTTTCAGGGGGATGCTCTTTTGCCTGCGTACTGCCATCAGACCCCATTCACTTTTCAAGATGGAGAGAGAGTGTTTGTTTTCTCTTGCAGGCCCTGTGGGATGGAGGGTTTGTTGATCTCCGTCATGCAGAATATTTGCTCATGCAAATATTTTCCTCTGCAGATGCTGAGTCTGAAGTTTGGACCAGACTGACTGTGACTCAGAGGGATTCAAGCCCCCTTCAACTGTAATTTACCCAGGTAATATCATGGCAAGGTCTTTACATCAACTGTAATTGCATTTTAACAATTTTAAATTTCAAATTTTATGTTATGCAGTTGAGGGCTGCAATTCCTGATTATTTTCATTATGTATTAATCTGTTTTATTTCACCTAATAATGGTTTGATCACCAGAAAAAAACTGTTACAACACAGCACAAAGTGATTAAAGTGGTTATGTCCGAGCAAGTCAAAAACGTTTACCTTAATATGATGTTAAACCAAGATTAGCAGTGAATTCTTACATTTTAGAACCTGGAACAAGCCAATGTTTGGTCTTTTTGCTTGAAAAATTACTTGATTACTTGATTACTTGAATGATTAAATAAGTCTACTGTAGCTGTAGATTTGATTTCTTTTAGTCAACCAATAGATGAATTGACTTACCCTTGCAAATCTGTTACAGGTACAGGTTGGCACAGATGTTGATAGTCCTCAAAGGATGAAGCTTAGCACCTCCAGCAGGTCAAAGTTTTCACTTATGTCACAAGTTTGTTAAAACATTCTGGTATGGTTCGGATATTCATGTCTGCAGGCCTGATGAACTGGCCCAGATGGAGTTGCAGCACCTTGTCTGGAATGGGGGAACCAGAACTCTCCCCAGGGGCCAGGGGACTGGGGGATGATCCAGAGATATGCTGGCTGGGTACAGCCTGAAAGAAAGACATGGAGCTGCCACCACTACCTGCAAGGATAGGCAGTGCTTGTTGCCATGAGCAATCCATTCCTTACATAATAGGAGTGACAGCTGTATTCTCAGCAGGAACCATGTTTCAACTCAAGGTTTCTCTGGAAAACAGTGGAAAATACTTGATCTGAGTTGAGAGTGAGTTACTGCCCCAAGAGAAGAATCTGTGCTATACACCAGTGAGGGGTAGCATCAGCAGTACTGGACTGCTGTGGTGACGAGTGATCAGAAGGCAGAGCTTTTGTTTTCACTGTTGTTCAATGTTCCAGCTCTCACCCATGCTCATAAGGCAAAATGACATAAACTTCCTCTGGGCTCACCCTTAGAGAAAGGGGTAAGTAGTTTGGACAACCTAAAGTTCAGCTGCTGCTCCATTGAATGAAATAGAGTCAGTTGAAGTGGTTTGGGTATCTCTTCAGGGTTCACATGGGGACCCTTTTCTTTAGAGGTTGTCCTGGCATGTCTAACTGGTATGAAAGGTAGCTGCTGGAGAGATTGCCTATCTCACTTGCCCCCAGAATGAGGTACTACTCCGGACTAGGTTGCAGAAAAGGGATGAATTTATTTCATCAACATGTTCATGTTCCCCAGAGGGCAAATCTCAAGAGGATTTAACTCAAAGCATGTCTGTGTGCATCCTCACAGATCTGTTAGTGTGAGAAATAAACCCATAATTATATTATATACAGCACAAGTTCTTAACACCAGTTAAAACACGTTACATTAACAGTAAATGATGCGCAACCCTTGGAAAAAAAATCTTATATCGCTGATGAAGTAATTGTCACCTGCAATCATCAGGGAGTTAAAGCTTTGTGAGCATTTTCAACCTACAAGACATGGCAATCAAAGGTGTAAATGAACTGATGCTTCATATAAAAGTATCTAAGACAAAAGAAAGATCCATTTAATTTTTTAATTTTTTTTTTTAACATTTATTTATTTATTTTTATTTTTGCTTTAGTATACTGGGGAAGGACCAGAAACCAGTCCAGCCCACTTACACAGAGCCACATCCACACATGAGCTGGATCAATGGTGCATGTGAGACTGGCCTGGGTTGCTGCACAAGATGCGTGATTCCAAATAGGTTTGTGTATTTAGTGTGTTTGGACTGGAAACATTGCAGAAAAGTTTCACTATTGACTTCTGATGAATGTTGATGAATGTATTCACACAAAATAAGCATCATAATAAGTAAGTAATAAGTTTAATTAACAATAACATTTGTGTCATGTCTAAAGATGCGTGATCTTTATAATTCCCTGTTTACATCACCTGTTAATATACACATGTTGATAACTTGCATATTTACACCATGTAATAGTGGGGTTGATGAGAAACCAGCTATAAATTTTATGACAACAGCATGAAAGTTTCAGCATTTAATCTTCATACTCCAAGGTTTTCTTTCAGACGTGGAGGCAATTTTTATCTGATCTCTGGTAAAACTGGAGACATCATTGATCTGAGTTTTTGCCCCAGCACACTCCATTATAATCATGTATATCTTTGATAAAATTTCAAACTAGTTTGCTCGTAAGTTTGTTTTCATTCCTCTTCCTTCAAAGAGGATTTGGTTTAACACACTCACTAAACATGTTTGACTTTAGTACTGCTGCATAGTGTTATATTTTCTTCAATAGCATTTGTGTTAAATTTCACCTTTCCCCCCAGCTCACTCCCATGAGTTGAATACACCCAGCGTGTTTAGTCTGCCATATGGAAGGGTCAAGTTATTGTCTGTTTTTACTTCTTTGATTTGGGTTTGCTGTGACAATATGAACCTCTGTTAAGTGCTTGAATTATGTTCCTATTGACTGATTCACAGCAGTTTAAATATAACAAAGCTTGCTGTGCCCTGGTTTCTCTCTCATCTCAGTCCCTGCATACTGCCTGGCTCCTGAACACAAAGGGGGAGGCTTTTCTTGGACTCATTCATGACATTTTATACTGCAACTAGGGATCTTAAGGAACACTAGGATTGGACTATATAAATCTAGTGTTTTCCTCAATAAACTGTAAAACAATATTAATTAATATAATCTGTGTGCTGTCAGTCTAAGTTTTTTTTTTTTTACCAGAAATGTAATTATCAAGTTAATGTCAGCAAAGCTTTAGTGCCTGACCCTGAGCTGCAAAACACTTTTGACTAGGGCTGGGGGAAGGAAGCGACAGGATGGCCACCTCTGTGGGCCTCTACAATGCTCATTAAGATGCTATAAACCTGTTCACTTAGGCTGCAAGAGAAGGTGCACGATGCTCTGCAAGCTCATGCTCAGGAGACTGCTGGGCTTAGAAAGAACACACATGATCATGCTGAACTGTGGGACGTGGGGGTGCTGGGTTGTAGCTGTTCAATGTAAAAAATAAAACATAAATTGATTCATTCTCCATGTCTGAAAATAAACTTCATGTGACATTGGGACAAAGTGGAGTGCCACTGAGATGCTGTATGGAACCTTGTGCAAGAAAGTTGCCAAAGTTTGCAAAAAGTATTCTTCAGATTTGTCAGTTGCTTTATCTTTTCCCAATTAGTGTGTCATGTGTTAAAGGTGAAAATGACAGATAAGTGCAAAGAAAGCAGTGGATTTCTCACTGGTGCTGCAGTGGCTTTTTCACAAGCAGAAGACTGAAATTACTGGAGACAAACCTGTAATGAAAAGGGGACCTCATTAACCCGACTAAGTTTGTGTTGGATGGTGTGTATTTTGGATAGTGACACATTAGCAACACTGTTGCTGCAGTAGGTATGTGTACTCTCCTGACTTGTCATAATACTCCACTCCCTCCCTGTTTCTCCCTCCTTGCACACATGCACGTTCACACTCTCCACTGCATTCTTGTGCTTTGCTTTGATTGCTCTCAGTATAAATTTAAGCTTAAACATTGCATACATACTGTATTTCCTGTATTCTTCATCTGAACTGCTGTTTTTGCATGTCTCCATATCACAACACTTTTCTTCTTCTCTATCTTTGCTCAGTGATGACATGGTTTCGAGTTGAAGTGGTTATCATATATAATTTATTATACGTATGACCCGCTCTGAATCTTTGACACAGGGCAGCCTTTCTTTGATTCCTTTGCAATGCTGATTTTAGTTAAGAAATTCATGGTGTAAGCAGGGACATAACAGCGAGTGAGACCCAGCAGTCCAAACTATCCTGCTACCTCCTGCTGGTTGTTGTACTTTGAGGCTGCATCTGTTTTTCATATTTAAGGCCCCTCAGTTCCATTGAAGGGATTTCTTATGCTATGCACGCACTGATATTTTATAATCACGTGCTTCCTACTTTTTTGGCAGCATTTTTGGGAAGGTCCTCGTCTGTTGGAACATGACATTATGACTTCAAACCCATTCTTCCTTCCCTTTGAATGAACTGAACGGGGCACATTAATGCTGTTATGGCTCAAAAGTTTGAATGATGTGGCAAAATCCTTGCTTAAGAAATTTAGACTTTCTCACTTTATAGGGTATATTGTTATATTTGATCACAGGCTGCAGACGGGAAGTCAGCAGGTGGTGCTGCTGGTGGTGTCCGCACTCACAACTGGATTAGGTTGTGATTTTTGCACAAACAGGAAATGGCAATAATAATGGCAGCTGCTTGTTGGTGTAAATAAAAACTGTCACGAAGCTGATTATGGAGAGAGGGGAGTGGCTCTGAGCGCAAGCCCCATACCTGGGCCATGAATATTTGATTCCCTCTATTGTTCAGAAAAAATATTCATGAAATCAGGAGAGCTTCACTTCAAATCAGGAGAGCTTCACTTTACCTGCCCCCTCCTTTACATCTTGGCCCAGCTCCAGTCTCCTCTCCAGTAATTGCCCCATCCAAAAACCCAAAGAGGTGGATGAGCTTTGTGCGCTCCTTTATGTAATGGTGACACTGATTGTTCACAAATGAGCCAGCAATATTTTCATTCAGCACGAGGTGATAAGGAGGTGCAGTCAGGGGCCAGAGGACAAGGGGGAGATATAGAGAGGAGGGAGGGGGAGAGCGGCTTGGCACAGCGAGAGCAGACAGAGGAGGGGAGATGCAGAGAGAGCATTACAAAAAAGGGGGAGAGAAGAGGGAGAAAGGAAGATGTGGTAAAGAGCAGTATTTGAGCCAAAGAACAGCTTGTTTTCAGAAAGACGTGGAATGATGGAGGTAAATTATCCCAGCAGTGCCAATTAACCTCCTCTAAAGCAAACCATCTTTGTCAGGAGGATGTCTGCAGCCATTGTTAAACAGAGATGTAGCTATAAGAAGACCCCTCATTACACCAGCTCTGCTTGTTTACACTGAAGCAAACAACTGCCGCCCTGCTGTGTGGTTTTAGATAGCATTGTGGGATCAGACGCGTGATGTGTAACATAACAGCATCTGTGTCTGTCCTGCCATCTCCCTCTTACACAAACTCTGTGCTGGTGTATACAATAACATGACCCTCTGCCATTCTGTGTTCATAGCTTTCATAAAGAATGACAAAGCTGAAGACAGGTGCAACAGTGCAGATTTGAACAGGCTGTATGTCAGTGAGCACTCTAAGTCCCTTCATTTGTTTACTGCGTTTAGGCTGTTCTGTTCATTAAAAACAGCAAATGACTATACATCTGACTTGCTCTTTTTCAGATGCCTATTTTGATGGGATACAACCTCAACTGATCTTTGAGGGCCACTTAGAAGAGCACCACAGTAACCATCAAAGCCTAAGGATGTAGGTGTAATCGATCTCATGAGGTGGGTGCACATTATTGTCTTAAAAAAAAGAAATACCATTCTAGGAGGACAAGAAATGTTTCTAGAGATACATGGAGAGAGGGGATGACGACACTTTTGTTAGAAGGTTGGATAGGAAAGGTTCCCCCCTTGATGCTGCTTTGTGCATCTGTGTTCCAGCAGATAGTTTTGTAGAAGCAGTATAATGTGCTACATTTTCTCAGGTGGCTAAGAAGACTGGAAGGTAATAGAGCCCAGGTTGAAGCTCTATGGAGGTGCAATGCTCAAAGATTGTCTTGTTTTGAGAGTTGTAGGCCAAATTCTGATAAGACTTAAGTATAAAGTCCAAGGAGGTGAGGATGGAGGGGTGACAATGTGTCTGTAGTTGTTGGTCTGAGCAAACGCAGTAGTAACAAATCCCATTGTTCTGAATGGACTATTACTGCTGAAAATGGAAATTAACATAATAGTACAATAGGTTGACATTTTGTCCAAAGTAAGGATTTTTCTATAGGTCATCATGACATTTGGTAAAGATATTCACAGGATTAAGGTGCTAGAGAAAAAGTCAGGTGATAACCAAAATCCTGGTGATATTTATTTTAGAATGTTGGTTTTTCCCCCAGATTCCCTGTAACAGCTATAAATACACCGCAAAATGTGCCAAATTACATTCTCATAAAACTATGACTTACCTCTTGTATTGTAAATTACACCGTATGTTTGAGGGGACTGCGAGCATAGGCATGAGCAAAGCAGCCTGCTACATCTCAGGCTTGTCTGCACCTCCCTCATTTAAAGATACACATCAACATACATTCCTGCTTTAACCACATTAAATATTGACTTTTGATGCCAATTTAAATGCATCAACAGATCGGAGAGTGTTTGTTTAAAATAATTTATTACTGCATCATTTCTGCACATTTCCTCCAGAAACAGATGTGGTTCTGAGACATTTGTTGTCAGTGCAACATCGAAGATCCAGTTTCCACCAAAAAACAAAATCAACAAATCGCTTTGTGCAGTGAACAAATCTCCACTCTACTTATTGCTCTCCTGTGCACCTGTGCACTGCAGATTCTGTGGTGAACACCAGATGGCCAAAGCAATATGTAATTAATTATTAAATAATAATGACAATCAGTCAACTCACAAAACACTTTTTGTCTAGAACATTGCATTTGTATGTGACAATTAGGTTAGCCCCCCCACTGCAAAGCAATGCCTAAGCAGTATCATAAACTACTTGTGGTCCTACATGTGGGTCTGTACTTTATGTCTATGTCTGTTTGTGTGTGTCTTCCAGGCAGATTCAAAGTTGGATCTCAGGGCCAGCCGTAATCCCTGATGATTTACTGGAGCTGCCAGCATATTGATCACACTGCAAGACAGTCTCACCCCCCCAAAACCTGTCTGCAGAGAGCGGCAGACAGAGAAGACGGAGTCGGACAGGACAACATGATTCATTCACACTGCGGGCAAAGATGTAAAATTTGACCTGATAGTTTGGAAGTGGTGTGTTCAGGTTCAGAGGCATGTTGGAGAATGTCATGGAGAAAAACATATCAGCAACTGACCAAGAAGCTATTTTTTTAAACAGTCTATCACTTGCTGCAGAGAGCACCATATGGCTGGGATTACTCAGTATACTTATTGTGGTGCAATCATATCTTCTTAATTGGAACTTGGTACTTTTCCATCTCAACTGAGCTCTGTATCAGCGTGTGTACATGTGAGAGAGCTGGGCAGGCAGGGACATGAATGAATACGCTGTGACAAGCTGTGGTCAGTGTCGATAACATGGTGGGCCAACACATATAAATCAATGTATGGGAAACACTGACTGTTGCTGAATGTGAGGACGAGTGTTCTTTAGATTAGATTAGATGTAGCTTTTTATTATTTTAATTATTTGTAATTATTGTTTAACAGCTAACATCTTTTGTCCCCCATGACCCGCCAGAGCAACACCCTCTGTGTCTTTGACCTCTTCATTTACAAATTAAGCACTGGAGGTCTACTTATGGCCAAAGTGAGGGAGCAAGATGAGTCTACATGTTGATAATTTGAGAGAATGGTTTGGTGTAAGTTTCGCATGCCACTCGAGTCAAGCAGAGCATTTACATGCAGTTGACTGAGAGATACCAGGTTACGAGGGTAATGTGTTAACATGCACAGTAGTAATATGGTTACTGTAACTTTGAATGCAGTTGGAGGGTAATCATATTTCTACCCTGCTTCTGACCTTATTTTGAAAGCATGTCTTGTATCTTAACTCCAGTAGTGATAGAAGATGCTGTCTCGCCTTTGGTCCCCACTGTGTGTTTGTGTGTTGGAACAGCCTGGCAGCACAGTGGGAGATCAGGCAGACAGAGCAGAGTTTTCTCCTCCCTCTGCAAATGTTTCTGAATTGAATAAATTGTCAAATGTTCAGTTTGTAGACCAGCTTATTTGGACCACTGGAGGCTACTTTGTGTTAGTTTCATTTTCGGTTGGACTTTGGATAAGATCATCACTCTGCATAATGTTCTCTCCTTCCATCAAACTGTTCAAAACTGCTATTTCCCCTTGTTTTTAGTCTTATTTCATGCACATGCATACTTAAGAAAGTGAGAAAAATCTGAACCCATGATGCCTCCTTCCTTTAACCCACTGCAAAGATACCAGGAGTCATCATACATAACATGGAGAAATCAGTTTACTGGAAAAAGCTGTCCGTAACCCAGTTACTTGAGTGATGCATCCAAGCAGTGTTTCATTGACCTTTCTGATTGAAAGTTTCAGCTCTGTTTCATCTCCACACCACTGCCTTCAGTACTGACGGATGTCTTAAGTTGGAGCGGCAAGATCTGTGCTTTGTTGCACCAGTAACCTGACTGAATAGTGATGTCCTGGTGTGCTGCTATACCTTGGATTAAACACCTACATCACAACAGCAAGGTGTAACCCACTGGAGGTTAGCAAAAAGAACATATTCAGCTCCCGTCAAGTTGCTCTTTTTTGGAGGTGAAACAGAAAGTAAAAATCAAAAAAAGCTGTGAATGCAATGAAAGTATACTGGTAGAGAAATTTACCTTGGTTATCTTTCCAAACAGTAAAACCACCAAACAGGCCAGTTATTAGGCATAAATGAGCTTGGAGGTCACCTCAGCTGCCACCAGCTGGAGGTGAGCCATATCCTTTGTAATTCGTTTCAGACACTTAACCTTATTTGAAACATGCCTCACTGATGTGCAGTGTGATGTTTATATAAACACAACACCGCTCACTCTCAATTATATTTGATGATTAAAAAATGAACATTGCAAAGGACCTCTCTCTGTTATGGGCTGACACTGACATATCCTTAACCTTGGGGCTACCACTTATTTTTGTGCCCTCATTCATTAACTCACGCTGCTGTGTAAGGATCATATCAGAATAAACAGGCTATTTCCGTTCCATACAATCAACAGGATCTAAATTGGGACCAATCCAGACATTTTAGGTACTGATAATGAATCTAGAAGTTTCCTCCTGGAATGACAGCTGCCAAAACTCTCCACTGCTGTTAAAACTGTCTACACAGTGGTGTGAGCCTGTGACCTGCTAATCTACAGTATACAGTGGAAACACTGCTTAAACACAGAAGAGAAAGATTCAAGCAGAGTGGTTGATTTGTGTCTGTTTTAGGACATCTTGTTAATTCTGGGGTTAAAAAGTGCCAGAATCCTGTTCATGCAATAGATCTAGAACCAGGACATTGTATGTTCTTCATGCAGAGCTGTGTAGCTATAAACATATCTAATTTGTATCAGTAATTTTAATGCCAGCCTTCAACATACAAAAAAAGTGAATTTAAATAAATAAATGTGGTTGTAAAATCTCCAGGATGTGTGAATAAAGTTGACAGGTGGTTTTGTTGACATAAAACAGAGCAGAAGTCACATGAAGCTGAATGAAGTGAAATATGAATAGGAAAAATCAAATATGATAGAATACTTCAGTCATATAATGGAAAGAGCTATCCCACCAGGGGTGCCCATGGACATCTTACCTGGGGCACCAAAATGTTATAAATATGGAAAGTTAGTTAAGGCTGATGGATCAAACCCACTGCTTCTCTCCAAATTACGTACTTTACTTACTCATACAGTACTACAGTAGTACAGTATATGTGCATCCTTTGAAGTATGGAGCACTAATTTAGCTGTTGGTGCACTGCTTGCTCTTCTGCTCTCCGATGCCTGCTGCTGCACTGCTCACATGAAAGGTATGCTGATGCAATGCATTACATATGTTAATGTGAGCGTCCCCTAGGGGGGAAATTAATTATTGTCACTCCCTATTTCATACTCTGTTCAACTTGATGTATCTTTGTGGTGAGTGGCAATGCCAGATATAAACTTGGTGCATGGAGTTTTGTTTAACCAGGTGGGAAAAAAAATCTTAGGTGTCAAGGTTCATGTTCATGTCAAGATATACTTTCTACCTTAAGTGCTCCATAACATTGACACATCTTTTTATCCTCTTATTGAAACTTCAGATTTTCTTGTCATATACCCCTTGAAATGGGAGGATGGGAGAGATTCATTTTCTAAAAGTCAAGAAGAACCTCTTTCTCTACGTGACTCACATCTGGGCTGGATTGCTCTCTCCTCCTTTCCAACTGTCTACTATTCATATCTTCTGCGAAGTCAGTGTTTTAATTTGGGATGGCACTGATTCAGGGTGTAGATGAGGCCAATTTTCTTGTCATCATCGGTCTTTCTGAGCGAGCTAGCTTTAACTGGTAATTAGCGAAGACACTCACAGGCTGACGAGACAGTAACAATGAAAAGTAGAAGAACTGGGCATATTCATTTGGAGAGAGACAGGAAATTAGATCTACAATGATCAGCTGGTGGCTGATCATGTATATTAACTTGCTCTTTAGGTAGATTATGTAGGTTAACCACTGTTAAGTAGGGGTATCTTGAACCTCCAGTGTGGGAGAGTTTTGTATTTAACTATTCAATGAGAAATCCAATTTTCAGGGCCACAAATATTAGCACCTGACCAGGTGTTCATCAAGTTGTTATGACAAAAAACAGCGTGATGTAAACAAGTCCAGCATTCTCCAACCTAAATGACAGTGTCTTGACTCTCTGAAACAACGGCAAACCTTATGGACAGGTCACAGTTTGTTTGGGCTTAGGCACAAAGATTTATGATCATGGTTTGGTTTTTCATTATTATTATTTCATTAGGGTTTGACGATAGTGATTGTCATGATTACAAGAATAAAGACCCAGACACAGTTGTGGAATGATCATGGATAAAAGAAATAAAGCTGATTATTGATTTCAAACAGGACACAAACAGCAGTTTCCTGTGTGAAAGCCATGTCTTGTTTTGTTTACCGATTCATCCAACCCAAACTCCTCCTAATGTAGACTTTTGTGTTGTATATAATACACCACCTAACTGCCGTTTTTACTCCTGTCAAAATTACAATGGGTGCTAGAGATCATTTAACAATGAAATCTAATAAGCTGCTTGCACAAATGATTGCTTGTTTGCTTGTTTCTTACAAGACAAACTCCTCGCCCCCGAAAGCTGTAGATTAAACTGCATTTATGATTTCAGCAAATGCCCCAAAACTATTTATTTTCTAAGATCAAGTGACCACTAGTGGCTGTATGAATTAAGGCTGTTGTTTCTCAGAAGCAATGGAGGAAGTAGTATAACACTATTATTAACCTACAAGTCCATGTAAGAATGGATGGATCAACAAAACACTGGACTTTAACACAGGAGTCAATGTTCATTTCTGCTAACTATGACCCAAATCATTTCCCACTTGATTATTATTGTAACCATAAGATAACCATGTATAATCTCACTAAGGTAGCATTATTGAGTGTCGTAGCAGTTTAATTAAATATAAAAGGTGCTCTGGTCTCTTGAACTGTGAGAAGAGAAAACATGACAAACCCACAGAGAATTATCATCATCTCTGATGTAAAAGTGGTTCCAGGCAGTGTGCAGTTGATGCCGCTGCTGCCCGCCAACGCAGGTGCTTTGTATTCTGAATTGGTAGCTCTAATCAGCTTTGTTTCCATCAGCAGCAGGTAGCTGTTTTAATTTGAAAGGCTCTGATAAGCCCACCACCTGGCCAGCACCAAACAGCAGAGAGACAAAGTTCGGGAATAGCTGGAAAATGTTTGAGTGAATATTGGATTTAAATTCATGAGGTGGCCAAGAAAATGACAACTGTGTATGCTGGATGTATAAATGGGTTTACCAGTACATTTGAAATATTAGCTCTACAGTATAACGCCTTATGTAATGTGTACATTTTTGTATACACAGGCTTGTACATTCTGACTTTTAATCAAACACTCAGATATATTCTTACACAGTTGCTCATTTTCTATAATGATGTTTCAACCAGCAGAGTCTGGTGTATTAAATTCTATTGGGCTCTAAGGCCAAGCGTTGAAGGGAATGGAGAGAAAAATGAATATGTCTATATGTCTATAAAGACCTAAAGCATCTGAACCAACAGCAGTTGTATATTGCCTATTTGCTTTGAGCTAGCTTAAGAAAGGAAGGGTCTCTGCAGGGGTGACGACTAAAGCCACAGCAACAGGCAGGTAATGAGTTACCCAACATGTTCTACTGTTGTCATGATCTACATCTTCTTCAAACACTGCTGGTACTGCTAGTACGCTAGTGGCTTAGTTACACATTTTCTGATGTACAAGTAGTAGCTCAGTTGTGTTTATGACCAGTTGTATTATGAATAAAGCCTGGAGATTACAAGAAAGATTACATAGCAACGAGATAATGAACTAACAAATATCTATCCTGATTAATCATGTAATTCATTCATCTGTCGTGTTAGTTTACTAGCATCACAGAAGCAAGCAACAATGACAGAAAACAAAACCCCCACACTGCCACATCAGCACAGTAACCAAAGCATAGAAGAAGCCAGGGGGCTTGAGCTAAGCAGATACCATCTCCAAGGCTTCACTTCCCACCATGTTATTGTTGAAAGTAGGGTTATTGTTGCCTTGCTCTGCCATTTGTCACATTCCTTTTTGTCCTGTTGACCCACTGCCAGCCTTACTCTTTTCATCCTTCTTGCAATGCTCAATTTCCACTGCAGCCCAGTCTCGATCCATTTTAGAAAAAGTAGCAACCAAAGGGTCACAGTGGGTATGATACTCTTATTTTTACTCTTTTGAAATCTAACATTCAACTGAGGAATAATTTATGTTTAGTACATTGAAAAATGACATAGGCTCACTTTAATATCCATACAACTGGACACTCATAGAGATTTGTACAAAGTACAAACTCTATCTATATCTAATTTGGCAGGTTTTCCAAAGTCCAGGATCAGTTATTTTTCTGTCTAACAAATGTATTTCATTGTTGTGTAATGCCTTTGTAAAGAACCAGATACTTTGCAGCATTATGATTTTTTTTTTTTACTTAACCCTTTCCCTGTTTATATTGCTCCCAGTGTATACAGTCTGTATAAACTGTGTTGTGCTATTTGACATTCAAAGTACTCTTAAGATGAATTGGTTGCGAAGTAGGTTCCTAACTGTAACCCACACCAGGCACTTAGAGAGCCTCGCCAGTGAAGGAAATGGAAGCCTTGCATCAGCCATTTAATCTGCTCATTAATTATACATGAAGCTTGCAGAATTATAATAATTGTTTACCAATTGGAAACCACCTTGGGCACAATTAATCTTTTTAAGGTGCCAATACAGTAACAATGCCAACACAGTCTCCTCACTGTGTCTCGCCACTCAATAAAATGCCACTAATTTACTCAGCGGTGAAATGAATGCATGCCCATATTGCTGATCGCCACGTGTGTGTGCCATGGTGGTGTGTGAGTGTGTGTGTGTGTGTGTGGGGGGGGGCAGTGTGGAGAGAGCTGTAAACTTGCAAGAGAGCATGGAGTACCACTAACATGTAAATACACCCACCCCATGCTTCCTCAGTACAAGACAAAAAAACACTACAAATGATGCAGCTTGTTTTGTATTTTCTGGTCATTTTTTATCCATTTGTTGTTGTTGTGTCTTTTTGTATAATTTTGCAATTTACCCACCAAGAAGAAATGTTAACAGTAACCTCTAACAAGGCCCAAACCAAAAGGGCACAGCTCACTTGCCTCCTCAGACAGGGATTTAGTGTGGTGGAGGCTCTCTGAATAGATGAGTGGAACACACAGAAGTCAGAAAGTGCAAGTTTAAGACAAGCCGAGTTTCACGTATGTTGTAATTACAAGGAATTTAACATCATTTTCAATACAAAATGTATGAATTATTATGCTGGAGGAAGTACTCAGATCCTTAACTTTCATACAAGGCTACTCAATACTCCCCTCCCTTATTCCCTTGTCACTCCAAAACAGGCAATATTTAGTTTGAAGAATAATAATATAATATTAAATATAATAATAATAATAAGTTGTTCAATGTGCCATGTGAATGAAAACCAGTCTTTCATTTTGGTTTTTTTTCCTTTTCACTCCAAAACAGGCAATATTTAGTTTGGTTGAACATGGACAATGCACAAAGACAGTTTGATTTTCACATAAGAAACATTCATGCTGGCTATTTGCTTGGAGAAAGCCTCCGAGATGGGGAAACGACACCTAGACATGTTATATGAAAATATACCTATGCATATGCAATTCTATAATTTGTTTTCTTGTATATGTATTAGCAGAAGATATTCAATTCATTTCCATTTTAATGTAGTACAAAATGACAACATATGTTAATTCAAAGTAATTTACAGAGTAAGACCTTATTATAGAGAGAAACTCAATAATGACTTAGTGACAGTGGAGAGGAAAATCTTTTAACAAGAGGAAACTCTGTCAGACTGGCTGTTATAGTGACAGAAATAATAAGGATATTGATAAATGTAATGGTGTATCAATAATTACATAAAAACTATTTTTGGTCAACAGCTATTGGGACATTCTGAAAACAAAGAATTACAGTGTAGAGGTCACAAATGCATGGAGTAGTTTTGTCTGCTGTGTAACCTTGTCATGCAACTCCCTGTAAAATAATCTAAATGTTTTGAGATAACTGTATATAAGATAAGTAAAAACTTAGCACCTAGTATTATTTACTACTAATATTGTTAACATGAGATCAATAAATGATAGGTCAGGCCCATGTGTCAATCCCAGCCTCCATTATGAACTTGAAACAGACGCAGCCAGATAGCGGGTGGGAGAAAGCGGTGTGATACTGTAGGATTTGTCGTCCCTGTGGGAACCTCCTGCTTGCTGAGTGGCCAATGACTGTCTGCCAGGTTGATGATACTGGTGTAATGAGTGATGACTTTTGATCCCCTTCAAACTCTGACACATTCACACACACACACACACACACACACATAGGACAGAGTGGATGTTGGAGGCTCTGTGGTCACTTTAAGCTGAGTGAGTGAAAAGCAGGTGGTGGGGTGTGGGGGTGATGTGTGTCCCGTGTCTCCAGAGGGTTTCAATCCATGGGAAACCCTCATTCCTGCCTTATTGCAGTGCATAAAGAAACTTAAATACCCTCCATCTCACAGAGGAGAGCAGGTTCACTTTGTTCAGTATTGATGAACAATGCTCAGATGCTGAGAGCCAATAAAAGACTTCACACAGCATATTCATTGATTTGCAGATTTATTCAGCGTGTAGGAGTAGCAGGTCCTCTGCTCTGCAAACGAACAGGAAATGAGCGATGAATGGAGAAAGCAGATATGTTGAAAATGCAAATGAAAACCATGATTTCAGATATGGGTTTTATTTTTGCCGCTCAGTTGTTTCATGCATATTGTTGTGGCATCAGCAGGTTCAAACATAGCTAAGCTTGAATGTGTGTTTGAGTTAAAAGTGGGTTGCATGTTAGAACAGTTGGGAGTTGGAAAGATGGGAGACACGAATGATAAAGCCATGATGTATGTGTGCATCGTTAAGGACAGTCTAAAACCTTTAGTTATTTATGAGGAGATTGACAAGCATGCAAAACATCCTCAGTGCTGATCTGGTGCATGACACAGAGAGGAATGGGGCCCTCAGTCCATCTCTCCTGCTGTATTACTTGTGTACCTTATTATAGCATTTAAAACATTGATGAATTTCACTACACACTACCAAACTGAAATAGATTATTGATATGAGAATTAATCTGGACATCATAAAGTAAGCACATTTGAAGTGACTATAGTGATCCCATACTTCATAGCAAAATTGAACATGGAAGTTCATTCTGGACGTTGGGAGTAGTATACGAGACATAACAGTAAAAAGGTTCTTCTCTGAGTGTGTACTACTAAGTGTAAAAGCCGTTTTTAAGATCAACTCTCAAGTAATCAAGATTGATCTTGTGTATTGTTTTGATGTTGCATGTGACCTTTGACCCCTTCCCAGTTGATCGTGTGACACGTTTTAATCTAATGATTTGTATAAGTGTTTTCAGAGTCCTTGCAGTTGCCCTTAGCGTGTTGCACTTGTGAGTGTGACTTTAAATAATTAGCGACTTGCAGCCAAGGAGGAGGAATTTTAATTCAGTTTAACTAATAGCAGGGACAGTAAAGATTACAGTCATACATCTTCCTTCTAGAATTTAGAACTGCCCATGCGTTTGGTCATAGCCATCTTCAATTATCCCCACCGCACTAACCACGCAGTCATCTGAACTGTCCACAAGCTAAACACCAGGCACATACAAAAATGATGATCACTGTCTGCTACTGTTCCACTACATCTGAATGGGAAAGAATAAACAACTCATCAGACATAAACAGAACACAAACAGGCACATACAAAAAAGCATATACTCGGGCCCAATCACAGTCTCGTCCAGGTTTGGTAGCGTGGCTCAGATCCAAACTGGGAAACCAAAAGCAGAGTTGTGAGAATGAAGAAGGCGTGAGGGGAAATGGGAAGAGAAAAAAATGAAGGGAGGGAAAGGGAAAAGATGGAGACCTTAAATCAAAGAAGGAAAAACAAGACTGTGGCATGTTCATTTATATGTGTCACATAAGAGTAATGTTGCTGAGGACAGAGAAGAACAGGGCAACACGTGAAAGGTACAGTATGGAAGGGGGAATTGTTTAGTAAGAAAGACTCCTCGGGACCTGTTGTAACAGTCCAGGCACATGGTATAAATCACATGTTCAAACCAGCTTTGGCTAGTTTAAAAAGGTGGAGAAAAAAATGTCAGCAGCAGGTCCAAAAGTGTTATTCTCTGGATTAATCATGGGGGTGTTCTGGTCATAATGTGCATTCTAATCCCACTTCCCATTCACCTGTAAAAGCCAGGTGCGTTTGCATATTGTTATTATCGTGGTGGCTTTGTTGGGAAGCAAGAAAGAATGCACGTGTGCGCCAAAGTGACAGCATGGCGGTGCCTCTGTGTGTGTAACAAGCAGAGTGTACCATTGTGGTGCACTACTGTCATGAAACTGCTGTCTTATGATCGCAGTGAAATACTGTTTTATTGATTTTTAGACCAGATTTTTGCTGATCACGTGCAATCCTCAGGAAAGCAATTTGCCTACAATGCAACAATCTATAACCTATTTTAATACCAATGCGCCAATGAGCACTCAGATAGGCACAGGTATGTTTACTATTTCTATTTGGGTGCTGACAGGAGAAATGTCAACTGTGTCGATCTAAACTGGAAAGACACTTGTGTCACTTGGCGCTACTTTGTGCCAGATGTAAGACAGGGCTCCTTAAGGCCAATTTACACCAAAGATTTGTGATGAGAGAAAACTGTTTTAGAACATTGCAGTGCTATAAACTCCAATGTCTCATCTCTGCTGATGTCGGCTGATGGTGTCACCAGCAATTCAATTCTTCAATTCACAGCTGCCAGCTTTTGAACAGTAGGCACTTCATCTGTGTCAACAGCAAATCAGCTCCCAGCAAAATCAGCTGGTCAGATAAAAATACTCAGCTGGTTGAGATGGTGGACTTTTAGATGCAAAGAGTGGATCAGCTGATCGGTTCTCCACCATCTCCTATAGTTATTGTTGTCTCATCAATACCATAACTGCAACTGCAGCAACTAACCCACCTATTAATTACACACTCAGACTGTAGCAGCCAGACACAGTTTCATCATGAACTGAATTTATTACACTTATCATAATAGCATGAAAGACTGTGTTTTGCTTCACTGTGGAGCGGTGCGCAGCTATCTGTATCCAGCTACAATGAAAAGCCACATTACGCTACAAACAACAAAGTGAGTTTCTGCTTGTTGGTTTGTGTAGTTGCTGCAGAGTAAACTGAGCAGGTTTCAGAACATCGCAGAACTGAACGTTGCATGTAGTTGTAAGTTTCAGTCCTGACTTGTCTCTTCACAAATCTTTGGGATAAACTGGCCTTTAGATTTTGTTTTCATTTAGTGTAGGAGAACAGGAGATGGGAGAAATGGGGAGTAGCAACAGGAGAAAGTCAGTCTTCTGGTTGACATCTGGACCAACACAATTCTTTACTCTTGAGATTTGTAAAGAAGCGGTGCATAAGCTAATGCTTGTGATGAAGACTTGCACAGACCTTTCTCTAAAAGATCATGAATGGAATTTGTGGCATAGTAGTCACTACATACATAATTCAGGTAAATTGTTGAAATGTGCAATTACACTGCATCAACTAAGTTTTTAGATTGCTTCCTTTTAAAATCATGGTTTCACGTTCAGTATAAAAAATCAAAAGCTGTACTTAGAGTACCTACTTTGAGACGAGTAGTAGGGGCTGGAAGTGATTCTGTGGAGAGGCTGGATCTCTTCCTTACTGTGGCCTGCACAGAAAAACAGGAAGTGAGCAGCATGTAACACCTGAGAAAGATTTTATGATTTTATGCGGTCTTGTGTCTCAACTCAACCCTCTTTCCCTTTATTTATGTTTTACTTTAAACATTCAGGTCTAAAAAAAGGTACATTATTAGATACATCTTGATATACTGTATATTAGATGCATCTTGTGCTAAAGAAAAAAAATCACTTGACTTCAGGGGCTCCATAGTACGCATACGAAACACCACTGATTTCAATTTACACACACTTACCCACAATGCAATGTGAAAAGGAAAAGGGAGCTACTTGCAGCTGCTGTGTTGAGGACAACCATGTTTAAATGAAGTCAAACACAAAAATGACCAAGATAACTGTTGTGATGAAAAGGTTCCTTTTTCACATTTTCACACAATGCCATATCATTAAGTAGTTTATGAAGCTACATCATACAACATTACATAGCAAGAGACAACCATAAGGCCTGGCAAAACCATGGACAGACATGACCCAGGTCAGTCTTGAACAACATTAATAATAAAAGAATTTCCAATCATTGCTGCACCTGAAGAAAACCCCCACATTTTCCCCACTTGCTTCCATTATAAAGACAATGGCTACATCATATTGCCTGGTGATGTATAGCTCTTGAGACTGGCTCTGTATGGGAGACAACAAAGTTGAAGTAGTAGGTATCCACACGTGATTTTAAGCTAATGCTTGTATCTCTGTTTAGTATGGAAAAAGAAAATGTGTGAGATAGTTGAAAAGGTTCATGTTAAATCCAGTTGTATGGGAAGGACTAGGACATCTACAGATGTAAATGTGTGCAGTGGTAAGTTAAACATTAGTTGCTAAACATAAGGTATGTACCAAGCTGCAGCACAACACTTCCTGTGTGTGCTACGGGTGATATGCTTCATATGATGGCTGATGTGTTTTCAGCTTTACAGTTACATAGTCATTGGTGAGGCAAGCGTACAGGTTGACATTAGTTTCTCTGTAATGTCAATCATCAGAGCAAAATGTGCGGCTGATGATTGCATCAAGCAGATGGGGATAAAAAAAAAATTAAGTAATGTCTCCAAATATCAGGAACTCAAGATGCACACACCTCCAAGCTACACCAAAGCTAACCAAGATCGTTTCCAAAGATTTTAATTCCTGTTGATTCTGTCCCTGGGCCATTCAGTTTGGTGCAACAGATGTATACTACTGATAGCAGATTTGAACATTTAATGGAAGTCAGTGCAGTCAGTGGGCGGATTTTATACAGTCACATTGACAGTTAGGTATGAATGTTAATGTTGTCAAGCATGTGCCATATGTTCAAGAGGGGTGGCTAGTATACAGCTGAAAACAAGTTGTAACTGTTTAATCATGCAAACAAAAGTATTTAAAGCAAGATGGACCGGCCCTTTAATTACCTTGTCTCTATTCATTTGTCTTTGCTGATACCTTTCAAGCTTTCTGGTAGAGGTAGTTTTTCTCCACAGAGTGAATCTGGTCCTCCACACACCACATACATGCTTGAACTGGTTCACAACATCTTGAAGAAATCCTGATTTCCTAAAAACTATTGACAGGGTTGACATTGAAAACATTTATAGTGAGATGTTCCAATAATGCACTCTTGAACATGTGACTCATGTATATAAGCTACTGATCCTGCCATTATATCATATCCAATACTAATATATAATAATTATAATTTTATAATATATAAAAGTGTATAATATATCAAAGTGCATCACGGCAGGATCCCTGTGCCAGAATTACGGCATGTTACCAGCTTACATGATGCCAGACAGACCCTCCACTAACAGCATCTTCTCTTTTAAAAGTACAGTAAGTTATATGTCCTCTGAAAGAGGCGTAATATAATAAGAGTGAAATAAAAGTAATAATGAAAGTAAAGAAAAAACATCTCTGTCTACTATGATCACCACACACCCTGTTAAACAAAGAGCAGATCTATATGCAGTGGTACCTGGTAAAACACTATAATGAACCAGTATTACAATCAATCTGCCATGTTTAACAGATTATCTGGCCAAACTGAGGAAACATGTATGATGAGGTGCTTCTGGACCCACCAGACTCTCCTCACTGTGAGACCATCAGAGAAAGATAGGTGGGTGATGTGCTTTAGTCACATGACAGCCTGACGAAGACACAGCATCAGAATGGTCCACCAAATATCCACAGGAAGACACGTCAGGATGACCAGGCTGACTTTCTCAGAGCTCCAGCACCAGCTGACTCAACTTCTAAACACATGCATGACATATACACCACACATTATGTACAGTATATACACCATAGAGAGATTTTAAGCATAGATATGGCATTTATTGTCTGAGATGTAGTAACTTATTGAAAACAAAATCCACGTCACTCTGTAAAACATGGACACAGTACAGTTCTCACAGCAGTTGCAGCTACTTTGGTTAGCTTTTAAAATCAGTCATTTTGTTTTCAATTATGTTCACATGGTACAGAATAAAAAGTCTATCCTGTTATAAATCTGGTGGGATCAGAGACACAGACACTGGGAAACTCACAACAGATGAGTGAGTTAAAAAATGCAGTCTTTCCTGATGATGAAGAAAGGTCAACAGATGAGTGAGTTAAAAAATGCAGTCTTTCCTGATGATGAAGAACAGGTCAGACAAGTATATCAAACAAAATCTGCTGATTTTCTTAAAAACTAATATTTCCTGCTTAATCTTGTAGTTTTTCATACTGCGCCTCCTGGTTGTCAATTTACTTCCTGTGTAATTGTCTGTCCGCCCCCATGTGTTCTACCCGTGCCCAATTATCCTGACTTTCCTTTTACCCATTATTAAATCATTTACTTTGACTAACTTGCATTTTGGTTTACATTGGGTCCACTCTTTAAAATGTGACAACATGATACATGGGAACAGTGGCTGCAGTACTCACTATATTGTAACCTTTACTATTTACCTATATCTTTAAAATAATTACTTTTACAACGATGGAGCTCTACTGCACAGAGGAAGAAGCTTTATCAGGGTTTGGCTTTGCATGTCTGAAGTTAGGGTTGTGGTGGTCAGATCACTCTTAGTGAGATGAAACAACAGGATGGAGATGGATAACTTTCTTGATCAGCAATTTAATGTTCTCCACACTTGACCATCTTCACAACCACCACACTTCCTGCTTCCAAATCACATGTGACTGACCTAACTAATGAGAAGCTAGAGAGAACTGAGACTGAGGTAAATATGAGGGAACCACAAAAGTTTATTCAATAAATTATCACCACTGTCTTGAAGATGCAAATGTAAAATTTAAATATGTAAATATATAAATAAAATGTGCAAAACAACATTTGCAAATAGTTAACTGTATAAATGCATATATAGTGAATTAACTCAAATTTATGAATTAACCCAACTTCTAAACCTTACATATGTACACTTGTTGGTTTAGTCCATTGTTGATTTTGATCTTATTGGGATGTTCTGACAAATATAAAAGTAGAATAACACCAGCCTGTTTCTTTTGATTAAGTCCTTCTTTATGGTCTAATTGTTTCCACCTGCTTCATTGCCATTTACCAGCTTTTCACAGAATGCTCTCAAGACATAAGGGAAGTATATTCAAAAGCTTTGTTGTATATGGACTCTGCTTGCGGTGTAAATTAGGCCTGAACAGCACTGAGCTCTTCCTCTACAGGCAGTGAACTAGCAGCAAGTAAAGCAGTTTGGACAGGTGGCACCAGGTTATGAATTGGCTATTTGTGAGCCAAAATAAATCTCCCATTTCTCTCCCTCATTCTCTCCCCCTATCTTCAGTCCCCTCCCCTCCCCTCACACACAGCTTTAACTCCTTGCTGCCTTCACTCCCTTCCTCTACAATATTTGACACCTTTCCCTTGCTTTCTCCATCTGTCAAAGAAGTAATTACCTAACTTCTGTAGTTTGGTTTCAGCACTGCTCCCCTTAATTTCAACTTTCAAAATAAATGTTATAGAGAGTTGAACTTACTTTCTTGCTTGTTTCTATAAAAGCTTGGTTAAAGGCAAACTATCATAGTAAATTTCCTACTTATTCCTCATTAGGCATAACTTACACAAAATTTTTTTGCTTTTGCTTTTCGGCACCACTTTACCATAATGCATACTTGTGGTTTACAAGTTGTAACTCATGGCTTTATAAATGTTTAATGGTTCAGGCAGTTCTTTTCCAAAGGTTAAGTGGCCACTAGAAGGATTGTCTTCCAGCTTTCTGCTCTGTGAAGGAGCTTTTTCCCTATTTCAGACAGCACACTTCCAACTGAGCACAAGCTTGATATTTACTCTTTGTGCGAAGTTGTAATTCATGGAGGTTTTATGTATGTAAAACTTTCCCAGAGCCAGGGAAGAGAAGAGCTATTTGTCTGTGTGATGTTGTTTGTGTGACAGCAGAAGAAACACCGACATACATGTTCTGTGTGCTGACATCTTCAGTTTAAAATCTCCATACCTGAGCTAAATGATAATGTCTTCATGCAGTGTTCACAGTAAAAACACTGACATGCTGATGATGTGTTGACCATGTGTGTTAGCACTAAACACAATAGAAAAAACAAAAAGTATTAGATTAAAGAGTATTAGTATACTGCCTTTTTTTTTAGCATGATTCACAGCACAATTTTGTATTATAAAATATAGTGCCAAAAATATCAATACACCCAAATCCTTATGTACAGAGTATCAAGATTCTGTACAGTGGCAACAGATATGCGATATCCATGTTGCCTGATTGCATATGGGAATCTGATATGATTACCCTGTGACATTGCTACTTGATAAACAGCTGCACTCAAAGCCACCAGGTCGACTTTGTGGTAACGTCATAGTGTAAAAGCAGTACTTAAAAGCAAATAAAATGCATAAAATGTAGTGATGTCCTGAGTTACAGTAATCAAGTAAACAAAGCAGAAGTGATGTCATTCCGCATGAAGTGCAACAACATCCAACAGGTTCACTGCCTCTCTCCCACATACATACACATACGTAACTATGTAAAGTATATGTACAACTATATATGTACTCAGACTATGTATAATGGATGAATGGAGTGTTATGTACATTGTCCAAACAAACCTGCAGACCTACCATCTCTGCAGACAAAACTAGAATAATATGTGTGCACGGAGCATGAAGCTGCTCCAGTTCATCAATGTTATAGCCACAAACAAATAGCCACTGACAAAATTAAACCACTAAAACAAACTTTTAAAAGGATGAGGTCAGGTAGACTGGAGCTACAAAACATTTTACACCAATTTTTTACACCACAACAGACAGTGAAGTAGAATGCCAAATTCCTGTCAAAGCTACAGCAACTTAACAGGCAAAACACTGAAGTTAAGCATGAAAATTGCAAGAGGAGGAAGGGAGACAGTGCATGCATGTGGGAGAGAGATGTGGCCCCTGAAAAGTTCAGCACAGTTTATAAAAATGCAGGGCAGTGAGGATAAAACTATTTCATACAGGAGACGAGCATATACGTACATTGTTGATGCAACCTGTTCAACCCACGCTGGATCTGTTAAAATGAGACAGTTTGCAGTGTCAGCACAGACTGTGGGTTCCATGCCTCAGTGCAATGTGAAAATATAAATTGCAGATTCTGCCAAGCATCTCATTATAAAATACTTTAGAATTTAGAGTAATTTTTAAACTTCACCATTTGCTCTGTAAAGTACCTTTCAAATGCCCCAGTGACCTTTTCAGTGTCTGGATTGTTATAACAGGCACTGGCAATCAATAAACACCACAGGGCTTGCGTTTCAACACGAAATGAACAAATTTGCTGTTAAGTAAGCTTGTAAGCAAACTTGTGAAATCACAAAACTCAAACGTTTCCTTTGGCTGAATGGCTAAGAATAAATTGATTCTGTCTTTGCTTTAAGGAACATTTCTTACAGAAATCTTGGTCAGCCAAAAAGATCTGCACATGTTGAAGGACAACCCTGAATAAATGATTTGGATAATCTTAATAAATGAAGATGCTTAAAAATGATGCCAGTATGGTTCCTCAGATCAGTTCCGCGCATTTGGAAAATCATTGGCAGGAAGTATTGAAGCTGTTTTGGAGGCTCATGACGGAACAACACCTTACCAACATACATCATTTGGGTTTTTCTGAATGTCACCCACTGATAGAGCACCTTCAAAAATACACACTGAAATTATACAAAGTCAACACGAGCTTCAATTATCATTCACACCCCTGGGGAGTAGGAAAATGATGCTGTAGCATCCTATCCAATGTGTGTTTGTAGTTTAATGCAAAGCAACAGATGTGGCTGTCTGCTTTGGCTATGAACGAATCATTGTTTTTAAATATGATTTACGGACAACTAAAGTAGGAAAAACTCTGTCTAAACAAGCTGTAGCAAATGACAGTTTGAGAAAGCAATTGTCAAAGAGTCTGGAACAAAATTCAATTTGAGATGTCTAGTTGTTGCTTTTACATAGATTTTGTAGGGATTAAATGAGAAGTGGCAAGAGAGAGTAAACCTAATTCCTAAGAAAATGATTTCCTTAAAATTTACATTTAGACCTCCGGGATTCAGAACTGTGACACAATAACAGGGCCTGCGAAAGCTACAGCACAGAGCTGTCAGCAGTATCATCAGAGTCGTCAGATATCAAAACATTGGCAGACTTGACTCATAGCAGTTTATCTTTTCCTAACATATCTGGCCCACCTACTCAGCATAAAAAAACCCACATGGACTACAGCAGGACGTGTAAGATCAAGCAGCACTAATGTAATATCCTAAAAAATGTGATCTGTTGGTCATTTTTTCTTAAGAACACTGGGATCTTTTAAAATGGCAATGTCAATCTGTCCACCACTTTAATCCACACAGAAACACCTCAACAGCTCTCACACTGATTGCCATGACCTTTCTGAGATCTATGGTGGCCAGAGGATGAACCCTATCAACTGTGGTTATCTCTTGACTTTACCTCTGGAGCATTTGTTTTGAGCAAATTGTCTTAATAACTATAAAATGGATTGGTATGAACACATTCATGACCACCTCTCTCAGTATAATTGCAAACATATTGATGACCCAAACTCAAGTGGAACCATCAAACCAAAATTCCAATTTGTCCTTTTTAATGTTAATCAGTGTTAGAAAGCTGGAGGGTTCATTCCACAAGGTGGGAAATATCATCGGAAATAACCTCAATGTCAACTTTTAGGGATTGCTACTGGCCAATAGCATTGCAGAATCCCTGGCAGGATATAACAGACAGTTTATTATACAAACAGAAGAGCCCTTGTGCATTTGTCTGTTTATTATCATAAAAAGAGACAAAACCGAAAAAAAAACAACTTTTGGTGAAAACCAAAAAAATTAAAAAGAAAAAACCCCACAAACCATTAGAAAAGCTGTTACCTGAAAGGCAAGTCACATTTTAAACAGAGAAAGGTATATACACTATATTACCAAAAGTATTCGCTCACCCATTCAAATGATCAGAATCAGGTGTCCTAATCACTTGGCCTGGCCACAGGTGTATAAAATCAAGCACTCAGGCATGCAGACTGTGAAACAAGACATTTGTGAAAGAATGGGCCGCTCTCAGGAGCTCAGTGAATTCCAGCATGGAACTGTCATAGGATGCCACCTGTGCAACAAATCCAGTCGTGAAATTTCCTCGCTCCTAAATATTCCACAGTCAACTGTCAGCTCTATTCTAACAAAATGGAAGCGTTTGGGAACAACAGCAACTCAGCCACGAAGTGGTAGGCCACGTAAAGTGACGGAGAGGGGTCAGCGGATGCTGAAGCGCATAGTGCAAAGAGGTTGCCGACTTTCTTCAGTCAATTGCTACAGAGCTACAAACTTCATGTGACCTTCAGATTAGCCCAAGTACAGTACGCAGAGAGCTTCATGGTATGGGTTTCCATGGCCGAGCAGCTGCAGCCAAGCCACACATCACCAAGTGCAATGCAAAGCGTCGGATGCAATGGTGTAAAGCACGCCGCCACTGGCCTCTAGAGCAGTGGAGACGCGTTCTCTGGAGTGATGAATCACGCTTTTCCATCTGGCAATCTGATGGACGAGTTTGGGTTTGGAGGTTGCCAGGAGAACGGTACATTTCAGACTGCATTGTGCCGACTGTGAAATTTGGTGGAGGAGGAATTATGGTGTGGGGTTGTTTTTCAGGAGCTGGGCTTGGCCCTTTAGTTCCAGTGAAAGGAACTTTGAATGCTTCAGGATACCAAAACATTTTGGACAATTCCATGCTCCCAACCTTGTGGGAACAGTTTGGAGCGGGCCCCTTCCTCTTCCAACATGACTGTGCACCAGTGCACAAAGCAAGGTCCATAAAGACATGGATGACAGAGTCTGGTGTGGATGAACTTGACTGGCCTGCACAGAGTCCTGACCTGAACCCGATAGAACACCTTTGGGATGAATTAGAGCACAGACTGAGAGCCAGGCCTTCTCGACCAACATCAGTGTGTGACCTCACCAATGCGCTTTTGGAAGAATGGTCAAAAATTCCTATAAACACTCTCCTCAACCTTGTGGACAGTCTACCCAGAAGAGTTGAAGCTGTAATAGCTGCAAAAGGTTGACCGACATCATATTGAACTCTATGGGTTAGGAATGGGATGGCACTTCAGTTCATAGTATGAGTCAAGGCAGGTGAGCGAATACTTTTGGTAATATAGTGTATATGAAGTATGTGTGCATGTTCATTTGGCTATTTCCCCATGTTTTTAGTGGAAGTAGTAGTACCATACAAAGACAGTTTTACACACAACAAGCACAACAAAAACTAAAGCAAAGTAATTAAGATGTTGCTTCACATGCAGCTGTGGATATAGATGAGAAAGGGAATGGTGAAGGAAGGGGAAAAATAACAGATATTAAGGGGAAGGGACAGGAAGCAAGGTAGCAGAGGAATAAAGATAAAGAGAGAGGGAGGAAGGAAGGAAAAGATGTAGGTGAATTGGAGAGGAGAATAAAGCAAGAGTCGGCATGGTGCGGGGCTAAAGTCTGGAAATAGACCCGACTGAGATGAAATAAAAATACCTTCTCACTACTGCAGCGGAGCGGCACAGTCCGCAAATTCTCTTATAGATATTTTATGGAGCGGAAAACATTTGATGCATCCTCACTATTCTGGTCAGAACTGAGATGGAAAAAGTACAAAAGTGAAGAGAGAAGGAGGAGAAGAATAATAAGGAAAAGCAGGATGTGGTTATTTTTATGTGATGGAATTTTAACAGGGAGCATCAGAGACAGCTCAGTCAGGTCAGACAGGAATGTACTGTACTTGTGAATGCTATTGCGCCAAAAACATGTGTTCAAACAGCTAAGATCACCTACTGTATCTCAACATTCACCTGAGAAGGACCTCTAGCAGCTGTGGAAATTATGAGTCTGAGGCAGAAGTTACCTCATTTGTGACGTCTGTGTCGTCTATGTTGTTGCTTCAAGGGAATGTGGGTGGGAAAGTTCAGTAATCAAACTGAACATTTCATCCACAGTCCTTATGACTTCTCACTTGTTTAACTGAACCATACAGTTTGAAAATGAGAAAACAACAAAACTGATGTAATGTGAAGAAGCACCACATCTCAAGAAAAAGGTTGAATGGATGGGTGGCTTGAAAAAAACACTGGCTGGCAATTAGCCTAACCCAGCATCAAAACAAGATGGAGGGGGAAACAAATATTCGAGTGTTCTTCACAAGTTAAAAAAGAAGCCTACCAGCACCTTTAAAACTGGCCACTTAACAAGCTGTAGCACAAGGACTTCCTGGAGTCTTGTCGAACAGGAAATTACTCCACCAGCTGCTGCTTACCAAGAAATAACATTTACCTTCCAGTAAAAGCCCAGCGTTCTCATTTGAAATCTGGCCAGTCAGTTCGACAGCCCCTGGCTGGAGCTCTGTAGTCATATCATTGTTCTAACCTACACTCTTGGTGAGAAAGTGAATAAACATGTGACAAACATATGTTTATTACACATTACACATATATTTGCAATTAATCAGTAAATTGGTAAATACTGGATACTTACCAATTTACTAATTAATTGCAAATATATGTGTAATCACCTTGAATAAATGTCACTTATGAAGAGAGTAAACCATTAAATGTACAATCCCTGACAAAAATCTTGTCACATAAGGACATAGTAACATAAAATGGCATATAATTTTATTCAATTCGATCAATTGTTACAATAAATCGTTAATTTTACTATCAAGGGCTTTCACATTAATAACTGGGTGCAAAATGAAATGAATGTTCACGGCTTGGTAAAGCACATAACATCTGTTTTTGCAAGTAAAGAAGTCTTGTCCTGGCTTTAAATGATTCAACCAATCATGTGACCTGTGACCTGTGACCTTCACCTGTGACAAATACTATAATTAACACATTCCCCAGTGTGCATAAAAACAACCCCAGCACACCAGACCTTCATGTGAAGTGCAGCCTGACCTCTAACATGCCAAAGATGCAACCACAGACCAAATTGCTCACAAACCAGCATTAAACAGAAGACAACTAACAAGTCATGTTGCATTTGCCAAGGTCCACAGCTTGCAGAAGGAAAGGACAGTGGAAAAGACTTAATGAATAAGTTATTTGAGTCATTGACGAGATGTATTGATGCAGTCCTCCAAGCTCACGGGAGTCATATACAATATTCATTCTTTTCCCCAAGGCACCATGGCTTTATGTTCTGATGTTATTGTAACATGTATTGTATTCTTGTATTTGTACTTGTTCAAAATAATTCAAAATAAAGTATAATTTCTTCCATTCAATATTTTTTGTATGCGACAAGACTATTGTCCAAGCAGAATCTGACCTTTCTGTCCTAATTAAATGATAAAACTCAATGAATGATAAAATATTTTATTTTGATATAATAAGCACAATCTAGAGGCCTTTTCCTTTCATATAAGCCATTTCTGACCCCAACTGATCAACTACAAGTCAAGTTGTTATTTGTTGTCCCAACTTGGATAAGCGACAAGACTTTTGTCAGGGACTGTAAGTTTAAACATTTTTTAACCCAGAATAGACCAATAGACATGCATCCATACCAAAATCACAATAATGATTCATTTTCAGCATAGAAAGTGATTAATCAGCATCTATACATCAGGTCAAAACCAAAAATGCCACCTAAAGAATTTCATGTGAAATGGTGTGCCCATTTCACATGAAATTTTAGTTCAGATTTTAGTGCTTGACTATCTTACAGGACTGTGTCATAGACACAACTTTCATATTCTATCAAACTATTTTCCCACTAATGTGGTGGTAGCAACATGGTTTGAATAAGTCTTCACTGTCTGAATTACATTTAAAAAAGGAAAGGAGATTCTCCTCTTCCTTGTTTCTGTTTTGTGGGAGAAGCATTTGTTTGAAGCATTTGAATTGCCTGGGAACAGTGTGGTCCACAAATTCACAAAACAGCTAGTTGTCCCCTAATAGATAATCCATTTATAAAATATTAGGTCAGGTTTATAAACAGGGCTGTAGCCAATACATATTTTCAAGATTAAGTTATCTGTTTAATTGATTTAATATAAAATTTATAAATAATAATTGATAATTTTTTACAACTTTATCTTAATCAGTGATGGAAATTGTTATTTATAAATTCTGAGTCAGCAATTGACTCATTGTCTCAGCTATTGTGGCAATGAGGCTAGCCATGACTTAAACTTTACTGTGTGCAATCTTTAAAAATGACTTAAAAAATCTCTTTTTCTCTGAGAAGTGGCTGTCTACATATACAATAATACGCTGCATGCTACAAAAATACAGGATATTAGCTGTAAGATAATCCTCTATCTGAGGTCACTCTTTGTCATGTCGAGCTGCCCCAAAGATTTTTAGTTTTTACTTCTCTAACATGCTTGGACAAGGTATATATTTTTAAGGTTATTTGAAAATTAAAAAAAAAAATTGGTTCAATTTCTGCTGAACTGTAGTGAAAGCTGCGTACGTTCTCATTGTCTTTATTCTCTTCCTTGACTTTTGTTGCACTTTGTATCTCTCACTTTTTCGCAGCAAAAGAATCAGATAAGAAAAGGGTCAAGGCACCCCCCCCCCCCCCCCAAAAAAAAAAAAAACAACACACACACACACACCCTTTTTACAGATGCTCTATAAATCTGTCCGACTGGCATCTCTCTGGCCACTTATGTTAAAACTGTGGAGAAAGTGAGAAGGGGCAATTACCTTGCAATCCAGGGAGGCTGTAATGGTGGCAAATGGCAGGCTAATCAAATCATTAAGATGATTCGCTACAACATAAATACTGGTGACACACACAGGCATGAGGACGTGTATGTGTGTGTGTGCCAGGTATTAGATGATGGTGTGATTAATATGGGCCATAACAGATAGTAACAGCAGCGGTCTCACTTCACCGAGCAGCAGAGAGAGAGACTTGCCTGGCCATTCCTAATCTTTGCAACACTCACGCACACATTGATGTACATGTACACAATCATACACACACACACACACACACGCAGACACACCTATCCCATTCATCATCTGAGATGCAGGGGAGCAGGGGGTTGTAAGTACCCTGGCTTTCCCTCTTCTTTTCTCTCAGCCAATACACTCCCACATTTCCTCTCCATTATGCTACACTGCCTCAGAGGCCATCAACTCCACCCCACCTCCATTTTTCTCTTCCTGAATCACTTAACTACACCAAATCAAAAAAGCCCCCTGCATCTTCACCTCTCCCTTCATCCACCCTTCATTTTCAGGCTCTGCGTCCATGTGCAGAGTGTCAATGTGTGAGCCAATGGATCTGAGCATTAGACGACTGAGCATCCAGGTTTCACGACATGCAAAAGCAGGCAAATATAGAGACTGTGTATATGCACACTTTTAGTGACAACAATCTATAATTAATGCAACGGTCCTGCCTTCATGAAGGTTTTAATGTTATGTTTGGCTTGAAACTGTTGGCTGTAGTTAGGCTTGAGGTGTTTCTGTTATTTTGTACATCCCATGCATATCAGTGATGTTAGGCTAAATATCAGAAACACCTCTCTCTGATAGTCACTTACACTGCTTTCTACTTGATCCATCAATTTGGTCATTAGAAGGTTGAAGTTGGATTCTTCAGATCCCAGATCTCTTGAAGTATAGGTGAGCTAAACAGATATCTTTCTGACTGTCCACCAAAATTGTAGGACAACAGCCAGAATCAGGCAAGTTGTGGAAGTGTATATGGGCCAGACCCTGACACAGGCAAATGTTGGGCTATAAATTTCATTTTCCCATCAGGGTTAGTTAAGTAAATAAAAAAAATGGGAAGCACTGACTGTTGTTGAGTGTGAGGACAGGTGTTGAGACCAGCTGTGCCCTGTACTTGTTCTCCAGGCATGCCAGAGTGGAAAATCCAATCTCAAACACTCACAATTATAATATATATATATATATATATCCCCCTCTCGCCCACCTGGACAGTGTCTCCTTCAGACTCGGGTGCTCTACCAGAGGCCTGGGAATCTGAGGTTTCTGCGCAGGATCTTAGCTGTTCCTAGCATTGCGCTCTTTTGGACAGAGATCTCTAATGTTGTTCCTGGTATCTGCTGGAGCCATCCTTCCAGCTCGGGGGTCACCACCCCTAGTGCCCCGATCACTATTGGTACCACTGTTGCCTTCACACCCCACATTTTCTCTATCTCCTCTTTCAGCCCTTGGTATTTCTCAAGCTTCTCATGTTCTTTCTTTCTGATGTTGCTATTGCTGGGGATTGCTACATCTATCACTACCACTGTCTCCCGATGTTTATCCACCACCACTATGTCAGGCTGGCCATCGCCATCTTGTCAGTCTGGATCTGGAAGTCCCACAGGATCCTGGCCTGTTTGTTCTCTGTCACCTTTGGGGGTGTCTCCCATCTGGACCCTGGGACCTCCAGTCCATACTCTGTACAGATGTTCCTGTACAGTATGCCCGCTACCTGGTTATGCCGCTCCATGTATGCCTTGCCTGCCAGCATCTTACATGCTGCTGTGATGTGTTGGACTGTCTCAGGGCCTTCTCTGCACAGCCTGCACCTGGGGTCTTGTCTGGTGTGGTAGACCCCGGCCTCTATTGCTCTGGTGTTTAGGGCCTGTTCCTGTGCTGCCATGATTAGTGCCTCTGTGCTGTCTTTCAGTCCAGCCTTTTCCAGCCACTGGCATGTTTTGTCCATATCAGCCACTTCTTCAATTTGTCGGTGGTACATGCCATGCAAGGGCTTGTCCTTCCATGATGGGCCCAGTGGTTCCTCATCCCTTCTGGGCTTTTGTTGCCTGAGGCATTCACTTAGGAGTTGGTCCTTGGGGGCCATTTTCTCGATATATTCCTGGAGGTTCACTGTTTCCTCCTGGACAGTAGTTCTGACACTTACTAGTCCTTGGCCCCCCTCCTTTCGCTTTGTGTACAGCCTCAGGATGCTGGACTTAGGGTGAAACCCACCATGCATGATAAGGAGCTTCCTTGTCTTGATATCAGTGGCTTGTATCTCTTCCAGTGGCCAGGACATTATCCCAGCCAGGCATCTGATCACTGGCATGGGATAGGTGTTAATGGCTTGGATCTTATTTTTGCCGTTCAGCTGATATATATATATATATATATATTATTGCATGAATTTGATTATTTACAAACAATAATATATGGAAATATGTAAAAACAATTTGAAAGTACATTACTGAATACATCGTCACTGACCACTTGCAATGTCTTCAGGGACCAGCAGGGGGCTGTGGACCACTGGTTGAACACCTGTGGAATAAAGCATTTCTTGTAACTGGGCAGCAGGCACTGCAGCTTGCGGAGCTTTTGGTTTAATAGCCGTCAAACATTGGGACTCGTTTCTGCCCAATGACATTATCTCCCATGGTGATGAAGGTGATGCTCTGAATAAACAGCTGCCCAGTTTGGTACCAGAGTGCTTGTTGACAAGTGGACAACTCAGTACTTTTTTACTGAAATTAATCAGTAAAGTGGATAATAAGCCCTACTTTGGTCCACTGTTACAAACACCTCCTTCAGCCCTGCGTGGTCCACAGGGAAAACACAGTCTCCAGGCACTAACCTCTTTTTGATGGTTTGCCAAATAAAGATAAACGCACACATTGGACTCATGTATTATTCAATAGTTCAACTGATCATAAATCTGCTGTGATGTCAAAATGATGCAGGTGTTACAGCATAACCTACAGTATGTGGTCCTCTATACAATATGTACAGGGCTCCTGTTGTGGATGTTTGAATATTCTTGCCTGTGTGTCTAGCTTCAGTTGACTCAAATACAGTGACAATGTGTTTACAGGCCAGGCAGCACGGGCCTCCTTGAATTAAAATACTACCATTGGCACGGAATGATTTAGGGTAAAAAGACTGATCTGCTGCTTTGTTATGAACCCTCCAGATTTCTCAGATGACCCAGATCAGTTTACAATTTTCAAACTCAAAGCTAGACATGAAGGAGCACTATTCAGGTTTTTGCACTACATGTCTGGAACAACAATTCTTTCATTAACTGAAATTTGGGACTCTTTGTTCATATAATGCATAGCACTGTAGCTGCACAATACTTTTTATCATCCTGCTTAAACTGCCTTACTTTATTTTTATATTCTGTTTGTTTACTCTTTTAAAATCCTATTTATGTCTTGTGTGTTTTGTCTCAATGAATTTCCTTTTTTACAAACACTTTGAATGGCAATAGTTTGTAATTTGAAAGCACTGCAAAAATAAACTGTGCTTTAATAAATTGAACAATGCTGAGTTAACACTGTGCAAAGCTCAGAGGCCTGGTATGGCAAATGAGGGGAGGGAATGTTCTGAAACCTTTTCTGCTTGGAGGAGGCTCACTCACATATGTTGTGCTGCATAATCCTTCTATATTTTTAATGTTCATCATTTAAATGTTTTATAAAAATCTACAATATTTCTGACTCACATTTCAAGTCATGAAGGACCAGCCAGTCAGATCTGCAATGTGCCCTGAGTTCAGCATTTTTCTCCAAAATGAGACATGTTTCTTTCTTTCCACCCCTTCAGTATGAATTACAAAGTCTGAAAGAGCTGCACATTTGCAACAACATTTTTTGATCTTTCATTTTATACCTACCACAAAATAATTAGGTGGAAAAGAAAGGGTTGGGTGACATGCCACTAACAAGATCATCATGCCATTTGTCAGATTGGGCTTCAGCAGCAAACAAATAACAGCTATTAGAGAGAAACCTACAGTCTTATTCACAACTCTATTTCAGTTATATCCCTTCATATACCTGTGTGTTTCTTTGTGTTTCCTCTGTAATTTGGATTTGCGTTTACTCTTGGAGGGGTATTATTCAGCTCACAGGAGCACCAGATAAGAGTTGTTGGTGTAAGTAAGAAACAACCTAGAATCAAAAGTGTTTTCATAATACCAGACTCTGGTATTATGTCAAACATGTGGTCCAAAGGGAGAATTTCATGTAAAATAAGGGTCCCTGGAGGTTATACTCACATTCTGCAGCACCCGATTTTCTTCTCAGTCAGGTTGAATTGCCATTTTGTGACACATGATTATTCAAACCAACAATGCATTCATGTTAGCTCGTTTGAGAAATGGGCTTATTCTTCCCTTTTCTAGCAATTGACATATTCATCCTGTCAATATCATTCCTACAAACAGTGGAGAAAGAATTGTAATTTTAGTGTTCTTAATTCTATCCACAGCCTGAATTAGTCTCATCCACAATTTTCCTGGCACTTTTTCAGTTCTACTGCTTTTTGCTCCAGTAAAAAACAAACAAAACACCTAACTATAGTTAGTTTTTTAGTTATAACCAACAAACAAACAAACAAACAAGCAAATAAATAAATAAATAAATAAAGATGCAATCCCATTCTAAACGCAGCTTACAGAACACTACTTGCTTTGGTTGTGTTGCGGATCCAGACATCACCAATGACTTATTACAAATATGGATGGCAACTCTGAGGTCTGGAACCAGGCTCACACACACAATTTATATTCAGTTTCAATATGTACTGCTACTATAGGAAGTGGTGAGACATTGCTGAACTGTGGTACAAAGGGCAATTTAACTTTTTTTATTGTTATATATATATATATTAACTGATACTTAACTGATGTCATACCCCTTCAATATCACTGTTAGGGAAAGTGCTTTAAAACAACAGTGGACTTTATGATGTCCTCTGTAATGTAAGTCATATTAAGATTTTAAAAAATGTCTGTACTGTATATATATGTGTTCGTTAATATATGACTTTTGATGGAGGAGTGTCATCCCTCCACACCTGTATTAAGGAAACATGCATCACAACTTGAAAACCTCTGGTCTTATGTTACTGACACTAAGTTTTGTAATTTGTGGTGGGTGGTTGACTGGGGTACACCTGTGAAATGTAATGGTTCTCTTTTAGTTCCATCAACATGTATTCCAGTATTAGCTTTAATGTGATGACCATATTCCACATGAACTCTTTTTCTCTTCAGTCTTCACAGTTTAAGTGTACTATCAGCAAGTTTGTGTAAGTTGCACTGATAACATAACTGATAACATGTCACTAAGTGTGAATAATTTGTAATAATTAATGTGTAAGAGCTAGTAGCTGTACTTCCTGTTTTAAATTTTACAGCTACTTAAAAATCCATTTGATGAGTTTGAATTTTCAATGCCTGGTGAGCTCTGTACAATGTGTGCCAGGCTGCCATTGAGACAGGATTTAAGCTGACTCACTGGGAGGCAGACTATCATGCATGCACGGCTGCTGATAGTTTATTTCTGCATGCGCTGCTAAAAGCACTTTATGTAAGCACCCTACACTTGGGAGGGGGTCAGAAGCTACGGTCAGTTACAAAACCATTGCCCTTTACTGTTGGTAGGGATTCAGCATCTTTCTCAAAAGATATTTAAGAAGAGCAGAAATTTGATGTTTTGTGTTTAACATCACCGGTTAAAGGAAAAATGAGTAGAAAGTTTGACCTAGCTTAGCAAGCTAGAGGCAAGGGAATCAAGCTCATTTCTAAAGCAGGAAAACAGGCATTCTATGCAGGCACATTTTTATATACAGAGGGGGTAAGCGGTTAAATAAATGTATAATGGATTCAGAATTTTATTCCTGAGTGTAGAGAGGGCTTTGAAATATCCCTGGAAGAAAATATGTAAAGGAATTTTAAAATAGGAAACAGTCAATGGAATAATAAATAATAAATTAAATGAAAAATGAAATATTAGTTTATTTAACTTGAAGTGTGGCTCTCAAGTGGTCATGATATTAATCACATTTAAACATTCTGCTCATGGCACACCCTCTGTGTAGACATGGTGTAAGAAGTGAATTATATAAAATTAGCAGATGGAGGAAAAACAGATGTATGATAAGAAAATCAAGGAGGATCAATGCCAGGTATGTGAATGAATCTCATTTTTTTCAGTCCCTAAGGAATGCCCAAATAATTGTGGACATGCCAAATAAAAGTGTGTCTGGAAAGAAACCAACAGCTCCAAAATTTAAAAATACACAACTCTATGTTTTACATTTTGCTTCATATCATGTATGCTCATCATGTTCATGGTGTATAGTCATCCTAAAAAAAAATTCAGCCTTCAATCCTGCTTCCAACAACTACAGATTTGTTATAGTTTGTTTCTTAGCTGCCAAGCAAGCCATGTAAGCTGGGGGTTGTTCAGAGATGTGAAACTGAAAACTTCACTTTAAGTCTTACCCTAATGTTAACTAGTGGTGGAGCGGAAGGAAAGTGGCAGATCAGAAAGCGGCCATATTGCTAACTTTGGATGGCAATTGTTGATTGATTTAGAACATATTTTTGGTTGATAGCTTAAGCAAAATTGAACATTAGCTGCCATATTTCCTATTTTAGAAACTGTAAGCTAAACTACTGACAAGAGTCAAGATCAGCCATAACACTAAACCACTAACAGTCATTTCAGTTAACAATGATTATCTTGTTACAGTGGCACCTGTCAAGGGGTGAGATATTTTAGACAGCAAGTGAACAGTCGCTTTTTGAAATTGATGTGTTAAAAGGAAAATGCGAATGTGTAAGGATCTGAGCAACTCTGATAAGGCTTGAATTCTGATTACTGAACGACCAGGTCAGAACATCTCTGAAACCGCACTGTTTTTTTTTTGCAGAGTTCCTGTTATGCCTGGTCAGCCAAACCCACAACCAAAAGTGGTACGAGGAAGGACAACTGGTGAACTGGTGACAGGGTCATTGATGCTCATGGGAGTGAAGGCTGACCTGTGTGGTCAGGTGAGCAACTGTAACACAGACTGTTGAAAACATTAACCCCTTAACGCTTGAATTTATTTCCAATTATCAAAAAAAAAATTTTGGTGTGTTTTTGCTTTCAAGTAGATGCTAAATTAAGTTGAGAGTGTTAATGAGTATAGCACATAAAATAGATAAAAATAGATATAAATCTATTATCTATTATCTATGATGCAAATTAGCGACAACAGGCAATAAAGGTAACATACCTGTTCCCATCTCAGGTATGAAGATTCTTTTATTAATGTAACAAAGTAATACTAATACAGACGCTATTTTGGCTGTTTTGGAGCGGAAGTGGTTTGATGCTAAATCACGACAATAGGCGTCAAAGGGTTAATGCTGGCTCTGATAGAAAGCTGTCAGAACATACAGTTTTATCACAGCTTGTTCTGTATGAGGCTGTGGAGCTGCTCATGATGACCCCTGTCCACTGCTCACAGCTCCTACAAGCATCAGAACTGGAACATGGGGCAATGGAAGAAGGTGTCCTAGTCTGATGGAGCAGACATAATGTGGGCAGGTGTGTGTGTGCGTGTTGTTTACCTTTGGGAAAAAAGACTAGCAGAGGCTGTATGATGCTCCAGACAATGGTCTGCTGGGAAACCTTGGGTCCGGGATTTATGTAGATGTTACTTTTACACTTAACACAAACCTAATCATTGTTGAAAACAAATTACACCCCTTCACGGCAGCTATGTTCTGATGGCAGTGGCCTCTTCCGACAAGATGAGGTGCTCTGCTACACTGTAAACAAACTGTTCAGGAATAGTTTGAGGAACATGACAAGAGGAGTTCAAGAGGGTGACTTGGCCTCCAAATTTTACAGCTGTCAGTCCAATCGCACATCTGTGGAAGGTGTTGGAAGTCGAATACATGACGGTCCTACCTCACAACTTACAGGTCTTAAATGATATGATGTTAACGTCTTTTTGCAACACAAGGGGGACCTGCACACATATGTGGTTTTAGTGTTGCTGAGCAGTGTAAAATATAGAGAGGGGTCGTGTATATTAGTTAAGAGGAGAACTGTCAGTTATCTATATACTGTACATCTATCTCAGTTTGGATCACCCAGAGTGTCACAGTACTGGTGGTGCTGTTTAAAATGATTTCAGCTGTGGCCTGTTGGCCACACCAGCTACTAAAAGGCCACAACATAATCTCAATGCATTTGTTGCCTCTTGAGAAAAGGCTGTTGGCCTTACCAGGAACTCTCAGCTTGTTTTTAGCCGTCGCTCCACTTGGTCCTCACACCTGACTGCATGGTTGTGGGGGCCACCTTGTTCCAGTCCTCTGCTCGTGTTAATAACATGCACTCAGCTCCGATACATTTTCACTTTAATTGGGTTAACAAACAGACAGACAGAAACTAAACCAAAGTAATTTCAGGGGTGAGGGTAATGATTGATTGCTCACCACAGTCTCAACAGTAACAGTCTCCTGCTTTTCTCCTCCTCTCCTCTCTCTCTCCACCATCTTTCCCCTTGCAGGCTCATATTAGGCGAGACTTACATCCTTGCCATTGACAAACAATAAAAAAGATCCATCCATTACTGTGACACTCATCTGAATGGACAGGAAAACAAATACTGAACCTAAGGTACTCTCTTAAGATTGAGAACCATTCAAAATGTCATAACACTTGAGGCTTTTAATCATGTTTTTCTTTGTGAGAATATTGATCTTTTAGATCCCAGATCCACATGTACAGTGCAAACACAAATGCATAACCTAAAGGCTATTAAAGCAAACCGGCTTTCCTCATATTATCTGAGGGTAACTAAGCTTTTCATGGTTTGGAAGCCACAGTTTGGCTTTTTTGGGGGGGTGGGGGCGTGGTTCGGTCAAGCTGGATGTTGCGGGTTGCAAAATATTGAAACTACTGAGGGGTGAGCATTTTCACATGGCTCTGTCACATTTTTCCTGGCTTTTTGAGGCTATGAATTGAACGAAAAAAGCCTTTTCAAATTTGGGAACCTCAGTGCTACAATACAGCAAACTAAATTCCCAAAATTGCTCTTTTGGGAAAATAAACACTTAAATGGAGGATAAAGTCCTTATTCTGAGTGCTTTTCTGAGACAGTGTCTAGACAGCAGCAGAATTTTATTCAAACACTACACATTATAAAATGGCCTCACATAATGTATCATTTGTGGTACAAATTATCAGTTGACACAGAAAAGGCCTTTTGTTTGCTGTGATTTTTTTCCCTCTTTCCCTGGCTGTTTTACATTGCATGAAGTTGTAGTCTGAGTCTACTGAATAGGGGACATACATTTGTGTGCTTGTTCTGTATTATAATGTTCTATCGGGTGTCCAGAAGAAAAAAAGATTATAGCAAATGTTACATACACTTTGCTCTGATGTTTGTACCATTTGTCCTCCAAATAATTTGAAATTCAGCACTGTTATGTGTAAGGGTATCAAGCATGTAGGCCATGATATGTGTATTTTTCCTCAGTGATACTGTATGCTCCACATCTTAGTAATACTGTATAACAGATTTTCAATGTCAAAGTGGCTTGTTACAATAATGTGTTTCTCCATTTGTAAAATATAATTTAAAAATAATTATATAATTAATTGTATCTTCAGTGTTTTTCTACTTTAACACATTTTTAAAAATGCTATACAATAATATATATATATATATATATATATATATATCTTCATTAAAGGCTGCTAACAGACAGAAATACTGAATAAACATCAATATTAAATCACTTGTCCAAAAAACATCATCCTTTTCTATATGTATGAAGTGATCTGCATACAGTACTGTTGAAAAAGGCTCTGTTCCAAGGCTGAGTTTTTGGTTATTACATTGGAACAAATATCAATGAGATTTTGAATTCTGTTTTCAGATGGTATTCTGGGTCTATATTACATTATCAGAGACATGTTATAAACTAATTTAAGTTTTTTTAACTCTCAAAAGTCCAGTGTCATCATGCATTTCAAAGAACCCAAGTATTTTCTGATGCAGTTGCTCATGTTTTATATCACTGATCAAATCTTGGAGAATTTCAAACACATCTAAGAGGCTTCAACTGCCAGCTGGACAGAAAACAAATGTGATTCCAACTTATTGAAGCCTGGACACCTAAAATAACTCATCTCACTTTACAACACTGTAGGTGAGGGACAAAGATTCAGTCTTGTTTAAAAACATCACTTATTTACTTATACTTGAATACATATTGTGGAGAAAAAGAGGTGGTTCATCTTTTTACCACTAAATTCATTCATCAATCACACTATCTTTTCATTCTTTGCATCTCGCAATTCTGTGAACTGTAACAAGGCAAAACTGACAAACTGTGCTCTGTTAATTTGTTAAAAAAAAAGCAACAACACAAAAATGAACACTGCCACTCACTGTAAACAAGGACAAAATGTTTCTGTCATATTAGGAATGCCTCACAGTGATGTATTTCTGGGAAGAGGTCTGTTCTTTGTCATCCCTGTGCTAAACACAGTGAATACTGTTCAGCGATATCGCCTCAGAGATCCCCAGCATGACTTGAGGAAAACTTTGACCAGTGGGAAACAAGATGTCGGCTATTAGATGAAAACCTCAGCACACTTTTTCCTTGCATCACTGGAGTGTGTCATTAATTGACACCTTAGCCATGGAGCCACCCACTGTTAAAATGAATGAGGCTGGTTGGGATGTGCGCGAAGCCTGCACAGCAACATTTGAAGCGGCAAAAAGTCTACTTACATGAAAATTAACTTCCTGCACTATCTTTGCCGTGGGGTGGGAAATGATTTCTTGGGGTGTTAGATGGGGGGTTGGTGGGGGTCTAGGGAGATGGATAGGAAGCAGAAGCAGGGGACTGGGGTGGAAAATAAATGAATTAAAGGAAACTGGGCAGTGGAATAAAAGAAAGAAAGGGAAGTAGGGCAGGGAGCTTTTACTATTAAAGAGGATGGAGGAGTACTGTGTACAGCCCTCCTTTTGCTATGCTCTTTTAAAAATATACAGTAGTGTTGGGAAATTGGTTGCTGGTACAGGAAAAGCTGGATTTATTAGAATTATTAGAACAATTATCAACCTGAAGTAATGAAGAACCTATAGATTACATGGATGTGCAATGCATATTTAAATGTTTTCATTAATGATATGGATTTCAAAGTTTAGTTTTTGGGGTTATTTGGTCATGATAGAAATATAATTCTTGGGTAAACCACATTTATAAATCATTTTTTGTGTTTTGCAATTGAAAATGGTTCCAAGAACTTTGGACAGTGTCTTGTGACAAGGATTTAACAGTTACTGAACTCATGTGCTTCAACCTGAGTTTGTATTTGCCTACTGATAAAAAGGACTGTTGAAGTACTTTTAATATTCACTTCTGAAGTGTATGAGTTCAAATCACTCAGTGAGTAAAGACGATATGCTGCATTATTAAACTGATCCTTTTAACAATGGAAACTGAGCAGACTCAGTCAGCATGTTTCATTTCAATTCACACATCAGTCGAAAATGCTGGCAAAGTGTGATGAACCTGAAGTTTATCATAAATTAACTTTACACCAAGTTTTACATTTGAATCTGCTTTCTATTAATGACACATGCTCTGTGGAAAGTTATTCTCATAACTGACACATCTTTATGAGCCATGGCCATTTTTTAGTTACATTTTTAGTAACTGAAGTCAAGTCTGGAGAAGGTGGCAGAAACAGCCCAGTTCTCTGAGTGCTCTGTCACTCCTGCTGATCCCCTCTACTGTGTTTTAATGGTGCTGGATTAAACATGTAGTTGTTCTCATTTCCTGCACATGTTTCTGTTTCTGCTGTCAGACAACAGAGTGAGCCTATGAAACAGATAGAAAGAGATTTGGTCACAGCTCATAAATACTAACTGTTAACCAGCTGCTGGCTGATAAACTGATCAAGATTTCCAAGTCAACAGAAACAGAAGTTCATAACTGCAGTTTTGCAGTATATTGACATTTAAAATAAGCATTCACAGAGAAGTTGTCTTCTTAACTTGATATCATGTTTAATATTTCCATGACTTGTGGCACTATAATAACCCTGTTCTTTCATCTTTATTATCTGTGCAACAGATTATTTATCCAATACAGCCCCAGAAACAAAACAGAAAAAGACTGTAAAAAAAGAAAAGAAAAGAATTAAGTCATGGCTTAGAAGACGGAAACAGCATGACTTGTTTAAAATACATTTTATCAAACATGGTTTATATGTACAATTTGAAATTGGGGAAGTGTCTTGAATCAAACAGATCAGATTATCCTCTAGTATGGAATGAAAATTTTTTCATTGGATTTTTGAACATTTAGATACAATGTCAAAGTACCAAGGCCTCATTTCACATGCACCCCATCCTTCCCCCATCCCATCCCATCCCCACCCCACCCCAAAGCAAACCTACATCCACTCATAAGCAGAAAAAAAACGCTCTGAACTCCGAATCGTATTTAAGATTCATTCATCACTCCTCAATCACCTGCAGCTGACCAACAATGTCATGTATTGCATTGCATTGCATTTTACAAAATCTGCTGAGACTGGACTCAGTAAAAGTAGCAGTAAGTATACTGTCTCCCTTTACATGAATCCTTTACTGTCCTGGCTCATACACAGTCTCACACGCCTACAGCCAACCGCATAAACATCTCAGTCATTACCCACCTACATGTAGGCAGCTGCTTACCAGTGTGTTGTCTTGCTGTGAGATGATCTGTGGCAGGCAGGGAGTGGAGGTGAGCTGGGCCTGGCAGCGGTGCAGGACGGTGCTGTGCTCGCTGTGGTAGCCCAATTTCAGCAATGGGCTGCCATACTAAAACCACTCAATCAGACCCGAGCCCTCACTCTCACTGGCACACACACACACACACACACACACACACACACACAGGTTAGAGGGGCTGCTAGCGCATGGATAATGAGATTACGATGTGAGTGGAAGAATAAGTGTTACAAGCACACATGGAAAATAAGGTATGGCCTCCTCTCCTATTTTCAGTCATGGCAAGGGATGGATGAGGTTATGTTAGAAAAAATTAGTCTGCGTTTACAGCAGTTCACAGGACTTGGAGATGGAGTGAAAAGCTGGCCATCACAGAGACACGATTATTGTTTAAATATGGGGATAAGGGAGCACGTTTTGAGGCAGTCTCTCCTGGAAGGCATCCACAGTGTTGCACTTGGCTGCACACATGAAAAGCGAGAGATATAGCTTGTGTAAAGAATGAAAAACGAAATTCAGAGAGAAGGTCAGACCCTCTCTCCTTTCTTTCCTCAGTACAGCTGGCTAACCGGTGCGTGACGTGGGTGTGGATGTTGGATTGTCTGTTTCAGGAAGTTACAGAAACAGTAAATGCCGAAAAAAAGACATTCCCCTCAGCCCCTGCAGTTGCAAGTTAGCTGATGTTAACATTCAGACAAGCTCAACTATGATGGTAAACATTATCTGCTTAACATTGACAAGTTGCCATGTGAACATGTTAGCATACTAAAATTAGCATTTAGATGAAGTAGGCTACATGTAGTAATATGAAGTAAGACGGCACTGTCAGATTTTTGTGACTTTTAAATCATACCCTCATCTAAGCAAAGAACTACAACTTGACCTGGTGTTGTGTACATGTTGTATCTCCTTAAGCCAACCTGCAGTGGCTGTCACACCTGCTGCCTGCATGGCCTCCGCAGTTTTCCAGTCATAGACACAGTTACAGTACCTGCAAAAGTATTACATGGCTGGATGGAAATGCTGAAAATGTGCAAAAAATTAAATATTGCAAAAGGCTTTACACTTGCAAAACTTTGATGTATTAGCAAAAGCAACATGCTACAAAGTCCAATTAACAACCCACATGAAGCATGTGACTTAAACGCTACCAACACTTCTGCTTCTGCAGAGAAACACACCTGATCTGTGCAGAGCAACAAAGAGACCTCTTGCGATATTTTTGTCATCTTGACTGAGCATGACACCAGCATAGCCCTAGCTGTTCCTCCTTTGTGTCCCTTTTGTTGGCTTGTGTTTTCTTCTCTGTGCTCCTCCCCATGTGTCCCTGCTTACTTTGTCTCTGACACCCAGTGCTCCTGTTCCTGTGTGTCTGTGGGCTGTGGGCGTGGCCACAATCACCTGGGGCTCTGGAGCTGCTGCACACCTGTCACAAATCACCTCATCAGCAGCACTGCAAGACCCCTGGCTTTCCCTCCTCTCAGTCAGTCTGTCATGGTAGTGAGCCTCAGCCAGGTTCCTGAGTTATCTCGAGTCACTGCATGTTACCTCCTGTCTTCTGTGCCTTCTTCATTTCTGCAGGATATACAGTTTACCCAGTCCAGCCTCCACATGCCAAACCTCCTGCACCCTTCTAAAAATCTCCACTATCGCTTTCTCACCTCAGTGTTTATGCTGTGCAGAAAAGACAACTACCACTAAACAGAATATACACAGTTAATTCTTTAAAAAGTAGTAGTTGCTATTTTGTTTGCTTTACCCCATTCTATTATAATACACAGTCCCTATCCTCCTTCATGAATGAGTAATCATTGTGGAGGCTGGTGACATGATGCAGTTGGATCAAGAATTCTTCAACACAGGTTCAATCAAATATGTAAAACAACAGTCAGCTACAGAACCTGCACCAAAACATGACACTTTTTCTTCCTTTGCAGTCCTAATTTACTCAAGCCTTAACGTATTCTGCCATATTCTACGATCCTTGCTGTAAAATAAGACACAAAACTGCCACACATGTCCGTGCATAGTTTTCATGTCTCTAAATTAACTTTATGACGTTACATACAACATTGTTACTGTATGCATATACAGTATTACAATCTCACAGGCTGAAATAGACTGTGGTCTTTTTTCAGACCTGCTCGAGTTGTTCACACAAACTGCTTCACACTTGATGACTCTGTTTCCACATTTAGCAGATTTCAGACTTTCTACAAAGTAAGTTTTGACAAACAACCGCAGGGAGCATTGTTAATGTGTTGACTCCCTGAGCCTTTGGTTACAATTTGGCACAGCTGATACTGATGCATGTAAATGTGCACCACTTGCTTGATAAATCCATAGAGGTCTCATCACAGTGCTTCCTATACACAGCAAATCTCCCTCTCTGCTAAGAGTCTGTTCTTAGTGGAGAGAGGCAGATAGCATTATATGCAAATCAGCATATAATTTGATCTGGCACCTTCTTTCAAGTTTTAAAGCAGCCAAAAGTTGGTCTCACTGGAGCTGGAGTTGGCAGTAACTGGTCAGGGAGCAAACATGGTGGCAGGTGTTTCAGATTACAAAGCCAAAAAAGAGAAGCTATTTCTTTGTTCATGACAGCAACAATTTTCTCGGTCTGGAAGTGATGAATTCATTCTGTACGATTTGTCAGCAACTCCAACTGAAGGCCGACGGAACTGGCTTGGTGTTAAAGGTGTGGATAATTACTGCAAACAGACACACAGATGATGCACCAGCAGCACCCAAGCCAGACTGCTGGCGATGTGGCAAGATGACACCACCTCATAACGTCTGATTAATGTACCAGCACCATGGATGAATAGAGAATTACCTACCTCATGTATTTCTGCTCTAATCGTTTTTGTTTTAATTCGTGACATTGAATTTGCGTAATTGAATGGAAAATTTAGTTGTATAAGTTGAGTGACTCATGACTTATGAGGCTCATCTACAAATTCAATGAAAGCAACATGGGCCAATTTATACTTTGGGCTAAGGAGCACCTCAATTTCAAATTCAATATTGCTTGTTTAGATTATTCTTGTTCCCCCATCCGTTTGCGACTGTATATTCATAATGTCATGCATTTATTTACACAATGGAAGATCAATAGAAATATCAGTCTTCTTCACTCATTGCTGCCTTCCACCCCCGCTACATACAGTATGGCTTGATCAGCCACTTCACTGCTGTTTGCCTATTGATTCACATGTTGGATAATTATTTCACAGTTTTGGTTCAGCTACGATTCCTGAGTGGCTGTGGGATGTGGGACAATATGCCTTTTTCACAGCATTCACAGGAGGTAAAAATGGCAACAGTGTAGCCATATTAGCTGAGCCCCTTTACTAGAACTGAGAGTGTTCAGTGCCCAGATGTCTGATACAATTACTCATTGCATTACAAAACTGTGTGCATGCAACTGGCATAACATAAAGTCATCCATAGATATTTACAGCAGGTATAGAAAAGTCAATGATTTTGTTATCTATAAAGAAAGGAATCAACAAATCAAGATCTTCTTGATTAATTAGTGATTTTATTAGTGTTCATCACTCAAATGGGATCTGTGGGGTGCTTTGTTGATGATCACACTAAAAGTCTGTTCACACACATATGTAGAGCCTAACAACACCAGCATTCTCTGTGCCATCTTCTGGATGTTTGGAAATTTGGCTGCACTTAATGAAGCATAAAACTCATCCAGTTTAAGAGAGTTGAACTTCTCCTTCATAACAGTGTCACTTTGGAGATCAATGAGTTCCAACTGCAACTCTTCTGGCACTCTTTCAGGATCTCTTGTGAAAGGACATGAAACCAGCTGAAGTGACTTGTCAATTTTTCCAAAATCAGAGGACCGACGGCAGAATTCTCCATGCAGGTCATCCAGTGATTTCCTGTATTTGTTCACATGTCAAAGGGCCTCTTTCAATGTCGCCAGTGTGGGGAAATGAGCGAAAGACTTGTTTGACATTTGCTTTGAGAATAAGGCGAGCTTGGTTTTGAAGGCTCTCACGTTTGTGTACATATCATGGACAAACTGATCTTTCCCTTGTAGTTTTACATTCAGCTCATTCATGTGTGTCAGTATGTCCACAGCAAAAGCTAAATCACAAAGCCAATCGTCAGCTTTCTCAAGTAGCTGCAAAAATGAGATAATCTCTTGTTTGAGCTCCCACACTCATTGACACACCTTCCCCAAACTTACCCAGCGGACATTGGAGTGGTGAAGCAGGTCCTGGTGATCAGCGTCAGTTTCTTCAAGAAACTTAATAAACTGACAATGCTGAAGTCCCCTCGCTTGAATAAAGTTTACGAGTTTTACAACTGGTTTCACTACATGGTCAAGCTGCAATACAGATTTACACAGTGCTTCCTGGTGGATTATGCAGTGTAAGAAAATGACTTCCTGCTCAGGGTTGTCCTCTTTCACCCGATCCCGTATTCTTTTGAGCAACCCAACGTTTTTTCCAGTCAGATTTGGCGATCCATCTGTGGTAACGTTGATGAGTGTACTCCAAGGTAGCTTGTGCCTTTCCATTGCCACCGACACGCTGTTGTACAAATCCTCTCCTTTTCCCCTTCAGTGATTTCATGGCCAAAAACCCCTCTGTTATCTCAAAATTGTCATTAATCCCTCTGATAAAAATTAAAAGCTGAGCGGTGTCCTTTACGTCGTTACTTTCGTCCAGTGCCAAAGAATATAATGTAAATGACTCCACTTGTTTGTTTAGCTTGCTAGCTAAATCTTCGTCAATTAGCTCAACACGGCGAGTCACTGTCCTGCGTGATAAGCTAATTTTTTCAAATTTGTTCTTGCTCTCAGGACACAAAATAACTGCTGTCTCTACCATGCACTCTTTGAGAAACATTCCTTCGGAGAAAGGCTTACTGGTCTTTGCTAATTTGAATGCCAGTAAATAACTTGCCTTCGTGCTTGATTCTTGGATTGCACTTTGTCGGGTAAAGGTGTTTTGCTGAGCCTGCAAACTAGCTGCCAATCTCTGTGCAGTAGCTGTCTTTTCTTGCGTTGACTGGTTGTTAGCGAAATTAGCATGCTTGGTGGTAAAGTGATGGCTGATGTTGTATTCCTTAAAAACCGCATCAGTTTCTTGACAAATAAGACATACAGCCTTTGACCGGACTTCAGTGAAAAAGTATTTAGTTGTCCATTCCTTATTAAACACTCGACACTCACTGTCGACTTTTCTTTTCTTTGGCCCACTCATTGCTGCAGATGGGTTCAGAACAGTAGCAGAGTAATGACAGAGAGTAGCCCGGGCTCTGCAAAATGAAGTAAATGTATCACTGCGCCTAATATGCCACCTGGTGGAACGCCAGGCATTACAGGAAAAGATCAAATGAATGTTGTCACAATTATGATATTTGAGTTGAGCAATTCTGTATCAATCTTTGACGGGCCGGATGAAAAAGGCAAACGGGCCGTAGTTTGCCCACCCCTGTTTTAACCAATTGGAATCATTACAAAGTCAAAACAGTATTTCTTCATGGTGTTGGTTAGCTTGATACAGTGAACATACTCTAGTGTTGGTTCAGAGACTCTGCTACCTGAATGATGATCCTTCTCTTTCATTCTCAGATTGAAATATTCAAATTTAGATACAGGAGTCTTCGGTAACTGGAAAAAGGAAAGTACAGCAAACTATAATAATAAGCAATTGCTCCTTCGATGAGAAATCATTTTCTATGCTGGCTATACAGGCTCTTTGAGAAACACAGTGCATATAGGGGTGTCTATTGAATAAGGCTGCATGGACTGCAATGCCTTAGGGTCGACACATACACAAACACGTACACACACACACAGCTCAGCTTCAAAATAATTAGAGAATGGTCTGGGATTCATGGTGGACAAACTGTCATGCTTCCTCTCCCACCTCTTTGTGTTCTTATTCCGTTTTGTAGGACACACTCTGCTCCCCAACCCCCAGGTGACTTCAAGCTAGCGGAGGTTAATGGAGTCTAAATGACATGCGTGTACCAACACAGACCGACACAAAGGTCTCTGTTCAAGGTTCAAGGTTCAAGGTTCTTTATTGTCATGTGCACAAAATTACAGGAGTAGTCATGCAATGAAATTCTTGGGGTCTCTGTGCTGTACTTGTGACACTACAGGGGAGGGGAAGGAGGAGAGATGATAGATGGGTGGATGAGGGCAAGTATTCGTGGCAGACATCAAGTTCTTTGCAGATTTTAGGTTTTTCAGTACACATATGAAAAGTAATTTTCACTATGCAATGTCTCCCCGAGGACATGCGCACACACACACATACACAAGTGCAAGCTCTTTCAAACTAACAACATAAAGCAATGCCCTCACTCAAATGGAGAAACACAGTTTGACATTTAAAGAGAAATCCATCCTGAACACTATCAGCGGCAAGAATAAACATGAGGTGTCGTGTCACTGTCTCAGAATGAAAGTGCACCGGCTTCTGCCATTTTCCAGCATGTACAACAAATATGCAAGTATAAATTCATTTTGCGCAGCAGTCTCGACAGACCAGAAAAGCAGCCACAAGCCATAACAGTTGAGTCCAGTGATTCTATTGCTCTACCATCTTAACATGATAACTCATCATGTTCTGACTTTAGGATGGTCAAGTGAGCACAGATCTCTGCTCTTGACATGCTGAAGTTTAAGAAATGAGCAGCATTTAATAAGATTGGACTGACATTGGACTGATGGGACCTGACTGTGTGGGATGCTGATTTTTCACTTGATGTTTATAAACTTATCTCAAGAAATAGAAGAAAACAGAAAAATAAGCCTCAAAACAAAGCTGAAATAATTTAAAAAAAACAACAAAATTAACTTGTTTGGTTCGGATCATGTTTTCCCTTCAGTTTGCTGGATGACTTAATTTATTTTAAACTTTACTTGCCAATATATAATTTTGGCCTCACTACCTCACTGTTTCGTGCCCAGTGTGTCCTTTACTCATTCTTCCTTAATCATTATTTCACTAGTACTTAGAAAAGGAAAATGGGGCAAAAAGACAAGCAGGATTTCTGCAAGATCCATCTTCTCACTATTTGGAACAGAAGGACCATTTGAATGATTCCCATGGTCTCTTTAAAGCACAATAAAGGGAACTATGAATAACAAATCACAGAAGTCCTTGGTTATCGATGATAAGAGGTGAGAGGGTACTGGCTACAGTCTCCGGGAAGATGTTGGGTTGGACATCCTTCCCTGAAAGTTCAACACCACATTTTTTTAAAAAAAAGATTCCATGTCATGTGTTGATTAGACAGAAGGAAGCTGGTCCCACTCACAGGAGGCAACAGTTGTCATGAAGTGGTTGTTGACTTGCCTTGTTGTAATCGTAATCATAATAGTATTTCCTGTGATGAAATGTAATGTTAGCTGTTTTATCTGTTAAATCATAATGTGTGCGATACCCTTCTTGATGTTGGATCTCAAGAAATCCTCATTAATGCTACTTAAGGTGTGAAGGTATTACAGTAAACCTTCTTTTATGAAAAAATAGCGATTATGTTGACTTATTAGCTAAATTGGGTTGCTGTGATTTTCTCTTCATTCCAGTCCTTTTAGCTTCAGTGTGATGAAGCTTAAGTAGCTGCACCACTAACATTAACGCTTTGCATTAGTAAATCACTTGACTAACGGTAACCTCATTTAAATTATTCACAATGCAGACAAGCTGGGGTAGAGATTAAGCTCTCAGGTAATCACGGTATTTAAAATGTCATTTGCATCTAATATTTTTTAACCACTGTAATGCTTCTGTGTGTGTGTGTGTGTGTGTGTGTGTGTGTGTGTGTGTGTGTGTGGCTCTATGTTTGGGGTCTTGTTTGGAGTCCTGCAAATGACAAAAATTCAGAGGCTTAGGAAATAGAAAAGTGAGAGCAAAATTGGTAATGTGCAAATGAATGACTGATATTTTTAATTTGATGACATATTGCATTTTGTTGGTGAGTGGCAAAAGTGAGATAACATCCACCAAGTTTCTACATTTTATGATTCTAATAGAATCCAGGAAGATTCTTAGCACCTGCATCATTCATCACCATCATGGAAGATACAATTTTTCAGGTGACGCTTATGAAATGCAGCAGTGAATAATGTAATTACTTGTGTTTGACCTGCATGGAACAGACTGATCCACTGATGCAGCTACAAGAACTGTTGTTGAAAGCTCTGAGCAAAGCAAGTCAAAAGAAGAATTACTACTGTATTTCAAAGGTAAAGAATGAACTCATACAGCCAGCCACGGTTTCTTTCTGTAATTTAACATTTCACCACCAAGATAAAACCACATCTGGTATCCTTGGCATTTCTAGGGCCAAAGAGACTGGGGCATATTGAGACGAAAAAATAGACAAGACTTTGTATGCTTTGTAGCATACAGCAGCAGATAGAGCACATTCATGTTGGGGGGGAATGAGAAATAAAGGAACAAAGATGGAAATGAAGCTCTGAGAAATGAATGGCATGCCTGCCGTCAGCCAGGAAGTAAAGGGACATAATGAAGCGACAGATGGAGTGCATGGTGTTTCACAGAAGAAATTCATTCGTGGTCAGTGCTAATGATGCATATACTTAGATTAATTATGATGATTAGTCACTAACTGAATGGACCAGTTTTCCTTTCACAAAGTGAATAAAGGTGATGAACTGAAAGGGAAGTTATATGAATAAGGATTTGATGATTTTACAAAGACCACCAACAGCTCTGACCACTGCAGTCACGCATCCTGCTCTTTCTCCTTTATAACTTTCACCTTTCTAATACTTCAGTCTTTTCTCTCTGAATCTTCATATATCACTTAGATATACGTAGAGATACTGCTTTTAACAACTCTGGCATAACAATTGTAGATGCCCCCTGTATCTGCTTGCCTGATCCAAGGCTTAACGGTCTCCTAGCACTTTCATTCAGCTACTGGGCTACCAATACATGCTCTTGCAATGAAATGACACAACCAAAAAGAACAAACTAATTCAGCTCGATGAAATCATATATTGTTTGTTTGTGATGTGATATAATCAGGACAATGAATTCATGGACATGAAGCATGAGGAATTTGTTGCAGCTGGGGATGATTCAGCCCATTTTGGAGCGAGAAAGCTCTGACGTCACTGCCAAGGTAGGCAGAGGTAGGCAGCTGTGTCCGTCTTCATATGTGTTGAAATGTATTCCCAATAATCATTTGATAAACTGTGAATTATTGTATGTTCCAAATGCGGTCATGATACATTATTTTTGATCCCAGTATCAAAACTACTTTTTTTGGAATGTTAGTGTCTAAAAGGTACAGGTATAAATAATTATTATTATTCTGACAAGATGCCAGATATTCACTACTTTAATAGCTTGTGCTGTTGACACATTTCAGGTGATATCATAACATAACATAAGTTTTACCACTCAACCTCCTATAACGTGTACTTAAAATCAGCAATGGAGATGAATTATTGTAAACTAAATCATCACCAACTACTGTCTACAGCAATCATAGTGGATTGTGTTACCATGTACAAGGGGATCTATATTACTACTGTGTATCACTGAGTATATTAAAATGGTGTTATTTGTTCATGTCTTACCTGTACTAATCATTTTTTTTAATTTCAGGAGAGGATTTAATGACTGTATGCAATGTGGAAGGGGTGAGAGTGATCACTCAATCCAACAGTTCCTTGCAGATCTTCAGGGCAGAATAATGTCTTTCAACTCTTGTTTCAACAGCACAGGTTGGGTTAGGTCTCAGTGCTCTCATCAGCCCACTTGTTGAGGTGCAGCTCTTCAGTGAAGGAGCTGTAATTAACTGTACACTGCCTGCATGGCACAGTTGGCACAGTGGGGTGTTTTAATTGCTGGAGAGACTGATATTGTTTGAACAAGAGAGGGAAATGAATGCTGCTGTTTTTTGCTGGATGTGTTACAAGGCAACTGTTTGCTGCTTTATAAGTTGATGACATGTCAGCTTGTTGTGCTGCAGCTTGTTCTGCTGCAAAGAAAAATCAATTAATGTGCTTTAACCCCAGCCAAATTAGTTCAGATAGGTTACAACAATATTACAACAGTTTGCAATTCCAAACAATTGTCAGGAGACAGTCCTGAAAAAAGTCAGCTATATACAGGGGGACATACTCTATTTCCTGTGTAATATTTGAAATTGTAAATAATCCATGTGGTTTTGTCAACAAGCTGTATTTGTGATTGTGTGTTCATTCTTCATTAATCTGCATGGCTTGCATCAAGTCCAGGATGGGCAGGATCTTCCTGTATCTGTCATGTAACTGCTGAGTGTCCAGCTCTTCCTCCTGCTGCTCTGTGGGACTGAGCAGTGCTCCTTTTCCTCCTGTCTTTTTCACAGAATATTTAAAGATGCCAGTCATTAGCTGAGTACAATGACAACATGCAGTTTACTTCCACTTCTATACAGTAACCTTGTTTTTAAAATCTGCCATATCTCAGCAAACATAATTGAATTTTGCCTTTTATATTATACATTTATTTCTTCAGCATTTTGAAACTCTTTTTTAATTGAAATTGAGAAAAATTGTTTATGTTCTATGATTTATTTTTGGCTTTGAAAATATTTTCAGATCATTGAGATTCCAGCAGCAACTCAGATAAGCTTGCCCAGGAGCAAATAGTGAACTCAGACATTCCTGCCATTGTTAAACCCTGTATGCTACAGGCCATGTAAGAGACTGATGACTGATAATACTATGGACTCAATAGAAACCACCATGCCAGCAGGCATAGCACAACAAAGCCCCCAGAAACACACACTCACACACACAAATCTTGGCCTGGCTATTCCCCTGCATGTCTGGCATAGAAGAGCATGGATCTTTTGCAGCCTTACTTTTACTGATGCTTGACTTCCCTTTCTTTTATCCAAAATAAAAGCCCCATTTTCTAAAACCAGAGCAGCTCTGACCTACTAAACCACTTTCTTTCTGAAGGAAAAGGGGTAATGAGGTATGATTACATACCATGTGCATCATGAGGTGAGTGGGTTGGTGTTATATTCGGCCTGTAGCACATGAGAAAATGTAGCCATGCAAATGTTTCTGCAGTTAGACAGTATATTCCTTGCTTTTATTTCTTTTTGTTATTCATTCAGAGGGTTTTTTTTACAACTCTTCTATAATTAATCATTTCTATAATTGCTGCGTTCTGAAAAAAAACAGCATCACCACAGTGGAGTCCAATGGGGCAAGAGACATTACTGTAAATATCCAATTATCCAGATGATATAAACCCCTTCATTTGGAAGTAAAACTGAAGGTATGAGGACCTGGGATGTTTGAAACAGATGATGATGCAGTATTCATAGAACTCAGTTGCAATGATTGCCAGGTGAAAAGCAGGAATATAATGTTCTTGTTAAAGGGAATTTGTCCTTGCTTTGTAACTGATTAGTGCGGTTCATTGCGGCCCAGCCAAAGCTGTGCTGGGTTAAAGTATTTTGTCAGACAAGCCTCTGCCAGAGCCCCTCCTTTGTTTGCACCCTCCTCTGAGTCAGCAGACTGGTTCCATTCAAAGGAAAGGAAAGTCTTTTTGTTGTTGTTGTTTTTTGTATTGCTATATTTAATCTGAATTGACTTTAAATGGCTAAGTTGTAAAAAGAAGAAGGAAAAAGGGGTTGTCTTATGAAGTGTGACTGTGTCCCTGTGCCACTGCAGGTTATGGGCCACCACAGATCTCCTAACAACCTTCATACTTAGTCCTGCCTCTTAACAACCTCAAAATGTTCCTGCTGGAATAAATGAGGGTTCTCAGCCAGGAATCATTGTTACTTTGTTCCACACTACTCATACTACTTTTTGGTGGTACCCATTATAACCTGACTTATGGACTGCAACACATGGTTTGGTTGCATGAACCCAAATATTTTTAATGTTCCTTTGGTGATGAACATACAGTTCATCAAGAGGGTAATTAGAAAGGTAAAGCAATACACCCTAAGTGCAGTTCAATGCCCATGGATGTAAAGTGATGCATTTCCATGTGCAAGTGTAAAACCAACCTTTAATTGCTCAAAGTGTCTGCTTTTACATTCAGGTTCAGATGGTTTTATCGTTCGTATCTATATTTATTCAGTGAATGTCAAAATACCATAAGGTCCATTAAACAGCACTAGCTGTACTGGCATATCAACAGCATGAGTAGGTAAAAATAAATCAATAAACACACATCATGTGCAGCTGTGAGAGTGGGCCAGATCCATGAGTACATGTTCTCGAGGAAGAGGTCCTTCCTCTCCTGAAGCCCACAGTGATGAAGTAATGCTGTGCTGTGGCTGGAGCACACAGCCAGTCAGTGGTCTGGGGGAAGACGTGGCCACCTCTGGGGTCTGAGGGAAATGAAAGAGGCGAATGATAAGCACAGATCAGGATGGTCTGTGTGGGGATCGGATACTGTGTGTATTTCAGGCATCAGACCAACAGAAATGCAGCCATGTTGATTGTAGTGTGGTCACTACATTGACATTCAGCATGAACAGTACACTTTACAGTTCCCACTCTGATGCTGACTAGTATTTGTGACCCATTAATTTGTGGGTCAGACTTGCTTCTCTTCACTCCAGAGCAGTCAAGTTAAGCATACAGCAAATAAACAACTTTACGACATTGTCAAGTAGACATTTTTTGACACTTTATGCTATATTTTAAAAAGAGATGACAATCAGTCCTGGTTAACTTCAACCACATAGTACAGGCATTCCATCACACCTATGCTGACTAGGTATAATGGCAGGCCACGGTGCTTTTCAGCACACTTTTAAGAGACACTATGCTACTCTCCTGCTTGGGGTAACAATCCCCTCCTTGTTCTGGATCTGGTTAATCTCTCCCCAACTGCTCTAGTCCAGTAAGGAATTAAGTATATTAGACAAACATTATGGAAATGCATAAGATTTCCCATGCAAGCAAACCATATCTAAAAAGTTTATTGTAATAATGGTAGCTTCAAAGTTTATTATCCAGACCTTGAGTGCTTGTTCATATATAGATTGTTAAAGCTTTATTATTGTATCAGTGGTGAGAAACCAAGTGGTTAGATAGTATGTTATATGTGAAAAAACTGAATGCTGCTGAGGAACCGCACATTTTGTGAAAAAAGTCTGAACTGTTTTTTCACATATTTATTTACATATATTTCACATATTTTTTCACATTAACATGCAAGCAAGAGTCTGCACTGCAAGCCACTTGCAGGTAGCTTTCAAGATGACAGATCGATTGTGCTGCTACACATTTTTCTGCTTCCCATGACAACACAGGGAACCTACTTATCTCTGTCTTTGTTCATGCAGGCTGTATTGCCCGCTTTAAAAATAAGTATGATCATAGCTGATTTCCAGGCAGTGGGATATACCCTCTGATCAAAGGACACATTAATAACCTCACAGACAGGACAGCAAAGAGGACTCTTTAAACCTCTTTAGGAGCATGGTGCTCAATCTAAAACACATCTGAGGCTCTTGAGTTTCTTAATGAGCCTTACGTTTTCTCTACAGCTGTTTCTGCGACATTTGTTAAATCAAAAAATGGCTGTTTGTCATCCACTGATAAAAGAGAGTGTAACCTCAGTAGGAATGTCCTGGATAACAGATTTTACTGAACCAACCAAAAAGGCATTGAAGCAGTGGTTTTGCTTTAATTGTTGTTTATATCAATTTGTAACTGCTTTACCACTGAGGGTGACGTTATGACCTGACAAACCAGTCATCATATTATAGTACATAGTTATTAACTGCTGTATTACTAAATATAAGAGCCATTTGCATCTGTCGTGATCAGATTATTCTTGTTGGTCGCTTTTCCAACTGGACCATGTCAAAAGTATCTGTGTGTGGTGTTAAAAATTGGATCTGGATTAGATTGTATCTTAAACTGCTCAGAAAAGATCTGAGGAGGAAACACAACATGCAGGGTTAGTTCATTTCATACCAGGACCAGTAGCTGTTTTTAATGTTGTGGTTAATCAGTGTATATGCTCTATAATATAAAACAAAACCCCTCTGCATCTACCCTCAGTCTTGTCCTTTCTAAAAACTTCATAGTATGGAACCAATTTTCCAAGACATACATAAAAACAAAATCCCTATCAAAATCAATAAACAGATGGTTAAGTTGATGTTCCCCTAACACTCCTTTTGGTTTGTTTTGGTGATCCCATTAGATCCTGGCATTACTTTCATATGCATTTATCTATTCTGTTGAACAAAGATGGTTCAGTACTCACTTAGGAAGGTTACATCTATGTGAATGTATATCTATGTAGATTTTCAGTCATCCAGGTCATTGTCAAGGTTGAAAGAGTTCTGTAAGGCAATGCATGCATGAGAGTGTTAATGTGGGTCGTTAACTGCCTCGTCAGAGTGGTTTCGTCATCTGACTGCTTGTTGTGTGGATCTGGAGAGAGTAGGTGCAAAGTGAGTCCTCTGGGTATTGTTCCTCATAGTGCCTTGTAGGTGGGTGACAGGTTGTATCTTAGACCACCTCCTCTGAGGGGATGGTTTCTCCAGGTTACCAAAAATGGCTTCCTTTACCCCTCTCTCAAACCATGTGTCTTTCCTGGCCAGAATATATACATTATTGTCCTCAAAGGAGTGTCCTTTGGCCTTGACGTATAAATGAACCGCTGAGTCCTGTCCTGAGGAGTTGGCCCTCCTGTGTTGGGCCATGCGCTTGTGCAGCAGCTGTTTGGTCTCCCCAATTTACAGGTCCATGCATGTTTCACTACAGTGAACAGCATACACTTCATTGTCCAGCTTGGGTCTGGGTGTTTTGTCTTTAGGATGCACCAGTTTTGTCTCAGGGTGTTACTGGGTCTGAAATGTACGTGGATCTGGTGCTGGGTAAAGATCCTCCTAAGTTTTTCAGCAACCGCTGCAATATATGGGATGGTGATGTTTCTCCTTTTTTTCTTCTATTTACCCATTTACCCAGACTCACCTACTCCCTCCACATCCACACAACACAGCGTCAGATGACCGAAATCACTCTGACGAGGCACTAACCACCCACATTAACACTCTCATGACTGTCAATGACTGTCAATGTCAATACTTCATAAATTCCAGTACTCTCCACTATCAGTTCTTGAAAAATCTCAAATCCAGTTGCCTCACAAAACTCTTTCAACTATGTGAATGTATAAAATTGGAGCATTACTTTAAAAGTTGTCAAAATGTTGACACTGGTTAACAGACGTACATGATCTTAACCATTGGTGAATGTCACCAGATGAGATATTGTCGCTATCAGCAATATCTATATTCTAGAGCAGCTATATACTGTATGTATACTGTACTGCTATACTGTTCTCATCTGTTTTTTTGTCCTTTGTGTTGTGCCCTTCTCCTTTTTGCTTAAAAGGTGTTTCTTAACCAATGACTCATTATTAAAATGATGAGTCCTAATTGTTTCAGCCCCAAACTGTTCTACAACTGTATAGGACTGTGTAGGAAGAGAATATATGTAAAGGCAGAGAAAGACATTCTATATTTGGTACCTGATAGCTGTGTATTAACACTGGACGATCCCAGTGACCCTCTTTTAAAACTCTTTCCTTAAACTTTTGTGATTGCGTCATCATTTTCTTTTGTTTATGAGGCTGAAATAGGCTTCCAGATCCCAGCCTCTAAAGTTATAGAGCAGCCTTTCCATAAGAGTATTTAATCTTGTCCTAGTTATAACTGGTTTCATGAGGTCTGGATGAAGAAGAATTGTTAAATTTGTCACCAAATGTCAAAGTCAGAAACAAAAGGAATATCAAAACAATATACTCGTAAATGCATACATATACCTCTTTGATGTTATTCTTCTCTTCTCTTGTCGCCCCCTGCTGAGTACACCAGTTAGTGTCATAGGTCTTATAACAGTGTTAGTAATAACTAGAAAGAAATTGTTGGAGGTTTGAGATTTGCTCCAGTGTGGACGCAGAGACTGAGTGCCCTCCAAAGGAACTAGATAACAGGATATATTCGATCTATGATAAATGGGTCCTCAGGAGAAAGTTAACGTAAAGGTCTGTGGGACAGTGCAAAGAAGTAAAGAGGAAGAGGAAAGAGAGGCAGAACAGCGAAAATATCATCTTGGCCTATTAAAAAAAAAGGTGGAAAGGAAAAAAGTACAGATGGTTTGGAGATGTGCTTGAAAGGACAAAAAGGAAGAGCAGGAGGAGGGGGTGGAAGAAGAAATCTTGGGTTTATATTGGGGGATTTATGATCTCTGGGTGTGAGGTAGACAATTCTCCTACTATAATTTCATTACAATTCTCAGTGGAGAGTTTGAGATTCCCAAGGTAGAGATGCCATTTCTGAGGACTCCGCTGATGCATTCAAGTGTTTCAGTAAGGAGCGTGGAGAATATCATCAGCACTGCTCTCTTATATCAGTTAAGGTGTCCTTAAATAAGAAAATAACGGAGTATGTAGCGGCAAAGAGCATCTAGACTTCAAGCAGTGCCCTATCTTTCACCCAGTGTGTCCCATAGTGGCGTGTCCATGTCACAAAGTGGTGCTGCCGTCTGATCTACCTGCTTCAAACCCAGAGTTCATTTGTGCAGCTTATGATCACTAGTTTCATTTCACTGTTATGCAGCATGTAGTGATCGCATGTCACACATCAGCAAAGTTGATCATAAACACAATCACTGTATAGCCTTAACCATGTTTGTTATTGTAACCTTGACAATGGATGTCTCTAAAATTAACAAAGTACTTATTTCAACCCAAACCATGATCTTTCCATAAAACTAACTGTGCCAAAACCTTACCTAACCTTTACTGAGTGTCTTTTCTCTATATTCTCACACCTCTTCTGTCCACTTAGCTCCTCTCCCTTGTATTCATTTGCCTCTTTCCCCTGTCTTCTAATCCTCATATTTCATCTTCTCAATAATAATAATCAAATAAAGATATACAACAGCAACAGAGGGGCAATCTGCACAATGAGTTCTTTTTCTTACCTACATTTTTGCTACAATGATGGACTTTTCCTTGTTATGGTGTTCTTTAGTAGCTTGGTATAGCCACTTAGGTAATTGATTTCAATATGATTTTCTTTCCTCTGTATCTGTTTTGGGGGAATATTTAAACTCTTTATGCATGATTAGTGGTTACTCCAGTCTAAAGATTGGATTGCAGAGCACAGTGGAGAGTCAAAGCAGAGAGGTTCATATTACAAAACTATGTGAATGCTGACTCTGTGACTTCTTGTTGTCACACTGGGGTTGTCAAGTGGGGGTACACATGGTCAGCAACAATAGACCCTGTACCAGGAAAAAGTTCCTCACACCATTACACCAACACCATCAGCCTCACCAGAAATCAACATTCATCAGACCAGACTAGATTTGTTTTTCTCGTCTTTAACTGTCCAGTCGGGTGAGCCTGTGTCCACTGCAGCTTCACATTTCTGCTCTTGACAGACAAGAGAGGAACCTGACATAGCTCCAACCAGTCTCCCATGCACCTCTTCACTCTTTTTAGTTTAGTTTTTGACTGTGTATATTTGTGTACAAATAAAACCTGAGGTCACTGCTCAGCTCAGTGTAGGCAGGATGCTGCTTCATGACCTCTTCTGCTCGGCTGATGTCCTTGATGAGGGTGAGGTATGAATTCACAGAGATGTCCATTAGGTGAGCCTTGTACAGCATATCTGAGAGCAGGAGAGAGAGGAGGGTGAAGCCTGGGTGTTTTCACGTACCACCATTCATTCCACCACAAAATGAGCTCACAGAGTATTGATGAAAGTGATGAGACTACTTGAAAGTAAGAACATTTTGCACATCTGCACTTCCAAAAGGGAGGGAAAGGGTGGTTTGGGAATAAGGGTGTTTTCAAACCACTTGATTTTTTTCCCCATTTTGATGGGAAAATGAACCAATCGGAAAACACAAATTAATCATCTCATCCTCTGATTATGAGAATGCCCTTAGATCAGGGGTGTCATTTAATGTCAGGGGCCACTTACTGCCAAATTTAATCTCAAGTGGGCCAGACCAGTAAAATCATGGCACAATGGCAAAATTGCAGACTTTTCTGACTTTTTCGGTTTTTTACACTTTGCAAAAGCATCTCGCTCATCTATTTTTTAAAAAAAAATAAAATAAAGTAAAAAAACCAACAAAGTATATATGGGTACAAAACACAATGTAAAAAAAAAATGTAAAAAAATTGCATAAGTCCATTCCAGTGTGTCTGTGTGAGATTGCACAAATATGAATCTTTTATGTGCGTATGGTTGTAAAGTCTAACAGCAGCTGGAAGGAAGGGCCTGTGGAACCACTCCTTCACACACTTTGGATGCAGCTCTCTGATGCAGGAAGCATGAAGGAGCTATTCATTGCAGCCAGAGTGTCATGCATGGATGATAGCTTAGCCATCATCTGCCTATCTCCCACAACCTATGCTGTATCATCCCAGTACAGAGCTGGCCCTCTTGATCAGCTTGTCCAGTCTCCTCCTGTCTGCAGTAGTGATGCTGCTGCCCCAGCAGACCATTCCCCAGAAAGTGGCTGATGCCACAACGGTGTCAAAGAAGGTCCTCAGTAGCACCCCCTGTACTCCAAATGACCTTTGTTTCCTGCTCTTTTCTTGTAAAGTGCAGTGGTGTTGTCAGTCCAGTCCAGTTGCTGTTTAGGTGAACACCCAGGTGCTTATGAGTCCACTGTCTCAATGCCCATTCCTTTGATTTTCACCCATGTCAGTGGTTGCACCTGCGAAAATCCAGCACCATCTCCTTGGTCTTCCCTGTGTTGATCTGGAGGTGGTTCCACTGGCACCAGTCCACAAAGTCCTGTGTAAGTTCCCTGTACTTTCTGTCATCCTCATCTGTGATGACAATCGTAGAGTCATCAGAGAACTTTTGCAGGTGGCAAGTGGTGGAGCTGTATATGAAGTCTACTGTGTACAGGGTGAAGAGGAATGTATTTGATGGACCAGGCACTGCAGCGTCCTCTCAAGTGGGAGGACGCGGCAGTGCCTGGTCCTTCCTTCCCCTTTATTCCAGGGGAAGGAAGTTAGTCAAACACTACCAAGATAGATGACACAACTATGGCGTATGGTTAACAATTTATTTTATAGGTATGGAAGATGAGTATAGAGTCAGCGCTGAGGCTTCTTTGATCTGTCCACTTTAAGAGTTGGAGAGACGAAGCCCCGAACTAAGGAAATCATAAGTACATCTTGGGATCAGGCAGCATATCCTTGAGTGTTATCCTCCTGGCGCCAGGGAGTGCGACCCTGAGTGTTATCAGTGTCTTACTATGTGTAGCCAACTGGATCTAGCTGGACCCAAGCGAGACATGACATGGTATGATTAGAACTAAGAACACTTAGTTTCATAATAATCCAAGAGAGTCAAGACCATTCCCTGTGGGGCCCCCGTGCTGCAGACCAGCATGTCAGACACACAGTCCTGAGCCTTCACGTACTGTGGTCGGTTAGTGAGGTGGACCAGTATCCAAGATGAGAGATGGGGTCCACGCCCGTGTTCTCCATCTTGTCCCTCAGAAGCACAGGCTGTATTGTATTGAAAACACTGGAGAAATCAGAACACAATTCTCACAGTGCTCCCAGGCTTTTCCAGGTGAGAGAGAGAGCTCTGTATATGATCAAGATGACTCCGATCATCATCCACTCCGATACCAGGTTGGTAGGCGAATTGAAGTTGGTCCATTGATGATCTGATCAGTGGGAGGAGGTGGACAAGGACCAGCCTCTCTAGGGTCTTCATCAGGTGTGAAGTCAGTGCCACCGGCCTGTAGTTGTTGAAATCCTCCTGCTGTGGTGACTTCTTCTTCAGAACCAGAACCAAGCAGGATGTTATCCTCAGCAGTGACACTTTCCCCATCTTCAGACTCATATTGAAAATGTACTTCAGTATTTTTCTGAGGTCATTTCTCACCAGGAACATTGAGAGGGACAGGCAGGGGGGTGAGTGCTGGAGGGTGTGGCGGTGGTGCTATTTTTCAGGAGGGGTGACGGGTATGGTGAAGGCAGAGGTAGAAGACGGGGTGGGTAGAAGGGCTGATGAAAGCGACTGCAGCCAGGGTGACTGAGCAGGGGGTGGGGCAGATGTCTGATCAAACCTGTTGAAGAATAGGTTTAGATCATTCACCCATTCTGGTCTCCCACAGCCTGTGGGCAAGGTTCCTTATAAACAGAGATGGTTTTGAGACCTCTCCAGACTCCACTGATATTATTCCGCTGCAGATGCTCCTCCATCCTCCTCCTGTAGTTGTTTTCCCCCTTCCTTATCTACTGCCTCAGCCTCCTCTGCATGTCCCTTAACTCCACCCTGTTTTCTGATCAAAATGCCCTCTTTTTCTTCTTCTTGAGTAACGTCTTTATGTCAGGATTTATCCAGGGTTTGTTGCTAGCAAAGCACCAAACAGTTCTGGTGGGTACATTGCTCTCCACACAGAAGTTGATGTAGTCCCTGATACACTCTGTGAGACTGTCAGTGTCCTCTCCATGAGGAGCAGAGTTCTTCCCACGCTGTTGTATCAAAACTGTCTCTTAGAGCCTCCTCAATCTCATGGGACCATCTCTCCACTGTGTGGGCCACAGCTGGTTGCTTCTGGACAAGGGGTTTGTACACAGGCTGGAGATGAACCAGATTGTGGTCAGATCTTCCCAGGGGTGGGAGGGAGTTGGCAAAGAATAAGTCCAATAATTTATCATCCCTGGTGTGGCAGGTGACATACTGGGTGAATGTGGGCAAAGTGGAGGACAGAGAGGCATGGTTGAAGTCCCCAGAAATGAGAAGGAAGGCCTGTGGATGCTGTGTCTGTAGCTTCCTTATAGCTGAGAGAAGGACATCACAAGCTGTGTCAGATACGTGGCCACTACAATAGCATGTGAGAATTCCCTCAGCAGGTAGGCCTCAATGTCCTTACAGCAATGTTGCTCTTTGATAGTGTTGGATTATTATGAAACTAAGTGTTCCTAGCTCTAATCACACCATGACATGTCATAGTCTTATGATATGTTAATCACTGCTTCGCTGCTGCTTGCTCATCAGAACAGAATGCACCACATCAGAATCAGAATCAGAATCAGTTTTATTGCCAAGTAATTTGCATTACAAGGAATTTGTCCTGATTTGATGGTCCTTACATATAAAAGGAGAAACAAACATAAACATACAACAGAATGTGCATAAACATGTGAAATGTGCAAATAAACATAAACCTAGGCATAAAGAGAAAAAGCTGTATACATATATATATTTACACAGGTAGTGCAGGTTGTGGTGTGAAGAATAAAGTGTCCAGTGAAGGGGTGGGGGCGTTAATATAACGCATATTGACTTGGGGGGGATGAACGTTAATATAACGTATTGGACTAAGACAGACATAGGTTTTATTCCAGAGCCTGATGGCAGAGGGGTAGAAACTGTCCTTGTGAAGGTAGGTTTTGGTCCTGATGGACTGCAGCCTCAGTCCAGAGGGGAGAGGGGAGAGTAGGCAGTGTCCGGGGTGGGAGGGTTCAGCAGCTATTTTCCTTGCTCTCCTCAGGGTCCTGGAGGAGAAAAGTTCTGGGAGAGAAGGGAGGTTGCAGCCGATCATCTAAATTTTAACACTCACTCGGGTCCAGCTAGAGCCGGTTGGCTACACATAGCAAGACACTGATAACACTCAGGGTCGCACTCCCTGGCGCCAGGAGGAAAACACTCAAGGATATGCGCCCTGGTCACAGAAGGAGTCAAGATGTATAAGAACTTGTGATTTCCTTAGTTCGTGGCTTTGTCTCTCCAGCTCTTAAAGTGGACAGATCGAAGCCTCAGCACTGACTCTATACTCATCTTCCGTGCCTCTAAAATAAATTGTTAACCATACACTGTAGTTGCGTCTTCTGTCTTGGTACTGTTTGACTAACTTCCTTCCCCTGGAATAAAGTTCCTGGACGAAAGGACGCGGTAGTGCCCGGTCCATCAATAGTGATGTACCCAGGTTTACCCCATCATTCACAAACACAGCCAGCCCTCCTCCTTTCCTCTTACTGCTCTCCATTGTCCTGTCCACCCACAGTAGATGAAAGCCATCCAGTGCCACATTTGTGTCCAGAGTTAGTGGGGTTAGCCATGTTTCCATAAAAAGCATGATGCTACACACACGATAGTCCTGTTGTTGCTGGGTCAGCGCTGCCAACTCATCCATCTTATTGGGGAGAGATCTTACATTCCTCATACTGACGGACCGAAGAACAGGTCTTGGCCTGGTGTTCAACTCCAGGGACTCATGTCCCTCTTTCCTCCTCTTCAGCTCCCGAGGGACGTCCGGTCTCTCATGGGGCTGCACTGCTGTGTTACGGAGGGCCAACACCCTAACCCTATATTACAAGTTACCAAGTCAAAGAAGAGCTCTAACCACACTATCCATTGTCCTCAGCCTGTCAAGCTATGTCTACCAGGGGATGATAAAATATTTCTTAACATCTATAGGTGTTTGACAGTGACGTCCTGGTTAGAGAATAATTTTCTGTTCTAATCAGAGTGTAGTAAAACCAAAAAGATGATGAAAGGTACATGTAGATGAGAGAAACTATAATACTGTATGTGAAAATAAAAATATATATTAATGAAAGGAGAACATATACCTATTTGACAGGTCCAAAATATATTAATCCCATCATAATGGAATCAGATGCAGTGCCATTGATTAGAATTAAAATCTGCAGAGTAATGGGTCACAGAGGCACATAGCTGGAAGTGAGATTAATATAGTCATAGGGCAGATATGGAGTTGTATGGATGTTTTTGCTCAATGATCTGAGGAGAATGACAAGCCGGAGAAGGTAAGTGCTGCAGTAAGAAAAGAGGATGGACTCAAATAGAATTTCTGCTTAGCACCTCCAGAAGGTCTGGGGCAGCCCAGTGTATAGGTTGGTGATACAGAGCCAGACTCAGATAGATTGTCTGACTGTGTGACAGATATTGTATGCTGTGATAACTCATATTTGCATCTATATTGTTCTTACAACTTATGTACTAGTATTATTATAATAACCCATATTCCTTTGCATTTCAGAAAGTAAATCAAAGAGAGACACTATTTTAGCATGTGGTAATTATACTGACACACTACATAATACTGTCATGGTACTGTATGTGTCAGTAGCTCAATTTGAAAAGTGAGCATTGTACATTTTTAATCAGTACCTCTTTATGCTGCACCAGTCAGAACCAAAGGTAAGGTAATATCCATCTCTAGCATCCACACTGGAGGGGATATACTGTCTTTTTTGAGGGAAGAATAGAAAAAGATTTAAGTCTTAAGTCTATCAAATTATTATACACTTAATTTAGCCTAGACTTGGTGTCCTCTTTAGTATAGTTGACGGTATCGCCGCTTGTCATGTGGAAGACTGGGGTTTGATTCCCCAACCAGTTCAGCTTCTTTCTAAAATTTCCCAACTTCAGATCAATAAAATATATCCATCTATTTTTTTTCCAGATCTCTCAACTCATCCCTACAAGAAGATGAAAAAGAAAGGAGGAGAAAACAGAGAAGCGTTCTAAATAAAAAATGCTTCATGCAGAAACATAACTGGTTGTTCTATCTCAATGTGAAATGAGGGAGAGGCCAGAACAAGGCTGATTTGTTGTGGTATAACAGTGGTGTGGTTGTGGGGTAGATAAAGAGACTTTCTTGGCACAAGATCTTCTAAACTAGAGTCCTCAAACAGAATGTGCGCACCCATACATTCACACTGAAACTTGAAAGTCTCTTGGGATGGATGGGGGGTGGGGGTGGGGGGTGGAAGAGCAGACACCAGAATTCTCTTGATGTGCTTGAGTACTAAATCCTCACGGTGCACTTATCTCACATCAAGCAAATGCAAATGGCCAAGCTTGGGTGGCAAAAACATACACAGCGACACAAAGAGGGCTACATATCCTTATAAGGGTCCTGAGGACAAAGAAGGGCATTATTCCAGGTAGAAGCACCAAAGAACGTCTTCATGTTGTTCTAGGAGCTAAAGCCATCTCTCTTCCCTTAGCTCGAGAGGAAAAAAGGAGGCAGGACAAAAGAGTCATTGCAGCTTTCACTTCTCTCTGCCTTGTCCTCCTTTCTTTTTTCAAGGCAGATGAATCTCTGACTTGATTCCAGAAATTTAAAAATGGCAGCTTTAGTCCCAAACAGAAAAAGTCATATCCCCCCAAAAAACATCCTAAAACTTTCCCCATCCCTCAGTGAGACTGTGCAACTGTATCGAACAAGTTGTTCATATCGTACAAGTTGATAGTCACACACTTAACACTTAACAGTGTTACAGTCACTGAGAAACCCACTCTTCATCACTTTACAGCACCAAAAAGGTTTGATTACAACAATGCATCATCATACGGTGCTTGCACAGATGACCTATGGGGTCCTTTTTTAGAAACAGGGTCTCTCGTGAATTTAGTGGAGCATTTAGCAGCTGAAGAGAATGATGCTATTCTCATTTTGTTGGAGGACACTATAACAGAGCTTTAGGTTGGGTTAGGTGGAAAACACTTTGGCAAAAATTTTCAAAATGGTCACAAAAATGTATATATAAAATATCAAGAAGAATTGGTAGGCTAATCTAAGAACCTTAAAAATCAGGCTTCATCATCACATTGATGCAAAAATCATCCAAACATCAGATATTGTCACGATATTGCCCTAATATTAGATTGATATCTTCGTTTGCCACATTAGGCTCCCTATCTGACTTTTTTCTGGTGTATTCCAAGTATTCCAGTATTATCACAATTTGGATTTTCTGGTTTCTTTATTGAAGTAAGTAAGTTTTGGTTTTCCACCTCTTTATATCTGTCCTTTGGTAGAAGCCCGTTAGACAGTCTCTGATGTAACAGTATTCGTCATTTGCTATTTTGATGTTATTTGAGTTTATATTATTTGTTTTGTGTCACCTGCAGTGAAAGAGAACAAGATAGAAACTTGACTAAATGTAGAAACAGTGATATACATAGTACAGCACACACTGAAGGATTGTGCAGCCATATTAGCATCACTCCAGGAATTTAAGAATTCATTTCCAATGTCTCTGTAGTAAAAATGAGTAAAAATTTTTTCTCTCATATAATCTGTGTGATATTTCCATTTATCACAAGACTTGGTTTTCCGCCTGAAAGACACAGGGTATATTCAAAGATTAAGAAAGACATTTTTTTAAATCACTGTCAGTCCATGAAGTGTTGAAAAGGGTGATTACTGTGAGGCTCACTCTGTTCATGCTGGGCTGAATATTTGTTGAAGCTGAAATTCATGCACTGCCTTTTCCTTTTCAAACTCCCAGTTCATGTTAATTTCCTCAAGTACTTTTTCTCCTGTTTGGAGTGTTTCCATTCATAGAATCTGCTTTCAGGCATTCTGAGTAAAAAAAAAACAATACTGAATGAAACATGAAATCCTTGTTCTTTTCTGTACTTATTAGTGGCTTTGGCCTCATTTAACTGGCCACTTTTCTCACACTACTAAGCAATTTTGCTTACTATCTCCGAGTACATTTAACACTAAGGGGCAGATATATGTACATAACAGAACGCAGCATAAATAGCAACTTGGCCAGTTCACGGAAAGTGCTGTACCTTTTCACTTGACACTGGATGTGTAAAACCAATGGAAGATCATCTAATCATTGCATTCACTGCTTTGTAACTGTAACAGTTTAAAAAAAATGTAAACCTTGCAACACTCCTTATCCCATCAAAATGTTCAGCATTCCCTTCTTCCATCATCAACACCTATGACACCCCCCCCCAAAAAATGAAGTCATCATGATGAGGCCTAATCACCAAAGACTCTCACATCTCTCAATTTTCTCCTTGTTTGTGCACATGCCGATAAACATTGTATTTGTTCACTCATGATGAATCTCCCGACTGAACATTTCAAATATTTACCCTTCAAATGACAGGTCAAGTAATGCATATGATAGTTTCTCACTATTAATGTGTACACACCAACTAACACTACAATTGTGAGCAAACACACTGGAACTATCTCCAGTGCTTTTAGTTCAATTTCATCTGTGTTATAATCAGCTTTGTTTTAAGACATCATGAATCCTTATTCTGTACTTTTCCATTTAACCTTTGTTCCAGTTTTTTTTTTTCAATGAACTTATGTTCCTGTTCTGTACTTTTCCACTGAGTCGTACTACACAGTCTATGTCCTTGTAAGTTCTGGAACTGTAAGATAACTTGACCGGTTAGAAATGTTTTGCATACCAGGAGGCAGATGAAACTTCCCTATTCTATTAGTAAGGTCTGTTGCATTAGCCACACACCAAAACAACACTCACATGTTGTTTAACACATTCCAAGAACAAGGTGAGGACAGTGGTTGTCCTCCCCATGTCAGTGGGAACTGGCCTGTTACATCTTGTCGTATGTACGTCACCCAGCCCAAGAAAATAAATGTGAACCATTTGCAAAGATCGAGGCTCACTCTGACACTCCCTGTCACTTTGGGACCAGTGCTGCCATACTTTACCTGTGATCAGGTAACAATTTGGTGTGGTGACCTGGATCAATGATGGCTAACAATTTGTGACCAGAATAAATTATGCTGTTTCTGAACTGTAGATTTCTCGAGTCTGTTCTTGGTCTTCCAACAAAAGAACCGGGCTAACATCTGCTTTCATCCTTTACAATCCTGCTCATATTTCAATTGCTTTCCCCTCTGGCTAAATAAATATAAATTCATGTTATATATTACAGTGTATATTAATATTGCAGTACTCTCTGTGATTTGATACACACTTACAGTACCATTCAACTGCACATGACTAAACATTGAAACTAAAATGTGGCATGCTCAACTTCTTTGAGTTCTTTGTAATGACACTGCACAGACTCATTTTAATGCTCACATTTGAACTCCCTTTCAGTGACTTCACTGCACTAAACTTCCGTACAACAATTAATATGTTAAGACCTTTTATCCAATTTACAGTGTCTGTGCTTGTAATTACAATCATCTTATGGCGGTTGTGTTTGTTGAGTTTGGAGCGTTTTTATGTAGAATTATAATGAATGATTAAAAGTTGCTTCAAATAGTTTTAAACCAGGGGTGGGCAAACTTTTTGGCTCAGGGGCCACATTGACTTTAAAAAATTTGACACACGGGCCGGGTCAGCACCAGATGCATACATATTAAACATAAACATAAAAAGGCATTGCAGTGTTATTACTTACATTAACTTTTAGTGGGAACAGTGTTGTTGATCACCCGTTTTTGCCAGTGCATCAAAGTCCGGTGTCAGTTTTGTTGTGTCAATTCTCAGAACAGATCTGAGGTGTTCATCACTCAAATGGGATCTGTGGGGTGCTTTGTTGATGATCACACTAAAAGTCTGTTCACACACATATGTAGAGCCAAACAACACCAGCATTCTCTGTGCCATCTTCTGGATGTTTGGAAATTTGGCTGCACTTAATGAAGCATAAAACTCATCCAGTTTAAGAGAGTTGAACTTCTCCTTCATAACAGTGTCACTTTGGAGATCAATGAGTTCCAACTGCAACTCTTCTGGCACTCTTTCAGGATCTCTTGTGAAAGGACATGAAACCAGCTGAAGTGACTTGTCAATTTTTCCAAAATCAGAGGACCGACGGCAGAATTCTCCATGCAGGTCATCCAGTGATTTCCTGTATTTTTTCACATGTCCAGGGGCCTCTTTCAGTGTCACCAGTGTGGGGAAATGAATAGTACTGTTTTGTGTATGGACCTTTCTAAATAAACAGGCTTAATTCTGTGAGTGCCATTATTGTCTTGTGTTGTGTCACTAAGTAACAGTTTGAGTTTTCTGACCCTTCCGTCAGCTCCTGGGAAGACTTCAACCACTTTCGCCCGCTTCCATTGATTTCTTGCTGATGTCTTGACGTCATCTTGCAACAGGACAATGTCATTCACTTAACATTTCTCCTGTCCTTGTTCCATTTACTTCTTTGTTGAAGATTCAGCAAATACTCCTTTCTCCACCTGGTCCAAATTGGCCAAGAAATGAACTCTCCTCCATCTCTTCCGAAGATAGAGATCTTCCCTTACAAACTCTCCAGGTGGTGGTGCAATGATTGACGATTTCATTGTCAATATATGGTTAGGAGTTAGGGGTTCTGGTCCCAATGGATCATTGAGATGTTCTGTGGTTAACGGTCGACTATTCACTATAGCCATCACTTCATATAGGAAAGTTCTTAATGAAGAGCTGTCTAACTTTCCAGGAGACTGGTCTAGGATGGATGTCAGGACACTTCTCACAGTCCATATCTGTCTCTCCCAGACACCGCCCATGTGACTGGAAGCAGGTGGGTTCATGACAAAGCTGCATCCTAGTTCTTTCACACGTTCTTGCTCTATTCCTTTCATCAACTCCTGGAATTCATTGTGTGCCCCCACAAAGTTTGTGCCTTGGTCACTTTGTAGTTGACTTACATTGCCCCTTATAGCAATAAAGTAGCGCAACGCATTGAGGAAGGCATCAGTGGAAAGATCATCCAATACCTCAATGTGGATGGCTCGTGAACACATGCAGGTGAATAGCCTATATCTCTTCAGTTCTTTCCTTCCATCTTTGACATAAAATGGTCCGAAGCAGTCCATACCATTATAAGTAAATGAAGGGGCAGCTTCCGTCCTCTCTAGTGGAAGGTCGGCCATTCTTTGTTGTTGATTACGCCTTCTGAATTTTCTGCATTCAATGCATTTGAAGATGAATGATGACACTTCACTACTACATCCCAGGATCCAAAACCCATTGGAGCGTATTTCACTGAAGGTCATTCCACGACCCTGATGCTTAACCTTCTCATGGTAGTGCTTTATCAGCAGTCGAGACACATGGTGTCCTTTTGGGAGGATAGCTGGGTGTTTCACATGGGGATGGAGTGGTGCTTGCATCAACTGCCCTCCCACCCTCAGGATATCATGACTATCCATGCATGGGTTCAACTTGTACAGCTCAGTTGATTTGTTTTGTATCCCTTTCTTTTGTATTAGAGACTTGATTTCTGGATAGCTTCTGCTTCACTATCAACACTTATTAATCCATCATCAACATAGAAGTTGCACTGTATGAACCTCACTGCAGCTTCACTAAACTTGTCTGATCCTTCTGCAGCCAGGTGCTTGAGCCTAAAGTTCACACATCCAGGTGACGATGCAGCACCAAACAAGTGAACCTTCATGCGGAACACTGATGGTGGAGCTTCCATATTGCCTCTTTCCCACCACAGAAATTGGAGGTAGCCTTGGTCTGTTGGTGCAACATGGAATTGATGAAACATCTGCCCCACATCACACATGATGGCTAATTGCCCCTTACGGAAGCAACACAAGACCCCTATGAGGGTATTTGTAAGGTCTGGTCCAGTGAGTAGATGTTCATTCAGTGATGTATTCTGAAACTTTGCAGAACAATCAAACACTACGTGGATCTTCCTTGGCTTTTGAGGGTGGTAAACCCCATGGTGTGGTCCGATTGGTTATCTCCGACTCTGGAACCTTTTCAGCATCACCCCTTGCTATTATGTCCTCCATAAAAGCCACATAATCCTTGTGATACTGATCATCTCTCTTCAGACGTTTTTCCAGAAATCTGAGTCGATGTTCTGCACATACTCTGTTGTTTGGCAGACTTGGCCTTTCTTTTCCTTGAAAGGCAATGGCATTTTGTAGTGCCCATTTGGCTTTTGCTTGATGCCTTCTTTCAGCTTTGCCAAGAACTTAATATCTTCTTGTGATATTGGAACTTCTTCACTGAATTTCTCAGTGAAATCTGACTCAAAGACCTTGAGTATGTCTGTCGGAGTGATCATTTCCTTCACTTGAGTTCTATAGACAAAGTCAACCTCAGACTTGAGCTCAGAAGTGGGCTTGGTGGCTGGTAGAACCTTCTTGATGACGATACGGTGGCTCACACCAATTTCATCCTCATGATCATAATCAATTTCAGTGTTGCTGTGACCAACAATGCTCCAACCCAACACAGACCTTTGCGCGTATGGCTGGTTTTCATTGCCAATGATGACATCTCTGGTAAGTAAGGCTTGGGGACAGTTATAGCCGATTAACAATCCCACTTCACAGTCGAGCTCAAGAGACATTTCATCTGACAAATGTTTTAAGTGAGGCCAGGACTTTGCTGTTGTGCTTGTGGGTATATGGGCTCTGTTTGCTGGTATATAATCCCTAGTAAAGGTTGTTGGGAGTTAGATTTTAGTGTCAGAGCTGATGCCTCTTACCTGTAGTCCATGCCCCTTTTGGCTATTCACCACCTTTGCTTTTAATGTTATCGTGGACACTTTGAGTTTTACTGGCTTTTTCTTGGTGCACAGTGTTTCAACTACTTCCTTCAGGGTGAAGGTTGTGTCGCTCTGACTATCAAGTAAAGCATACACCAGTACTTCCTTGTCTGGGTCCGTTGTCGTGGAGACATAGACTGGAACAATAGATGAGGTGTAAGTGCTCCTCTTCTCTTGAACAACTCGGTTAGAGGTAGCTTGTGGTATTTCTATTGATTCAGATTTGTGTCTTTTGTTGTCATTTGACCTTTCTTGTTTGGTTCTTACCTCTTGTTCTTGGTCTTTCATCCTACGATCTTGATGCAGGCATGTCGGATGGCGTTTTGCACATGAGTCACACACACTTCTGGATGTACAGTATGTAAGTTATGACCACTCTTAAGGCAGCCAAAACATAACTTCTCCAGTTGTACAAACTTAACCCTTTCTTCAACTGGTTTTTCCATGATCTTGTGACACTGATGCAGAGTATGGCCTTTCTTCTTGCAAAAAATGCATGTGATGCTTGTCTTCTCACTTGTACTAGTGGTGAAAGTCTTGGCACTTAAGTGGTGATTTCGTTGGTACTTGGACTGTTCTCGTTCTGTCGGCTTTGATCTTTCTTGATCAGTTGGCTTTATTGCATATAATGATGTGATGGGGTTACATGCAATCTGTGCCTCCATGTTGAGAAATCTTACGAAGTATTTGAAGTCAGGGAACATTTGATACATTGTGACTGTTCTATTCCAATGTGAGCTCAACCAATCTGGTAGTTTGACAGCAATCTTTTGGTTTTCCACACAGTCGTTGAGAGTTTGTAGACCTTGAACATATGGCATAGCTGATTCCACACTGCTCAGAAAATCCACAAACTCACGGAGGTTTTCACAGTCTTTGGGGCAAATTTTAGGCCATGTATGTATCTTGTCACAGTATGACTTAGCAACTATGAATGGATTACCAAATCTGTCTTCAAGTATGTCCCAAGCGGAATGATAAGCTGTTTCTGTTCCTCCAAGAAAATATCCTTCAATAGCTCTCTTTGCTGTATCACCAACATACTTGCGTAAAAAGAAGAGCTTTTCTTGAGTTGGTAGGTTCTTACGATCAATCAGAGTACAGAAGGAAAGCTTCCAATCATTATACTTGAGAGGATCTCCCTTGAAGACCTCAGGTTCTGGGATTGGGACTCGATTGGCTGTGATTGCATCAGCTAATGTTCTCACTAGGTCATTGGAAGCTTCATGAGAAGTCAAAAAGGTGACTGGTTGAGTGGCAGGAACTTGGGTGATTGGGGTTTGTTGCATGAGTGGAAGAGAAGTCGAGGTGATGGCTTGACTTACAGGAACTTGAGTAAATGTGGATGGTTTCAGAGCAGAATATAAGGTGTACATAGAGGGATATGGAAGAGAGGCTTTGGTGTCTGTAACCTCATGTGGTTGATGAGTTTGAGTGGGCTTGACTTGTTGCACAGGAAGAGCTTGGGAAACTGGTGCTATAGGGTGAGGGAAAAATGGGTCACTTAAAGGGTTGAGTGCAAGTGGTGGATGAAGAGATGCTGAATAAACTTGCATTCTTGCTTGTGCTGCAACATGTCCTTTAACTTCCTCCAACCATTCCACTTCTCTCCTTTTCTCTTCCAGCTTCATTTTCTATCAGTACTTTCTGCTATGAACTGAGCTCTTTTTTTAGTGCTCTCTGCTTCAATTTCCCTTTCTTTAGCTTCCTTTTCAGCCTTTAAGATTTGATCTTCCATCTCAAGTCTTTGAATTTCTTCCTTTTGTTGATGTTGTGCATTCACTATCTTTATCACCTCTTGTGTAGCTGCATCTTCAGCTGCTGCTTGTTTTGCATTCATGGAGAGAATGGAAGAGTGTCTGGACACTTTGGAAGAAGTTTTTGACTTACTGGTTTGAGCTGAGGAGACACTAGATACTGTGCGGTCAAACACTGACTTAGCATCAGGCCAAGATATGTCTTCTGAATCATTACTGCAGAAGTGTTGAGCCTTTACATTTGCAATCCCAGTGAATGACTGACATGTGTTATTCATTCTCAGAATGTCAGGTTCAGGACTTGAGATGGCTCTTATTTCGAGGTAAGTATTGTCAATGTCAACTTGGATGGTGTTGATTGCATTTACAATCTCATTTATCAGGTCAGCAGCATCATTGTTCTTAATGGACCGTTTCAAGCCATTGATGTGATACTTCCATCTTCTGTACATCTTTTCAAAACTCACATTTAGATGGGTCAATTATCAGCGCCAACTTAAGACTGCGTGTCTGGTACTACATCTTCAACTTGCTCACCTGAATCAGCTTGCTGTGATAGGGTAGTTTGCTCTGCGTCACCACTTTCTTCATTTTGAGTTGTTGTTCCACAGTGACTGTGAGGTCAGCAAGTTCAAAAGTCAGTGTCAGTTATTGATGGGAAGACATGCTGGCTGATATATGATCGTGCCCTTTACTTTTCCATTTTTAAGGTTAAGTCAAGTCTGTGGTCAGGACACTGACACACACATACTTTCATTTTGCCCTTGTGGGTTCATTATCAACACTTCAGCAGGCCTTATGTAGCAGCCAGAAGATGCTAAATAGCCCTGATTGATAGGCTTGTGAGGACCCCAGTTGGCAAGTCTTTTAACCAATAATCATTTACGCACCAACTCGTCCGCTGAGTGCCCATCTGTTCTACTCACCTGCCAATAGAGTTTGAGCTGCGTGCTGATATGGCGTTCAGTGCTTACCGATGGACAATACAGCCAGTCAGCAGTCAGTGCGCTCCTGATGACAGAGTGAGAGGAAACAACGCGTCAGGGAAATCTCAGTCAGGCCAAAAGCTCAGACCGGGTAATAATGTTTGCAAGTGATAGAAAAGTCAACAAAACACATTCTTCATGTGGGGCCACAACTGAAACAGCAAAACTTGTTGTTACCCTAGTAATAGATTATTATACATGATTTTACTGACCAGCAACTGTGGCCCACAGAGCTAGTGGGAATCAAAATAATGTGGGAAAAACAGTTATTTTAATTCATTTTGGTTTTCAGTATAATTTATTAATCCCATTTGTCCTCCATCCTCCATACCATTTCCTCCAGCCATTTGAATTTTCTAAAGAGCATCACATAAGTTAAGGTTTATTTTGGACTACTACTATGGTAAATGTAACCACAAACGAATTTTAATGTCTTTCAAAAAGAAAGTAAAGTCTTACTCCTAGTTTGATGATTACAGTTTTGTCTATTAATTTACATTGCAGTAATCAGCGATTGTGCTCACTAATAGTGTTCCAGTTGCACAGATTGAGTGACCATTAAAGACAGTGGAAGACATGACACTATTAAAATGTTTTCTGCCGTTATTTGCATAGCACACCCTTAAGGTACAAGGGCAAGGCCAATAAATAAGAAGACTAAAGTTGAAATTCACAGAAGACTTACATTTCAGTTCCTTCCCCCTTTAATATATGCACCTTCTGCAACTGAAGACCAGTTGACACCAAAGATTTGTGATGAGATGAAACTGATTTAGAATTTCAAGGGGGGAGCTGCAGCAGTGTAAACTGGCCCGTCTCGTCTCGGCTGATGTCAGCTGCCATCGCCATCAATTCAACTTATCAAGTCCCACCTGACATTTTTTTTTACAACAGTAGGAAACTGTTTCAACAACAGACGAGCTCCCAGCAATATCAGCTGCTCAGATAGAATATAGCTGGTCAAGATGGTGAAATTTTGGATGGAGGAAAGAGAGGATCAGGTGATCAGTTCTGTCCTATAGTTATTGCCATCAATATACCTAGACACCCATCACTCACAGTTTTTTAATGAACTGATTTTTTTTTACACTTCTCATAACAACATGAAAGGGATCCAGATCTACACTATATTACCAAAAGTATTCGCTCACCTGCCTTGACTCATACTATGAACTGAAGTGCCATCCCATTCCTAACCCATAGAGTTCAATATGATGCCGGTCCACCTTTTGCAGCTATTACAGCTTCAACTCTTCTGGGAAGACTGTCCACAAGGTTGAGGAGAGTGTTTATAGGAATTTTTACCCATTCTTCCAAAAGCGCATTGGTGAGGTCACACACTGATGTTGGTTGAGAAGGCCTGGCTCTCAGTCTCCGCTCTAATTCATCCCAAAGGTGTTCTATCGGGTTCAGGTCAGGACTCTGTGCAGGCCAGTCAAGTTCATCCACACCAGACTCTGTCATCCATGTCTTTATGGACCTTGCTTTGTGCACTGGTGCACAGTCATGTTGGAAGGGGAAGGGGCCTGCTCCAAACTGTTCCCACAAGGTTGGGAGCATGGAATTGTCCAAAATGTTTTGATATCCTGAAGCATTCAAAGTTCCTTTCACTGGAACTAAGGGGCCAAGCCCAGCTCCTGAAAAACAACCCCACACCATAATTCCTCCTCCACCAAATTTCACAGTCGGCACAATGCAGTCTGAAATCTACCGTTCTCCTGGCAACCTCCAAACCCAAACTCGTCCATCAGATTGCCAGATGGAAAAGCGTGATTCATCACTCCAGAGAACGCTTCTCCACTGCTCTAGAGGCCAGTGGCGGCATGCTTTACACCATTGCATCCGACGCTTTGCATTGCACTTGGTGATGTGTGGCTTGGCTGCAGCTGCTCGGCCATGGAAACCCATTCCATGAAGCTCTCTGCGTACTGTCCTTGGGCTAATCTGAAGGTCACATGAAGTTTGTAGCTCTGTAGCAATTGACTGTGAAGAAAGTCGGCGACCTCTTTGCACTATGCGCTTCAGCATCCGCTGACCCCTCTCCGTCACTTTACGTGGCCTGTGTCGAGTTGCTGTTGTTCCCAAATGCTTCCATTTTGTTATAATAGAGCTGACAGTTGACTGTGGAATATTTAGGAGCGAGGAAATTTCACGACTGGATTTGTTGCACAGGTGGCATCCTATGACAGTTCCACGCTGGAATTCACTGAGCTCCTGAGAGCGGCCCATTCTTTCACAAATGTCTTGTTTCACAGTCTGCATGCCTGAGTGCTTGATTTTATACACCTGTGGCCAGGCCAAGTGATTAGGACACCTGATTCTGATCATTTGAATGGGTGAGCGAATACTTTTGGTAATATAGTGTTCCACTGGAGTACTCACGTGAAGAATGCGTGCACAACAGTAGCACTCCTGCGCTGGGTGCGCCCCTCCCCCATAACTGTTCTGTCTAGCGGAGGAGCAAGGAGCATAGACAGTAAAAGGCAAGGAGGAGTTAATTTGTGTGCATTTGTGTGAAACACGCATAGGGAAAAAAAGAACGACAGAAAGAACGGCTCCCCCCCAGCCGCGACTCGACTCCCATCGTTCATGTTTATGAGCCGCTCAAAAGAATTGGTTCGTTCTCGAACGTCACAACTCTAAGTTGGACCCAAATGCAGACTGAGGCAGGCAGGGAGGCGCAGCAATGTCTTTTAATTATCACAAAGGTAAGACGAAGAAAAACCAGGCTGAACCCAGAGCAACAAAAACAATACCCATGAAAATACAAAAGTGAAGAGGGAAAAAGTAATAACTGAAGGGACAAAAGCAAAAAAAAAACATTACTTACAAAATACCTGGGAAAGCAAGGACCACAGAAACCAAAGGGACAAACAAGAGCGGGAGCAAAAAACAGCAGGCAAAGACAGCAGGCAGCAACTGGAGCAAAAAAGGAAAGACCAAGACTATATCTACACGCCAGAGAAGCAGGGATAACAAGACATGGGTGCAACACACCAGGGCACACCAGACAATGAAACACAGGAAGTAAAGCAACACAAGACACACTAGGAAATCCATCTATTTTCAATAACGCTTATCCGTGTAGGGTCACAGTGGTGCTTAAACCAATCCCAGGAAAGGTAAACCCTGGACAGGTCATCAGTATATGACAGGGCTTACACACTGTGAAGGGAGAAAAACAACCACTCACACTTATATGTAGAATGCAAAACCCACGCAGGCACAGGGAGAACATGCTAACCCCACACAGAAAAGGCTCTGCCACCAGGACGTATTGTGATACGCACATGAGTTTGAAACCAGATGCTTAATCTCTATTTGTGCAGACGATTCAGTCCAAAGAGAACTAGATGCCACCCAGGCAAATTGCACCCGGGGAAATTAGAATGGGGTGTACAGGGTACTGTTCTAAAGGCACACAAGTTCGTTAACCAATGACATCAGAGACGAGGTTCCAAGTGTACAATCATTTTATTTAACAACAATAAGATTAAAAAAAGACACTTCTAAGAAGTATAAAATGGTGGGAAAGAGAACTGACCCAGAGCTGAGGCACCGGCGGGAGAATGGATCGTGGGGAGTGACTGGAGACCCTAGAAATCACACCTCACACACCCGTGGCACACACACCAACGCCCAAACGCATGCACACACACCACACAGGGGCGGGGGGTGCGTGACCACGGAGAACACGGCACAGCACACAGGAAGAGGGGGTCCCGCCACCAATGCCACCAACTCCACTGTCGCTCCTCAGCTGCTGGGACAGAAGAAAAGAATTAG
>JAFBJZ010000325.1:350000-358440 GCA_016785225.1 Psettodes erumei | reverse complement strand
AACATTAACGTCTCATTTGCACTGGACCTGGCTACTCATTAACTTAAAACTGTACATCATCTATTAAAGTATTATACAAAATACTGTTTTACATAGATTCACTTGTCGTATGAAAAATACGTGTTGGACATAAAATGGCTCTTAAAATTCAAATTAATACTATTTACTTTGAGCGGAAACAGAAAATAAATAAAGTTTCTCTTTTCAAAGTTACAGACAAAGATGAATGACTTCAGTTTCAATCCAAGTGTTGAAGCTGTTCATAATAAATAATCTGTGACGACAGTGATTCTGACATCTGTCAAACGCAGTGAACGTTCAGTCTCATTCCGGTCTTTTAATCTGTCAGTTCAGATAATAAATTATATAAAAGAGCCACAATCTCGCCCAGAATAAATATGAAATACCGTCGTTCGTGTCGTTTAAGTGCAACAACAGTTCATCGTGAGCTTTATCCTGATTGTTACAAAAATTCAACAGGTCTCCAGTTTTGGTCCCGCTATTATTATTTTTATTAATATTATTATTATTATTTAATATCTGGAAACGACATACAACGGAATCAGAAACTCCTAAAATATTACATATTAGTTTTTCCTGTGACTGAGGATTCATGACCTTTCTCGTTCCTGGTTCCTCGTTCCCGGGCTTTATGCTAAGCTAAGCTAACACGCCACTGACTGTAGCTATCAATCTAAAAAAACAAACAAACCTGATTTTAAATTCGCAAACTAATGTTGAATCCAGGAATAAGCTGGTTAAATAAACAGATTTATATACATAAATATATATATTTGACATGTTTTAACGTAAACAGGCAGGCAGTTTCATCCGTGTTTCACACTAAAACTTCACTGTGTAAACTTTTATGGGCAAAAATTTTCAATCAATGTAAAAAAAATTTAAAAAATAAAATAAAAAGAGAAACTTTTGTTCCAGTCGCATTCCTGCAAAATGAACATTATATTAAAAACCAAACTGAACAGAGACATATTGCACTTCTCAGATTACTCGTCATTTGATTTAGGGCTTCGAATCACCTCAGTTAAAATGTGTGTATCGTGTGCAAACATTGGTAATTCATCAGACAAACACACACACATCCAGAGGTATACAAGTCTTTTGACGCACACACACACACACACACACACACACACGGCTTTGTTGTAGTCCAGACGTCAGCGACCGAGGCTTCTCCCCGTCGCCGTCAGTCCTTAAATAAATAAATAGGACACTTCACCTTCCTTCATTTCTTCGCCTCCTCCGCCCGGCCGCTACCTGATTCGCCCGTTGTCTCCGGGCGGACTCACTTCGGATTTGGGGTCGGGGCTGGCGGAGCTCCAGGCGGCGCGGTGGCACCGCTGCAGGACGGGGCAGGCGCTGGGGCCCGTGGAGCAGACGTCCGAGGCGGACCAGTGGCCCTCCAGCAGCCGGTCCAGCCAGCGGCGCAGCGGCGCCCCCGTCAGGCCGGCGTTGGCCTCCGCCTCCTCCACCGCGCCCAGGCTCACCGGCAGCCGCAGCACCGGGTTCAGGCCGTGGAAGCTCTGCTCCATGTAGGAGTTCCTGGGCGGGCCGGCGTGCAGCCGCAGGGCCTCCTCTGGGGGGGGAGTCAGGTTACATTACAAATGCATGAGAAGGTGGATGACAACACAATGACACACACACACACACACACTCAGAGCACATCACATGTCACCTTCATTTCATAACACAAGCCCATAAAAATCTATTCATGGCCTGAGCTTTAGTGTCCTGCAGTCACCCCCTGCACACACACACACACACACACAGGCACACACACACACACACACACACACACACACACACACACACACACACACACGCACACACACACACACACACACACACACACACACACACACACACACACACACACACACACACACACACACACACACACACACACACACACACACACACACACACACACACACACACACACACACACACACACACACACACACACACACACACACACACACACACACACACACACACACACACACACACACACACACACACACACACACACACACACACACACACACACACACACACACACACACACACACACACACACACACACACACACTCACACACACACACACACACACACACACACACACACACACACACACACACACACACACACACACACACACACACACACACACGCACCAGCACACGCACAGGCTCACACACACTTAATGAGTCACGATGTGGAAAACTGAGGTCAAACAAATCAAACAGTGACCCAGAGGTAGAAGAGCTAATTCAGATGGAGGTGACCCTGTGTGCGTGTGCGTGTGTGTGTGTGTGTGTGTGTGTGTGTGTGTGAGTCCCGGGTCGCCGACGATCAGCGCCGGGTTCCGCGGCGTCCGGGTCCTCACCGCGCTGAATGGGCCGCTGCCGTCGGAACTCCAGCGGGGCCACGACGAAGCTGGTCTGTCCCAGTGGGCTCCAGTGGTGCAGCACCCGCAGCGTCCACTCGCCGGGCCTCAGCGGCGCGGCGAGTGCGGCGGCCGGTAGTGCGTGACCTCGGCGGCGGCGTCCACCAGGATGTCGTACGTGGCGGCGATGACGTTGGTGGGGTCGATCCACACCACGGTGGCCGTCAGGTTGCTCTGGCCGCGGCTCCAGCGCTGCACGGCCACCGGCTCGTCCTCGGGCCCCAGCAGGCCGCCCCAGTTCCTGAACAGACGCTCCTTGGGGTCCCAGTCCGCTCCCACCTGAGGAAGAGGGCGAAGGTCAGAGCCGCCGAACCTCGCGCCCGCCGCCGCCCGCGCTCCGACCGCTCACCTGGACGTGCTGCAGCCTGTTGTTGGGCTGGGGGGGGCCGGCCGGGCCGAAGCGGTCCCTGGGGGCCACCCAGGTCTCCAGGCTCTCCAGCTGGGCGGAGGCCCGGTTGGTGGCCAGGTGACGCACCAGGTAGCCCTGGAACTGGTCCGACAGGAAGTACAGGTGGACCGCCACCGGGTGGCTCACGGCCTCGTACCTGAGACACACACACACGTCAGAAACTCCGCCCCCTCCTCCATTTTTATCATGTTTCTGTGTGGTTTAATTATCTGTTGCTATGGGAACGGGGCGGGACGTCCTGACTGACGGGGGTGGGGGGGTGTTTAACGGCGCCCACGCCGGGCTGGGCCTGGTCGGTAATTACACCGGGTCCCGGGTCAGAACCGAGCGACGCAGCAGCACGTGTGTTGACGTGGTCTCACATGCTGCCTTATGGGAAGAGTGTGTGTGTGTGTGTGTGTGTGTGTGCAGCAGGAAAATCACAGGTTGGAGGGAACAGACGGGTCCTTTTTTTAACTCCCCCTCCCCCCTTCAAACACACACACACACACACACACTTCCCATAATGCTGCCCCCACCCACCCCAGCCACCAATCCCCACCCAAACTCCAACAAGTACCTCCTTGTACCTACTGTGGGTCTCCACCCCACACACACACACACACACACACACACACACACGGTGCTGGAAAAACCTGGCCCGTTCAGGCACTGAGGCGTGATTGTAGCTCAGGACAAGCCGGCGTTATCTTCGTATTTAATTTGGACCGGGGCGCACACACACACACACACACACACACACACACACACACACACACACACACACGCACGCACACACACACACACACACACACACACTGCCCAGTTTAGAGTTTATTTTCCTCGCCGTCCCGGATCTGCCGACACAGCACCACGCATTGGGAACTGGGTCTTTAACGCAGCCAGATCTGATTTTAACACAGAGGTCCAGCTGTAGTTTGGTCCATGCGGGTCTCGTGGTTCTGGTTCTGGTTCTGGCCCTGGTTCTGGTTCTGGTTCTGGCCCATTTCTCTGAACATCACCTGGACCGATGGCTCTTAAACAAACCCCCTCGAACGAACATCGGACCCACAGAACGGCGCTCGTACCTGCAGCTGGCGTCGTCGGGTCGGCCCTGCAGCGAGCCGGCGGCGCGGGACAGGCCCATGCGGGCGAAGGCGTGGTAGTGGCTGAGCGCCGAGTCCGACGGGCCGGCGGGCCCGTCCGTCTCCCGCTCGTAGACGCTCTCCCAGTACGCCTGCAGGCCCGGCGTCCCGGAGGGGTACGCCCCGAACAGGAAGGCGTCCAGCTGGCCGATCACCTCCTGGCTGACGCTCGCCTCGAACTTCCTGGCGAAGAACGTGGGTCGGGACGCTTGCTGCGGGCGGGACGGGCGGGAGGAGACACGCGGGGGACGGGCGGGGTTAGAGACACGACGCTCATAACGCACACAATCACCACAAAACGCACAAACGTGTTCCGGTCGGGCTCGGTTCAGTGTCCGGTGCCACTTCACGTGTTTCACACACACACACACACACACACACACACACACACACACACACACACACACACACACACACACACACACACACACACACACACACACACACACACACACACACACACACACACACACACACACACACACACACACACACACACACACACACACACACACACACACACACACACACACACACACACACACACACACACACACACACACACACACACACACACACACACACACGCACACACACACACACACACACACACACACACACACACACACACACACACACACACACACACACACACACACACAATCTATTCTCATCATCTCTAATGTTAGTTCAGCAACAGGCACTGGTGGGGGGGGGGGTCGTCTCCACCACACGTGGGCGTGGTTTGTGATGTCATCACCGGGAGGGCGTGGCCTCACCGGGGGCCGACCCATCTCGGCGGCACCGACCAGAAGGAGAACCGCGAGCCGGAGCCGGGTCGAGCCGCGCCTCGCCTCCTCTGATTGGTTCTTTTAGTCACAAGGTCCAGAGGAGGCGACAAACTCAACCTGATCAGCTGATCAATTATTTAAGAAATGAATCAATGAGCCGCTGACCTTTGCTCCAGTTAAACTTCCTGACTCGGGGGTGGGGGGGTGTCCCGGCGCTCTGGACCGGTACCCGTGTGATCGTGACCCGTGACGTTCAGGGGCCGCGAGTCGCCGCGCTCGCTCGCTCGCAGGAACCCGACATTACGATAATAACAACCCTGTGAACCTCGCGCTAAAAATACCCGCGGCTTCAAACGCGCAGCTGCTGCCGGGACCGGCTCTCCTTATAGAACCCGGAGGCGGATCGGACCGCAGGCCGTCTCCGGGTCCGTCGTCACGCGGGCCCCGAGGACGTACGGAAAAAAAAGCGGCGCCGCTAATTTGGGAACGCAAAGCTATTCCGGTCCCCGCCCCCCCTCCCCCTCCACCCCCTCCTCCGACGGTCCGGACCCGCCGAAGGTCCGGTTGCCGACGCGGGAAGGTTTCCGGGTTCCGGAGGCGGTTTGGACCGGGCGGTTCTCACCTGGAAGCGCGGCAGGTCGGCGGGCTTGAAGTCGTTGGGCGAGCAGCCGCACCAGTCCACGATGTGCTTGTACTGGCACTTGCAGCCCAGTTTGCGGTTCCAGTTGGTGAGTCGCAGGTTGTTGTCCACCATGGTCTCGCAGTGGGCGCTGTTCTCCAGCACCGTGTGGAAGAAGGACTGTGGGCGGAGACAGCGGCGGCGTGTCATTTCCTGGATCGTTGCAGGTGAGCGTACGTGTGCGTGCGTGCGCGTGCGTTACCTCGGCGGGCAGCAGCGTGTAGGCGTAGAAGCGCTTCATGCTGCCGACCAGCTCGTCCCCGGAGTTGACCACGTAGTCCACGAAGGCCGGTTGAGCAGGAACCAATCGGAGCCGCCGTCCACGGCCACGCCCTCCGGGATCTTCCGGTCGCCGAGGCGCCACATGTGCGTGTCGCACTCGTAGAAGAGCCGGTCCAGACCCTGTTTGCGGATGAAACTGAGATGACACGTGGTTTTTCGTCAGTGCTGAGGACGGGGATCGGGCGCACAAACATTATCGTGCGTGTGATGTCATCAGCAGAAACAGGAAGTGGCGAGAGTCTCACCGCGCGTTGTCTCTGCCGTGAGATTTGATGAAGTTCCGGTCGCGGTGTTTGGACAGGAAGGACACCAGCTGCTCGTTGGTCCTGCGGAGAGACACGGGTCACCGCCACAGGAAGTAGAAAGAACGACACGCTCCCCAGACAGGAAGTGGACGACGCCCCTTTTTCCTTTGAAGCGTTTCGTAGCCGACAGGAAGTCGTTAAAACGTTCGAAGCGCCTCCGTTTGGGGACAGCTGGTCCAGTTTATCCGGCTTCCTGCTCCGCTCCGGTGTGTGGCCCGAGGGGGAGGCATTCACACACACACACACACACACACACACACACACACACACACACACACACACACACACACACACACACACACACACACACACACACACACAGGGCCCGGCGCGGCGCTAACGAGCAGACGCGGCGCAGACACGTCGCTCTGATTACATTTGATTACGGTGGTTCAGACTCGCCGCAGACAGACGCTCCGGCCTCGTTCCAATTCAGTGCCGACTCTAACACACGTTATCTCAGTGTTTACAAATTACTGTACAAACTGCACCCGTGTGCAGGACACGTTACCGGCGGACACGAGCGGAACCGACCCGGTTCTGAACGCCCGGTTCTCCTCGGTGTGAAAGTGGAGCGCGTTCAGCTCGGATAAAAGTCCTGTTTGACGTTTAGAAAAAAGTTTATGCAACGTTTTTCCTGACAGGTCAGGAGAGACACACACACATGCACGCACACACACACACACACACACACACACACACACACACACAACGCGTGTGCCTCCATGACGTCACAGCCGTCGATGGCGCTAATGCTGCGGCTCTGTTATGGATTTTAGCTGGAAGGGTGTTTAAAACGAACGGTCACCGTGATTGGAGGACAGTGGAGACTGTGTGTGTGTGTGTGTGTGTGTGTGTGTGTGCGTCCATGAACTCACGAGAACCCGATGGACGGTTCCGGTTCCGGCCCGGTCTCTCACCTGATGGGGTAGTCGGCGGCGCTGAGGTTGATGAAGAAGTCCCAGGACCAGTCGTCCATCTTGAGGAGGTCGTCCATGCTGCGCAGGTACATGGTCAGCAGGCTGGCCCCGCCCCATATGGTGGACATCCGCCAGGGGGTGACCCGCACGTTGGGGTAGTGGCTCGCCAGAGCCAGAACCTCCCTGTGCAGGTAGTCGGACCTCTGCGGACCGGGGAGGAGGGGAGGGAGGGAGGTCGGGGTGAGAGTCTGCGTCTCGTTTGGTCCCGGCGGTTCTGACGGGGACTCACCTGGTCCACGTGGACGTAGTAGTAGTGCGAGGTGTGGTAGATGGCCTTGAACAGGCGCCGGAACTGACGCGAGGCCCGGCCGTGGACCACCAGGACGAACGCGATCCGCACCGGCGCCGGCCCGGCGGCGCCCGGCGGGTCCTCGTCCCACTGCACATTCACGTTGGCCTTGCCTGCGCGGGGGGGGAGGACGAGGACGTCAGAGACGAACGCGAACCTTTGAGGACCAGGTTCTGAGGCGAGGACGCCCGTCCCCTGCTCGGCCCGACGCTCCTGTAGCGGCTAATTAGTGACCTTCCCGGGGTTGTGGTGCATGCTGGGATTGGGAGTTTGAGGGGAAATGACTGTAATCAGGCGGCGCGGGGAGGGGGGGGGAGGGGGCGGGCGGCGGATAAAGGCCTACATGAGCGCGGGAACACCAGCGCGAGAGGATCGCCCTCGCCGCCGCAGCCCAGACCGTATCATCCACCGACCTATAATCACATAAATGAAACCTCAAACGGGCCGGGCCGGTTCCGACAGCGCCTCTACGAGGAAATCATTAGTCAGCCGTTCCCGAAATACGACGCCGCGCCGCTCGTTTAATCGGGGGTGTAATTACGCGGCGCGGGGATCGCCCTCGCGGTCGGCGGCCCCCGCCGGGATTCCTCCTCCTTCCTCACGGCGCGCGTCGGGTTAAAAAGGTTCTGCTGCGTGAGTAAATTTAGAAGGAGCCAAAAGAAAAAAGTTCTGCCACTTCAAAGCGGGCCCGGCTCGTCCCGGCCCGTTTCTGTCTGCCAGCCTCTCATTTGTTAACATGGTCCGCTCCTCAAATCATAGGTTAATACGTTTAAATATAATATGTATAAGAACTGCGGATACAAAAAGCCTTTCAGAACCTGCACCGTCTGGACCGACCCGCTTCAGCTCGACTTCACAGCCCGATTCAAATCACAGCGTGGCCACGCCCCCCAAACCTCCCCCGCTTCCTGGTCTAAATGGATCATAAATCCTGACCGACCGGCGGCGGCGCCCCCTGGTGGTGGTTCAGGAGAAGACGGGTTTTAACGCGTGGACGGACCAGGAAGCGGCGTCCATCTTTTTTTTTAACGGCGTGCGGTGACACCTCACCTTCGATGGGGCAGAACCGCGGCACCTTCTCGGGCATCAGCGCCCTCTGCTGGTGCTTGC
>JAFBJZ010000325.1:335000-345000 GCA_016785225.1 Psettodes erumei | reverse complement strand
CAAACGTTGGTTTAAAGACCCTCGAGTTTCCGTCGGGTTTCACGGCGCCGCCCCCGTCCGCTTCCCGCACAGGGGCTGCTGGACCCGGTCCCAGAGCTGAACCGATCCTGGATTCGACCCCGTCGCAGCAAGAGTCCGTTACTGGCGACGACAAACCAGGAAGTACAGGAAGAACCAGCACCAGCACACCAGTCCAGATGAATGACACGCGGGTGTTTTCCCCATCAGAACCCATCAGGTTTTGGCTGTGCAAACACAGAGATCAGCATAAACATTGTGTTGCAGCCCCCAAGTGGGCAAAAGAAGTTTTGGGTCTTGAATCTGCATTATTTTTATTTTGCCACATGGGGGCAGCAAAGCATCGCGTCAGCGTGTCACAGGGCGGTGAACACGGACCTTACATGAGTGTGTGTGTGTGTGTGTTTGTGTGTGTGTGTCGTGAACATGTCACTTCTCCGTGGCGTGACTCTTCATGTGGATCCGGACGTAGGCCTTGCGGTAGAAGCTCTTCCCGCAGACGTCGCAGCGGTGCGGCTTCTCACCCGTGTGCACGCCGCTGTGCTGCTTCAGCGTGGAGTGGTCGCTGAAGCAGCGGCCGCACACGTTGCACAGGTACGGCTTCTCGCCCGTGTGCGTCCTCATGTGCCGCATCATGTTGTGGCGGCAGTTGAAGGACTTTCCGCACTCGCTGCAGAGGAAGGGCTTCTCGCCCGTGTGGACCCTCACGTGCATCTCCAGGTTGGCCTGGCTGTCAAAGCACTTGCCGCACACCTCGCACACCTTGCCGTTTTTGTGCGTCTTCAGGTGGAGCTTCAGGTTCTCCTGCGAGTCGAAGTGCGCCCCGCAGACGCCGCAGAGGTCCGCGGAGTGCGTCTTGGCGTGATTCACCAGGGAAACCATGGAGTGGAACATTTTCCCGCACACTTCGCAGATGGTTCGCGGTGGCTGCTTCTTGGTCAGCGAGGTCTTGACCTTCCTCCCCCTGCAGCCACTGTCGCCGTCACCGCCATCGCCGCCGCCACTGCCGCCCTTGCTCTCCTCGGCCAGCGTGACGCTCGGGTCCAGGTTCTTCCTCTGCGCGTGGATCATCAGGTGGCGCTTCAGCGTGGAGTGGTCGTTGAAGCACTTGCCGCAGACGGAGCAGGGGTATGGCTTCTCGCCCGTGTGGATGCGGACGTGGCGCCTCATGTTGTGTTGGCAGTTGAAGGACTTACCGCACTCGCTGCAGTTGAACGGCTTCTCGCCCGTGTGGACCCTCATGTGCATCTCCAGGTTGGCCTGGCTGTCGAAGCACTTGCCGCACACCTCGCACACCTTGCCGTTTTTGTGCGTCTTCAGGTGGAGCTTCAGGTTCTCCTGCGTGTCGAAGTGCGCCCCGCAGACGCCGCAGAGGTCGGCGGAGTGCGTCTTGGCGTGATTCACCAGGGAAACCACGGAGTGGAACATTTTCCCACACACTTCGCAGATGGTGCGCGGCGGCTGCTTCTTGGCCAGCGAGGTCTTGAGCCTGCTCCCCCTGCGGCCGCCGTCGTCGCCGCCGCCGCCCTCACTCTGGTCGGCCGGCGCGTCGCTGGGGTCCAGGTTCTCCCTCTGCGCGTGGATCATCAGGTGGCGCTTCAGGGTGGAGTAGTCGTTGAAGCACTTGTCGCAGACGGAGCAGGGGTACGGCTTCTCGCCCGTGTGGATGCGGACGTGGCGCCTCATGTTGTGGCGGCAGTTGAAGGACTTGCCGCACTCGCTGCAGTTGAACGGCTTCTCGCCCGTGTGGACCCTCATGTGCGTCTCCAGGGAGCTGGACGTCGCGAAGCACTTCCCGCACACGCCGCAGACCTCGGCCCTGACGTGCGTCTTCAGGTGACGCCCGAAGCCGTCCTCCGTCTCGAAGCGCTTGCCGCAGACGCCGCAGACCTCCTTGGGGTGGACCTCCATGTGATTGACCAGCGACACGGTGGCGTGGAAGGCTTTCCCGCACACTCGGCAGCAGATCCGCGCCTTGTTTTTCTTCGCGGGGTTCAGTTTGGGAGCCATCGGCAGGCGCGGCCCTTTCTTCTTCTTCTTCTTCTGCTGCTTCCACTTGCCCTTCCTGTCGTTGTCATCGCTCTGAGAGCTGCCGCTCGCCCTCCACTCCTCGTCGCTGTCGTCTCGCTCCGGGGCGGAGGAGGCGCCATCGTCCTCCTCCTCCTCCTCCTCCTCCTCCGCCGCCTCGGTCTGCTCCTGCTCGGCCGATGTGCTCGGCAAGGGATCCGCCCCTTCTCCTTTGGCGCCTGGGCAGCCGGGCGGAGGCGGGTCGAGCTCGTTCTTCACGTACGGCGGCGTGAAGATGAACGTGATGGGGTTGTCCTCCACCAGCTCCTCCAGCCGCCCCTCCTCCTGGCCGCCGGGGAGCTCCTCCCGGCTTTTCTCTGTCGGCGGCGGCTCCTCGTCGTCCTGCTCCAGAGCGCAGGTCCAGTCCGGCTGATCCGAGTGGAAGTCCTCGTCCCAGACGGAGAGGGCCAGCTGTGGCTGGTCTGCAGGAAGAGACAGTAAGTTATGATCCGACTGCAGCCAGCAGGATGAATCAACAATTGTTTTCATTATTGAACCTACTGACGAAATGTGAAATATTTTATAAGCATCTTAAAAAATTTAGCTCATCTTCAAAACCCAAAAGATTTTAGTTTAGGGCCACGTGAGACAAAGAAAAACAACAAATACTAACTTAATTATAATATTAATAATAATAATAATAATAATAATAATAATAACTGCACCTGTGTGCCGAATGTTAAAGCAAAAATCGCGGCATATCACGTGGGAACATTTACAGAAGCGAAAAAAACAAACTTCCCTATTTTATTATTATTATTATTTTTTATTATTATTTTTCAGTGGAGTTCGGCGTCAGGTGTCATCTAACCGCGGAAGGACCCGGTTAATACGAGGCACGTTCACCTGGCGCTAACCTGCTTTAGCATTCGTCACGTTTAGCCGCTAATGTTTTTGTACTACGCGGCTAAGCTAAAGCGGCTAAGCTAGCGTCAGTCTCTGGGGACGATAACAGCGACCCAGGACATAGTCGGCGCCCGGCGCTGCTGCGACCACATACACACACACACACACACACACACACACACACACACACACACACACACACACACACACACACACACACACACACCTGAGTGTTTGCTGGTCTTCCCGTCGCTGCCGAGCACGGTCTGCAGCACCCGGCGCTGCCGGTGGATCTCCCGCTTGGACAGCAGGATCTCCTCCTCGTAGCCCGCGATGGTTTTCTTCACCGCCTCGAAGATCTCCTCGGCGGCCGCGGACAGCCGCTCGTTGACGAGCGCCCTGAGCAGCTGGATGCTGGACATGGCGCCGCCGGAGCCCGTCGATACCAGAGTGAGTATTGGTATCGGATCGATACTAGCGCGATGCGATCGATACTGCAGGTTCTCTTCCGTCGTCCAGCAACTTATTCGAAATTTTTTATGCGCCGCTTCTCTGCGCAAACGGCGCACCCTCCCCCTCCCTGCTCAGGCACGCTTAGCCCCTCCCCCTCCCTGCTCAGGCACGCTTAGCCCCTCCCCCTCCCTGCTCAGGCCCGCTTAGCCCCTCCCCCTCCCAGGCTGCTGCTCAGTGGTCTGCCAGAGAGTAATGACGTGCGATACTGCATATATTGGTATCGATCCGATACCAAGTAAATAAGGGCCAGTATCGCCGATACCGATACTTATCAATAAATCTTCCTCTCTGCCGTTCGCCTTGTTTGTTTGCTTTGCGCGTCTGAGTCCGGTCACGTGACTCATGTGACGGTGCATCATCTAAACACAAGAGGGGGGAGGGGGAGCAAAGTGTGTCTGCTCTGCGCTGACACAGGAGCGGGGAGTCCGGCGACCTGGCTGTTTCCTCTTTGCTGAAACAGCAGCATTGCAAACAAGAGCAGAACTTAAAGTAAAGAGTCGATATCACCAGGTTAGTATCGATCCGATACCGACTTGGTATCTGTGCAATAAAGTTATCCGCCACTGTGGTAACACAACAACAACAAAATAAAAAAAAAAATCAAGAATATCCAGGTAATCTGTTTATCACAGTGTAATTGGTGATGAATTTTAGCAGACTGGTTAAATTGTGATCATATATTCAGCCAGTTGAAAAAAATCTTAATTGTTTTACTGGAACCCAAAAACTATTTTTATACTGTTACATTTGTTCTATTGTTGTAGTTAATAAATAAAAAGCATTTTTATTGTCCAAGATCTTTGTGTTGTGTTTTACTATAATCATAATCAACTAACTCAAGGCAAAATGACAAAATTATTGAACGATCATGACGTTTTGAGTAAAAAGTATCGGTATTGGTATCGGTGATACTAGCCCTGTATTTACGTGGTATCGGATCGAAACCAAAATTCCCAGTATCGCCCACCCTTACCGTCGAGCTAGCGCTGGTGCCCGGAGCTGGCGGGGGAAGCACTTCCGGCTTTTCAGAATAAAACACGTCTGACTTCCTCTCCATCCAGGAAAGAGAAATTAAAGCTTTTCTAATTTGATAATTTATATATTTTTTAAATTTATATTTAATTTGATAAAGTCATTGGAAACCTTTGACTCCAACATTCAATAGTTTTATTGTGAAAAAAGTCTCTGTCTTCATAGCCTCGCCTCCAAACTGTACAATCAATAATTTAAAAAAAAAAGAAAAAGAAAAAATGTTTTCAGCTTGGTTGTCTGAAGAAACTGTCCACACACACACACACATGCACACGCGCGCAACACACACACACACACACACACACACCAGATTACTCAGCAGCTTTAGCCAGAAACAAGAGAATAGTGTTTTACATGTGGTTTTTTTTCCTCTATTAATCTTTGTCATTCTGCGCCCCCCCCCCCCATGATGTCACCCGTGGGGGGAAGGGGGGGGGGGCATCCCGACTCAGTCTCCAACCAACATCCAACATTATCCATCATCAACAAAATATCCAAAGCGGAAACGCCGCTCCGGAGAAACAACGTTCCACAAAACGAGCGAGGACGTCCACGGGAAAACAAACCAAGACGAGCGCGTCGTCACACAACAACGACAACACAATCGCACCCGCTGTCCGTGCGTCAGGTGTTGTTCTGTGAAATCACTGGTTTAAACAGGTAAAAAAAACAAACAGCAACGGAGCTAAAATTCATCACAGTCTGTCCTGAAGGTGGCGCCAGAGGAAAAGAAATTCAACGTTAAACGTTCCGGATGATTAAAAGAATAAAAGAGGAGGACGAGGAGGAGAAAAGGTGTGAAAACAGGTGAACACCTGCGGGATCCAGGTGGAGGAGGCGGAGGAGGGGAACAGGAAGTGAACGTGGAGCTGATGGAAGAAGAAGAAGAAGAAGAAGAAGAAGAAGAAGAAGAACGCAGCCTGCAGAGAGGATGAAAGAGACGAAGATCTATGAAGAGGAGCATGTATTATTCAGCAGCTATGAATCATGGGAGAGCGCACAGAGGCGGTGGAGCAGATTGGGGGGGACTTGGTTAGAGCTTACATGCTGCGATCAAACTGATCCTGGATCAGAACCAGCACCGCCGGACTACAACTCCCAGAAGCCCTCGGGTTCAAACGCCGACGAGCGGGAGACGAACTTCATCAAAGCTGCGGCGACGTTAAATAGGCCACTTCCCCTTTTTTTTTTTTAAAGACGTGATCTCCATGGCAACAAGCACCCCCCCCATCGAAGCGGGTGCCCGTGGAAACTGAAACCTGCTTTAAACCAGTGATTTGCTGCGTGGGAACCGACTCGTCGACTCGTTAGCGAGTCCGGACCCGAGATCCGGTTCGGTCCGAATCCTTCCGGAACCAAACGCTCACAGATCAGATTAAAAAAAAAACCAAAACAGCCGATCGATAAAGGGCCGACGGGCTGCTAGTGTATTGATCTTTAGCTTATGGGTCAGGAAAATGAAAAAAAACAAAGGTGACATCGAGCGTGAAAGTCTGTGACGTGGAGTAAATACGAGTCCTGATGGTTCTGTACAGTCCAAGTCCGTGTCGGTCCGACCACCCCCACCCCGCTCCACCCCCGACATCCTGAGGTTTCATCCGAGCTCCCCCGCCCGTCACGCTCTTACTCGTGAAGGTGGGTGGGGGCTGTTCCAGCTCCTCAGCTCTTCAGGATCAGGGATGTGGCTCCTCCGGTTCCGACCCACATCGGGCTGGTTTTTGGATTAGGAGATCTTACAGTTGTTGCGGGTGCAGTTCTGCGGGGGGCTCTGCGGGGGGCGGATGGACTTGGAGCGCTTCAGGCTGTTGCCCTTGGAGCCGGCGGCCGGGTTGGCCAGCGAGTAGGAGCGTCCGTGCATCATGACGGCGTTCATGCCGTTCGCCATGGAGAAGGACTTGAGGTGGGACTTGATGGCGACGGGCAGCGGGAGCTTGTCGATGAGGTGGACGGGCGTGCAGGACACGATGGCTCTGCAGCACAGGTCCTGGAGGCTGAAGACTGGGGGGGTCACATGACGACAAGACTCATAAAAATCTGACAGGAAAACGTCCCAGTTTATGAGAAAAAAGTCGCAAAATTTATCAGTAGGAAAAGTCGTATGTTTACAAAAAAAAAGTCGGAAGTTTACGAGAAAAAAAGTTGTTAAGTTTACGAGAAAAAAAGTCGTAAGTTTACGAGAAAAAAAGTTGTTAAGTTTACGAGAAAAAAAGTTGTAAGTTTACGAGAAAAAAAGGTTGTAATATTCAGAGAAAAAGTCGTAAATTTACGAGAAAGAAAAGTCGTTAAGTTTACGAGAAAAAACTCGTACGCTTCCAAGAAAAGTCGTATGTTTACAAGAGAAAAAAAAGTCATAAGTTTATGAAAAAAAGGTTGTAATAATCAGAAAAAAAGTCGTTAAGTTTACAAGAAAAGTTATAAATTTACATGAAAACAGTCACTGTACATGTTATAATTTTCTCGTAACTTTGGATTTTTCCACACCGAGTCTTTAAAATGGGATCATTACACACACACACACACACACACACACACCTCTGTTGGGCCTCCAGAACTTCTCCATGCCGTGCCTCATCAGGACGATGCGCGACAGCTCGGTGAAGGACTCGATGACGTTGAAGTTGCACAGCGGGCTCACCTCGAAGAACGTCATGCCGTTCTTCTCGGCGTAGGCCCGCGCCTGCTCCGTGGGCACCTGCCGCTTGAAGGCCAGGTGCAGCCGGTTGCCCACCAGGATCCGGGGCACGCCCGGTGCATGCTGGGAAAACAAACGCACCTCGTTACATCTCGGTCAAAACGCAGAATTTTTTTTTTTCTACGTTTGATTCTGTGGACGAGACGAGGCCGAGCGCAGGAGGACGAAGGTGGAGCAGGAAGAACCGCACATTCCACAGGACAAAAATATCTCACACACACACACACACACACACACACACACACACACACTCACAGAGCGGACATCCTCTTTGTTTCTCAGTCAGCACTAACACACGATCCACTTCTGCTGCTCCAGCATTTATCACCGATCCGTCAGATCCTCAGACCCGAGCCGGACCGGACCCCGGCCGGTTCTGGACCTCGGGACGTGTCAGACTCACCTCGTCGATCTCTCTGATCCACCGGTCGATGCCGTCGAACGACCACCTGTTGGTGATGTCGTACACCAGCAGGATCCCCTGCGGGAGACAGAGCCACGCGGTCAGAACCGCTCAAAGTCCGCGACACCACACCAACCGGGTCAAACTGAGTCCGATCTCTCACCTGAGCCCCGCGGGAGTAAGAGCGGAAGATGGTGCAGAACCTGCCCTGTCCCGAGGTGTCCCTGGTGATGAAAACAAACGTACACGTTCACACGGGTACCGCAGAGAGAACCGGCAGAACCGGTACCGGGGCAGGAAACCGGACCGAACCAGCCTGAGGTTCGGTCCGGTTCACCTGAACGTTGTTCTTACCAGAGCTCCAGCTTCACTCTCCTCCCGTCCAGAAGGATGGTGGTGGTTTTATAGTCGATACCTGGAGGGACGGAGGGACAGACGTGAGATGTCGCAGCGCTCGGGCCCTGAACGCACCGCTGCACCTGACACCTGCAGCAGGTGAGCTGAGCGGAACACGTCCCGACACGCTCACTTCAAGGACCTGACGGAACCAAACCTGTTGTTTGGTATTGATTAATGATCGGCGATGGATTGGGTACGGTATATTAACTGGAGCACACACAGAACGGCTTCCAGTTTTCCATCACGGGCTTAGCTCAGGCCGGTGTGTGTGTGCGTGTGTGTGTGCGTGTGTGTGTGTGTAATCAATAACTCCTGTGATGTCTCCAGTCGTGCTGAGTCTCGCTCTGCTGGTTCTGTCCAGAGCGGCTGACGAAATCAACTTTCCCTGAACATCTGCATTCACTTCATCTGCTTGGTGAAAAACTCAGATTTACACGCAGCCAGATGTGTGTGTGTGTGTGTGTGTGTGTGTGTGTGTGCGCGTCACCTCTGGCACGTCATCATTGTGTTGATCAATGCTTGGTTTCACAGAAAAGTTCCTGAGCTCTTCAGCCGAGCGAAATAAGAACACAACTCTGTTTTCTTAAACCGCAGCTTCCAGGTCTCCTGGGCTTTCTGTTCAGCAACACATCAAAACAACACACACACACACACACACAACGTGTACGTGTGTGTGTGTGTGTGTGTGTGTGTGTGTGTGTGTGTGTGTGTGTGTGTGTGTGTAGGGTGTGAACCTGCTGACTGATGTACTTTTCATGAACCCATGTTTTTGTCACACGAAGCATGAGATAGTCATCTCAAGAAGAAGAAGAAGAAGAACGAAAACGGCCCGGGCAGCTTCTCGGGTCAGGACCGCGACCCCGCCCCCACCTCCCACACACACACACACACACACACACACGAGAGCCAGGTGATCTGTGTGTGTGTGTGTGTGTGTGTGTGTGTGGAGGGATGTTGCAGGTCCTGACCTCCCCCGGCTGGAGATAAAGAGTGCCGGTGTTCCCTGAACGCAGCTCAGCTGACTCACAAATCTGATCTGGACCTTCCCTCCGGGTCAGACGGCGTGTTGGCAGAACGCCTCCAATCAGATGTGTGTGTGTGTGTGTGTGTGTGTGTGTGTGTGTGTGTGTGTGTGAAAACACAGCACGTAGGTCTACAACCTATTGTCGGGTGGCAGGCAGAAGTCGACAACAACGACGCACACACACACACACGGGAGCGCGTGAGTCACGCTCGCGGCCCGGCGACCGTGACGCAATCCGCGGAGCGCCCCGGCTGCACCGGAACCGGCCCGGCGGGTTTCCGACTCACCGCTGCTGTAGGCGTAGGGGGACTCGGCGGATCCGTCCTGCAGGCTGTCCAGGATCTCGCCCTTCCCCACGTCGCTGTCCCCCACCAGGAGGAACTTGAGCAGGTAGTCGTAGCTCTTCACCGGGCTCCCCTGGCTGCCCATGGCGAGGGTGGGGCGGCCCGCGAGCCGGACACAAGGAAGGATGGGCGACCGACCTCCTGTGTTCTGATCCAAAAAAAGTGGGGTGACGTCAGTTAGGCCATGAACTTGCAGGGGGGGGGGGGGGACTCGGGGGTTCGCCGGGTTGTAAAGTCCACTCCTTTGGTTCCGTTCCTCCCGAGCGTGAGTCAGTGAGTTAGTGCCGGAGAACCGCAGCCCAGTCTCACAGGAATGTCCAACAACGAGGTGGGTGCCAGACGTGCGGTTCCGACAGGCCCTGCATCCTCGCGGCCGAACTCACAGACGACAGACGGGTCGGTGTTACTGCTCAGCTCGTCTTTTGTCTCCAAACTGAAGTAATGACACCACCGCGGTATTTAACTCAGCGCGACTGACATCGATTACTGATCACAAGTCCGGATAATCCCAAGTGTAACTCCAGCTCGGTCCGGACGGGAAGAGAGAAAAAAACATGGGTCCAGAAGGGTGTTCAGCATAAAACGGGTGCTAACGTGCACTTTTTTTTAAATTTTAATTTTAATTCACGTCTTTTCCAGCATGCAGACAAACCCAAAGTCCC
>JAFBJZ010000325.1:312500-330000 GCA_016785225.1 Psettodes erumei | reverse complement strand
CGGCGCCGCCGCCCCCCCTCACCTGGCGTCGCAGATCCAGGTCCAGACGGACAGGAAGAGGCCGAGCAGCAGGCACAGCGGCACCGACGCCTGTTTGAGCAGCTCCACGATGATGCTCGCCTCCCGACCCTCCGACTGCCAGTGGGTCGACTTCACGGGCCCGTCGTCGTACCGGTCCAGGAAGAACAGGGGCTGGCTGCGGGCCACGGTCCTGAACATCTGGACCAGAGGATGAGGAAGAGGAGGAAGAGGAGGAAGAGGAGGAGAACCCGCTCACCCACCTGGTGCTGAGATCTTTTTCTCCTGCGTGACCTCGGATTTCGTACCTGTCTGAGCTCAGACAGCGGGTCGCTATCTGAGGCGGGGAGTCCGTTCTGGATGGGATGGAGCTGCGACAGCACCACCTTCCTCTGCTCGTAGTGGACAAAGATCACCTTCTCCTCCTCCTCCTCACCTCCAGCCTCTCCGTCGCTCTTCTCCTCCTCCTCCTCCTCCTTTTTCACCTTCTGCCGAGCTGCTCGTCCCTCTGACCAGGACCAACATCAGTTCAGATTTTTGACCGTGAAGAGAAAACCCTGCCCCTGATTCAGACCCCGCAGCGTCTTACTCTGATCCAGGTTCAGCACCTCGCAGGTGAAGCCCATCTTGCCCATCTGCCGGCTGATCTGGAGCCAGCGATCCTGGGGGAAGATGGTGCTGAGGTCTCTGAGGAAGTTCTCCATGTCCTCCTGACCCTCTTTGGGTAAACTCCACGAGCCCAGCACCGACAGCTCCACGCCGCTCTGAGCCCGCATCTGGGAAAAGATCACAGATTAACGAGATTAATCGCATCATTCACACACACACACACACACACACACACACACACACACACACACACACACACACACACACACACACACACGTTTGGACCCGAGCGGTACCGCGCCCACCTGCTGCACGTACTGCTTGACCTGCCCGGGGATGAACGGGTAGTGGATGACCGCCAGCACCACGGCCGAGTCGTGTCCGGCGACCCAGCGGCCCACCAGCAGCCCGCTGTCGGCCCGGTTGCAGCACTGCGGGAAGAAAACCTTCAGCACCATGTTTCCGCCGCTGCTCGGGTGATCTGCGGGGGACGAGAGTGGAAAAACACGGAAACACGATCTAACGACTTATGCACAAGAGCATTTTGTAAAACACGACAAGTTTAAGCGTTAGCAGGACCGAGGTCAGCGGGCTGCCGTCTCTCTCTCTTTGACCTTCACACAACGAGCGTGTTGTCGTGTCAACACACGGAGCCGCGGGGCGCGAGCTCCCGTCGATATCAGCCGCAGCAACGTCACTCAGCGGAGCTAGCACCGGGAGCTAGCACCGGGAGCTAGCCGCGCCGTTAGCCGACACAAAAACCCGCTCCGCCTTGACCTGGTTCCGACAAACAACCGAGCTCTCACTCGAACCGGATCATCTCACCAGAGTTTTGTGTGTTCGGTTTCACCAGCGCGAGCTTTCACCTTCCATCGGTGACGCCGAGCGCAGTTACGGCCGTACGCGAACCGCCGCCATGTTTTTTGTTGACAGTCCATCCCGCAAAGCGCTCCGGCGAGAAACAAACAAACGTTCCGTGCGCGTCCTCCTCTTTCTCTCCGGTGGTGTTTTATTATGAATTACAACATTTAAAATGTCAGTTTAATTTGGAGGATTTTAGTGTGACAGGTTTTATTACACTTATATGTCTGAAGACTCAAATAAAAAATAAAATCATCACTAACTTTAAGGATAATTTCATTTGATACAACTGAATTCACTCTTGCTGAATGTGCATTAAATATTGTGTTGATGGAAAAATATTTTTTTACCCCATTTGTCATTTCAAAGCAAACATTTACCTGTATAAGCTGCTATAATGATTAGATCCTCTGCTTCTCTCATATTTCATCTTCAAACTTATGCTCCATTATTTTGACACTTAATTTTGAAACAGTGCAGCTTTTAGATTAAAAACAGGGGAACATAATAATCCTGTTTGTTACTCACCAGTGTTTGTTTGTGTGCTGCTGCTTCTGTCAGTGTTGGTGAATGAGGCGTTGACCCAACTGTAAAGACATTTATCTGCTGCTGCAGTGACACAGCAAGAAAAAGAGCGGGATGAAAACCTCCACCAGCCAAATTATCAAAATGTTATAATGGCAGAACAGATAATGTCAGATGACAGAGACAGATACTGTAGATTTGTGCTGCTAATGAAAAAAAAAACAAATTAAATTTAAACATGGTCATTTATTTATTTATTTAGATTTCAAACACTTTACATTTTAATACACTCCATTTATTTAATCTATTAAAAAGATTTGAGCTCATGTAAGTTTACACATATGATACAAACATATGAAAACGTTGGCTGGTGAATTTTTTTAAAAAATAAATAAATAAATAAAAACGGCCGCGGTGGGTTGTGGGTAGACAGGAAGTAAACAAACGCATGTCGAAGATGATGAGGCGTGCGGCGGAGCACGAGCTGAGAGAGGAGACGGACGTTTTAAAAGACTTCCAGCTTTCCTTCTTCTCCATGAGACGCCTGTCTTCATTTCCGTGGACGGTGAGCGTGACGTCCCGCACACGGCGACCGACACGTTAATATAAAAAAAAAAGCGGTGGAACGTGCTGCGCATGCGCAGATAAATAAGAAGAAACGTGCAGGAGAGATGTTTGAGATGTTTCTGATCGCTCACGTCTTCCCCCACAGTTTCTGGAGAACGAGCTGCGAAGCGACGCGTCGTCACGCTTCCTCTCGGACGTCGTCAAACAGGTGCGGGCGCCCGCAGGCGGGATGCCGCGGTGTCACGTGATCGGTTGAAACACCTGTGTGTGTCGTTTTGCAGACGTGCCTCCACTCCCTGTGCAGACGGTTCCCGCCGTCGGTCCGATACAGGCGGATGTTCCTCTCGGAGCTGATCAGACGGGTGGGTGCTTCACGCCGTTTTCGCTCGCCTTCCTCGCCGCTTCCTTCCCGTCGCTGAAGGTCGCGTGCTTTTCTGCAGCAGGAGGCCGCGGGTCGCGACCCCCTGGACGAGCTGTACGACGCTCTGGCCGAGGTGGTGGGGGCCCAGGACGTGACGGAGTGCTACAAGAGCTACATACTGGTACGGGACCATCGCGCGCCACCACCACCACCCGCTTACTCTGTTTTTAACACAGTCTAGAGGTGGAGAAGTACCGCGGTGGTTTCTCGTCCCGCAGCCGTGCGGCGGCGCCGTCAGCCTGCTGGAGAACGTGGCTCTGATCTCGGAGGGAACCACCGGGCTGGTGACGTGGGAGGCCGGCCTCCACCTGGCCGAGTGGGCCCTGGATCACCGGCACGCCTTCGCCGGCAGGTCTCGCCTCGTCCCCCTGACTCGCGCCCCGTCACACTGAGCTGAACTGTTCCCCCTAACCTCCAGGCTTTATGCTAATTCCCTCCCTCCACCTCTGGTCCTGCAGGACGGTGCTGGAGCTGGGCAGCGGCGTCGGGTTGACCGGCATCGCCGTCTGCCGCTCCTGCGGCCCGGCCAGATTCGTCTTCAGCGACTGCCACCCCGGCGTCCTGCAGAAGCTGCGAGCCAACGTGGAGCTGAACGGGCTGGGCGAGCGCACGGCGCCCGCGGTCGGCGTGGAGGAGCTGGACTGGGCGGCGGCGACGGAGGAGCAGCTGAAACGGATCGGGGCCGACACCGTCATCGCCGCGGGTCAGAGCTCGGTCTTGTCGTCCGGCGACGGGGAGCAAAAGGACTTTCGGATGAAAAAAAACCTCACAGGTGTTGAATCTCCGCGTTCCAGATGTGGTGTACGACCCCGACGTCGTGGGAAGTCTGGTGAAGCTGCTGTCCACCGTCCTGAGGTGTTCTGCTCCAGAGGTCCTCGTCTGCTCCACCGTGAGGAACCCGGACACGTACGGCGGCTTCAAGCGGCAGCTGGGTGAGCGGGTCGGGTCGGTGACGCTGGGGTCCAGCTGCACGAACATCTGTCGGGCGACGGCCGCGCTAACTGGGGTTCATTCGTAGCGACGGGTTTTGCTGCGGTCTGAGCGCAGAACGTTAGCGGTTACACTCAAACTTTAAAAATAAACAGTTCGCACTCGTTACTGTGTTTCGGCTCCAGTGAACCGAGCGACTGTTTTTATTTATTTATTTAATTAATTTATTTATTTATTGTTTTTTTTTACAGAAAGTGCAGGAATCAGCCACCAGGTGATGTCAGGACCCGTCGGCCACGTGTTTCCCTACGACAGACTCTCCCCCATAGAGTTGATCAAACTGTACACGTGACACAATAAAGCGTTTTTTCTTCTTACAAATGTCCATCATGTCAAAGTGTCTTTGTTTTTACTGTTAGCTTGTTGTTAGCCTGCTATTAGCTTGTTAGCTATTAGCAGCTTCTTCTCCGTTACGCATGATGAAGTTTGTATTTTAAAGCCGTGGCATTAGAAAAAAAAATATAAAGAAGTTATTACTATTTTGTTTTTTAATCTATTCAAAAAAAAAAAAAAAAAAAGACTTGAGCCCAAGATCAAAGGTTAAAGGCAGGCGTCGATGTCGTGGCAACAGCTAAAGAACAAAGACAAGAGCAGGTGATGTCATCAGCTTCCTTTGATGTCAGGCTGGAGCTCGTTGCCTTTAGCGACGTCCGTCTGTGAAAAGCTCGAGGTTGGAAGGTTCAACAAACTCTGACAGAAAGTTTCCGTTCACGATGAAACACTGCAAACCGTCTCTCACCTGCCACCTGGTGGATGAACCCGGGACAAAACGTCACCGCACCAGGACCCCAAGACCGCATCGTCAGCACCTGACGCTCGGCCCTCACCGAACCCAAACAAAGCAAGCTCCAGAAGAGCCCGCCGTTCTTCTCGCACCCGTGTTGAGCATCGCCCCCTCCACTCTCACCAAGAAGGACAGGGAGGCCTTGTGGGAGGAATCTCAGAGGAAGAAGCAAGAAGCAATTAAAGCTGCAGAAGAAAGGAAGCAGAAAATCATTCAGATGGACCTGGCCTGTAAAAAGAACCGGGCGCAGACTCAGGAGGACTCGGAGGAACAGGAACGTGTGCGGCGCCTGGTGGAGCGAACCAAGGTCTTACAGATGGAACAACACCACGACATCCAAAACCTCAACAGGTGGATTCTGGTGGCTCAGTGCAAAGCTGCCAGGGACGACCAGATCCAGGATAAGAAACAGATCCAAGAAAAGTCGCAGGAGGAGGAGAGGTGTTTGGATGCCAAGGTGAAGATGGAGCTCTGCAAGGCCTTAAAGGCCGCGGAGCAGGTTGAGGAGCAGCGCAAACAGTTGTGGGTCGATGGTCTGCGGCAAATTGAGGCGCAGATCCAACTCCATAGAGAGCAGAACAAACTGGGGGACCAGAGGAAAGAGCAGGAGAAACAGGAGGCTCGAGAGATCAGGGAGATGATGAGGCAGGAGGACCTTCAGGCCCTGGAGAAGAAGAGGGAGGAGCAGCAGCTTCTGCACGAAGAGGCCATACGAATCAACAAAGAGATCCTGCAGGCCAAGAAGCAGAGGTTGGAGGAGGAGAAGCTGGTGGAGATGAGAGAAAGGCAGTTCATCCAGGAGAAGCTGGAGCGCGAGGCTGAGCTGGAGGCCGAGAAGAAACGATTCAGGAAGGAGAGAGAGCTGGAGCTCGTCAAACTGAGGGCCCAGCAAAAAAAAGAAAAGGACAAAATGGCCGAGAGCAAGCTCGCCAAGCTGAGAGGAGCGAGCTACTTAAAGCCAGAGAGTGGAGGAGAGAGCAGAAGGAGCTGGCCATGAAGAAAGCTCAGGAGGAGAAGAGGCTGAAGGAGGCTCGCGCCGCTCAGACTCACCAGATAAATCACTTCAAGTCGCTGGAGGCCGCCCGACAGAAGGCCGAGTTCCAGCGGGTGCTGAAGGTCCAGCGGGAGGCGAGGATCAGGGCCGAGGAGGAGAAGGAGGACCGGCGTCAGAAAAGGCTGCGTTTCCTCGACGGGCTCCAGCAGCAGCTGAAGGATAAAGAGGTCTCGGCCACGACTCGAGGCCGGGAGGACCTGGAGGAGGACCGGCGGCTGAGCGCGGAAGAACGTCGGAGGCAGACGTGCCTGGCCGAGTACAAGGAGAAGAAGATGAAGGAGTTCAGGACCACGGGGATCCCCGGAAAACACTACGACGCCGTGGAGAGGAGCGCGAGGGCCGCCGCGCAGGAGCCGGAGCGTAAGGAGCACCGGGGCCTCCCCAAGTGGTACAAGGAGACGACTGGGGACGACCGGCGGCTCCCGCACCTGCCGCCCATTCCTGAAGCAGCCGATGGCAGAGCAGGTGTGTCCAAGGCGTCCTGCTCCCTGCCACCCATCCCAAATGGACCATCCCGACCTCCATCTTTATTCCCATAATCCTTCGCGGTACGATTATGTCTGTGGGGTTTTCTCTAATGTTCTGGTTTCATCTGCGAAAAATAAAAAATAATAATTAAATCAATAAATAGGTGGATTGTGTTGTTGTAAAAACGGTGAATTACTATTGTGACACAAATATTTTTAAAAAATTTAGAAAAAAAAGTTACAGAATCTTTCAGTTTTTTTCAGTAGTTGATATTAAAAGTTAAACTGTCCACAAGTTGCTAAACTATTGTATAAACAAAAAAGTTACACAAAACACAAATAAATGCACACAATTCAAAATGCAGCTGAGCAACCACACCTTTAAAAACAACAACAACAACAACAACAACAACAATCTGACAGATAAATACACATCACAAAACAACACAACTGTACAGTCAGAGGAGGAACCAAAGAAGTTTGGTTCATATCGAGTATGTTTACATACGTGTGTGTGTGTGTGTGTGTGTGTGTGTGCATGTGTGTGTGTGGGGGGAGATGAGTTGACCATCTGGAGCTGAGACTGGGACCAGAACCAAACTGGAATGTATGGAGGCGGGGGGGTCAATCTAAAGAGCCATTTACAAAGCTTAACTGGGAACAGAAGTGTGTGTGTGTGTGTGTGTGTGTGTGTGTGTGTGTGTGTGTGTGTGTGTGTGTGTGTGTATGGCGTCACAGAGCACATGCTTGGTCATTAATTTGAAATGTATGTGTAAGACCCGGGGGGTCGGTTCAAGTGTGCAACAACTTTGTGCGTGCGTGTGTTTACTACTTGAGCGTTGCCGTTATCCAGCCTGCAGCCTATAAACATTCCCGTGTGTGTGTGTGTGTGTGTGTGTGTGTGTGTGTGTGTGTGTGTGTGTGTGTGTCCTCCCCCCTGTCAGCGTTCTTTAAAATATTTACAACAGCCAACCAGAGAGGGTTGTCCTCAGGTCAGCCACCATCGCAGGCCAATCAGAGAGGCCGAGCGCTGCCAAGAGCCGTTACACAACCGACGGGCCTTTGGTGAGAAAGTGAGCCGGACGCACTCCCATCGCACAAGTGTGCGACGTTCACGTAACACACAACTCTGCGGAGAGAGACGGATGTCACGTCTTGTTCTCATGTCTCCTTAAGGTAGAAAAACAACAACAACAACAACAACGACGACGACAACAACAAACCTCCGACACGCACAAAAGCTCGACATTCAACACGCTGGTCTTTGTTGGAAGAAAGAAACAAAAAGGACGACACATGACACTGTTGTATAGAAACGCAAATTCACACAAGACACCTGATGCTTTTTTTATTTAAAGAGAGAGAGAGAGGAAGGACTGAAGAAGAGGAGGAGGGAGTGTCACCTGCTCACCTGCCGACCAATCAGAGCCGCGGGTTGCTGCAGCTGTTGATGATGTGTTTCAGGTGCGTGTTTGTGAACGCAGCACGTGAATCACACACACACACACACACACACACACACCAAAAACAAAAACCCAGACCACTTCCCCGCAACAGGAAGCCACGCGGGTCAAGATCAGGCCAGTCCGGTCCGACATCCTTTTGTGTGCGACCCGACGCGACCCGGGAGAAACAAACAGGGCCCGGCCCATTGTCGGCCCCCGCGACCCGCTCGTCCCGGTTCCGTCCAGGGACGAGCGGGTCGCAGATATCCTGCAGCTAAAAATACCAAACGCAGATTGGACCCAGAGGTCGTCGACACGGCGGAGTCCGGGCGGAGTTTGTGGGATTGTTCCTCACGCTCGACGCGATCTCACTGGTTCTGGTTCTGGTTCAGTCAGCAGTGGAGACGGGTTCTGGTTCCCTGGCAGCCGGGTTCGGACCGAGCGCACAATCCTCGCGTTGTGTTGTGTACTTGTACCCTGTCAGACCTCATGAGGTTAAACCGCTTGACCCCCCCGGGACTCGAAGCAGAACCCTGCGGTTCTCTGTGGACCGGGCCGGGCCAGCGCGGCCCAGAACTGAACCGCGTCGTGTTTTTCCTCCTCCTGACTCCAAACAGACTAATGACTCGTTTATCTCCGGATCCGAATCCTGTTTATTTCTTCTCATGTCGTTAGGAAATGTCATTCGTATCAAGCTGATAAAAAGTCAAGTGAAGCTCGATGCGTCCATGACCCCCCCCCTGTCAGGATTGGCGTGTGCTGACCATGTGACTCCCCTGGTGAAACAGAACAGGCCCGCGCCCTCCTCCTCCTCCTCCTCCTCCTCCTCCTCCTCCTCCTCCTCGCCTGCCGTCGACCTTCAGGTTGCTAAGTTGCTTCACAGATCAGGAATTTCGAGGTTATCGGGAATCATCTCTTTTTCCCGAAACCAGGAGAGGGAATTCATCTTTTCACTGAGGGTTTCTGAGGCCGAGCAGCTTCTCATCGTTATTTATGGTGAAGAATGCGAGTACGGCGAGGTGAATGGAGGTGAATAGGAGGTGGAGGAGAAGCCTGAGCTCCATGATTCATTATTACACATGTTGGAATTAAAGGCGGTGACAGAGAAACTGAGTTATATCTGAATGTTGTGTTGGATTAAACACAGTTTGGGAGGTGGGAGTGGAAACGCATGAGTGGGACCATCCATCTTTCTTTTTTTTTGTGTTTACAAAATCGTGTCCATATGTGTGGAATGTGTGTGTGTGTGTGTGTGTGTGTGTGTGTGTGTGTGTGTGTGTGTGTGTGTGTGTGTGTGTGTGTGTGTGTGTGTGTGTGTGTGTGTGCGCGCGCGCTTCGTATTCAGATGAAATGTTTGGATGAAACGCTGATTATAAACGCCGCGCGTAAAAGAGCGCGCAGACGTGCGTGTGCAGCGAGAACAGAGGACAGATGAAACCGCGTTTCCATAAGTGTTTGTTCAAATGTTCAAAGGGGGGGGGGGGCGTGGGATCCATGCAGAGAGGGGTGGGAACGGGGGGGGTATTGAGGGGCGCGGCTCCGCTTTCCAAAAGTCTCCCGAGCGCTCGCCCCCGCGGCGCAGCGCTCATTCCGCTCCTCTCTTTCTCCGAGCCCGCGCGTCACGGTGGAGCCGAGGATGAACTCGCTGGTGAAATGGGCGCTCATCCTCTTCGTCCTCGTCTCCGTCGTCCTCAACGTCGTCCTCATCGGCATCCACTCCAGCCGGAGGCCCAAGTGCTCCGCTCAGCGCGTCCACCCGCCGCGGGGCCAGCACGACGAGCGCAGCCTGGTGTTCGCTGACCTCACGCGCGACGAGTACCTGCAGGTCCAGCGCTACCTGCTCCAGGTGAAGGGCATGGACGTGTCCACCAACCAGATCACCAAGCCGTCGGAGAACTTCTTGTTCCTGATAGACCTGTCCCTGCCGAACAAGGCGGAAGCGCTGGCGTATCTGGACGGGAAAGGACCCAAGCCGGTGAGGGAGGCGACGGCGGTGGTGTACCACGGCACCCGGGGCTACATCAAGGAGTACGCGGTGGGGCCGCTGCCCAACCCCACATACCACAGGGACGTCACGGTGGAGAGGTACGGCGCGGAGCTGCCGATCGCGGCGCGCACGGTCAACATCGGGGAGTACGCGCTGCTGTTCCAGTATCTGGAGACGGAGATCTTCGCCAAGCTGGAGACGCTCCTGAAGGAGAGCTTCGGCGTGGACCAGCACCGGAGGCTGAACGCGTTCGAGCAGATGCCCCGCGGGGTCCGGGCCGGGGACAGGAACACCTGGGTGTCTTTCTTCAGGGACATGAGCGGCATGTACATCCACCCCGTGGGCTTCGAGGTGCTGCTCGACCACCGCAGCCTGAACGCGTCCCGGTGGCGGATCGAGCGGCTCCTGTACAACGGCCAGTACTTCGACACGGTGGAGGAGCTGAAGCGGAAGTACCGGAGCGGCGCCGTGAAGAAAATCGTTTACAAGGAGGTCCCGGACTACGGCTCCCTGAAGCCCCGCACCAAGCCCCTGCAGATCGGCCCGCAGCTGTTTTACGCGGAGGGGAAGCGCTACAGCGTCAGCGAGAACCACGTCCTGTACCTGGACTGGAGCTTCGCCTTCGGGCTGAGCTCTCAGACCGGCATGAGGGTGTTCGACGCGCGCTTCAGAGGGGAGAGGATAGTCTACGAGCTGAGCGTGCAGGAGGCCATGTCGGTGTACGGCTCCGTGACGCCGGGGATGATGCTCACCAAGTTCCTGGACTCGAGCATCGGGATCGGGCGTTTTGCGCACGAGCTGGCGCGCGGCGTGGACTGCCCCTACGAGGCCACCTACGTGGACACGTACCGGTACATCGACGTGCCGACCCCGATCCGGACCCGGAACTCCATCTGCATCTTCGAGCACAACATGGGGCAGCCGCTGCGGAGGCACTTCTCGGACTTCTTCCACAACAGCTACGGCGGGATGGTGAACAGCGCCCTGGTGTTCCGGACCATCACGTCCATCGGGAACTACGACTACATGTGGGACTTCGTCTTCTACCAGACCGGCGCGATCGAGGCCAAGGTGCACGCGACCGGATACATCTCGTCCTCCTACCTGGTGGACGGGAATCTGAGGTACGGGCACCAGGTGGCGGAAAACGTCGTGGGCAACATCCACACCCACTTCATCAACTTCAAAGTGGACATGGACGTGTTGGGTGAGTGTGTGTGTGTGTGTGTGTGTGTGTGTGTGTGTGTGTGTGTGTGTGTGTGTGTTTGGATCTGAATCTGCACTTGTCACACTTGTGTGTGTGTGTGTTTTTTTTGTGCAGGAGTGAAGAATGTCTTCCAGACTAAAGACATGGAGTACGCCAACGTGTCGCTGCCGTGGATGCCCGACCACTACGCCATGGTGCCCCGGCTGGTGGAGAAGCAGCTGAAGACGGAGCAGGTGGGTGTTTTCCTCACTTCCTGTTTGGGGACGAGGCCCCGGGTACGTTCCCCTTGCGCTGACTCGTGTCCGACTCGTTCCACAGGAGGCGGCTCTTCGTCACGGCGCCAAGACGCCTCGCTACCTCCACATTGCCAGCGAGAAGACCAACCGCTGGGGCCACCAGCGCTCCTACAGGCTGCAGGTGTACACCTTCGCCGGGGACCACCTGCCAGAGAGCCAGGGCGAGGAGAGGTCCATGTCCTGGGCCAGGTGAGACCCGAAACCTCGCGGCCTCCTTCGTCCCGTTACGATCAAAGGTTGGTTTGGATTAAAGGTCTCTCTGTCTGCAGGTACAAGGTCGCCATCACCAAGCATAAGGACGTGGAGAGGACCAGCAGCAGCTTGTACAGTCAGAACGGCATCTGGACTCCGGCCGTGGACTTCAGCAAGTACATCAAAGACAACGAAAGCATCGAAGACGAGGTGCGTCAGGCGGCCGCGCGTCGAAATGTTGTAAAAAAAACCTCGAACGAGTCGACTCAACCTCCCCTGTCGTGTCCGCAGGACCTGGTCGCCTGGGTGACCGCCGGTTTCCTCCACATCCCTCACGCCGAGGACATCCCCAACACGGTGACCGTGGGCAACGGGGGCGGGGTCCTGCTGCGGCCCCACAACTACTTCGACGAGGACCCGTCCATTCGCTCGGCCGACAGCGTGTTCTTCGAGCCGGGCGCCGAGGCCAGCTGCCAGAACAACCGGATGGCGTGCCTGGCTCAGGAGACCTGCAGCCCCGTGCTGGAGCCCTTCACCTACCACGGCTTCGACAGCGTCATGAAGTTCGAGGACTGGCTGTGAGCCGGCGCTCGCGTCGCAGCGCCTGACGATTTAGCGATCGGGAAAGCCGGCGTCAATTTTAACGTGTTTGTAGAGGCACTTTGGTTTTGTTTGTTAAAACTTCACCGGACAAAAAAAACTGAGCGGACGGACTTTTCAATGTTTTAAAAACAGACGAATTGGTTTTTCTATCTGAGAGTGAGGCGATGACGTGCGTTAAGTACGGAGCGGGAGGCGGTTAGCCTAGCTTAGCATAACGAACGCTAGCCCAGCTCGATCCAGAGTTAATAAACGTGTCAACCGGGGATAATTCACACGAGACTTGTTTGTGTGTTTGTGAAACTCGCTGTTCTCAGTTTTGGCTGTTTTGTGAAGTTGCACTCTGCAGTTTCAACTTTAATTATAAATCCTGCAGAATTCACAATAAATACATGTTATTTTTTTTTAAATACTAACTTCCTACCATATAGGTAGTCATATATTTTCATTGATTTCATTACAAAATATGAAAAAACTCAACGTACACAGACTTGAAACATGATTCCAGCGTCTTATCTTTCGTCAGATTAGCTGAAAACAAAAGTGAGACGGGTCCTTACGTCGCTAACGCTAACCTGCCTTTTCACTACGACTGATCTTCAGCTTTATGCTAGCTGCAGTTAGCCTGCTAGCACACTTCTGCTTTACTTTCTCCCCAGGCTCATCCCCCATCGGTGCTCAAGTTTGTATTTGGGGCTAAAACAAGCGCCCGTCCCGTTAGCGTCGCCCGCGCCGCGCGATTAGCATGACAGTGTTAGCAAATGTTAGCACGCTAGCCTGCAAAAACAAACAGTAGGCTACCTTCTAAACCCCCGGCGTGTTAGCGCTGTTGTTTTGCGCTATCTTAGCACACTGGTGTTAGCATGTAGCTTAGAGCGCTGCTAGCTTTAGCTTTACCGCGGTGACAGATTTAGAGGGAAATGAAAATGTGAACGTGTCGTCACATGAAACACCGAGTTTGTGTTATTGGAAAAACGTAATTAGATTCAGTACAAGCTAATTAAGTGCTAGCTCATGTTTTAGCATTAATAATATTTTACCTGCGATTCGCCTCTTATTTCTTCATCATCGTCGTCTTCATTGTGTTTTTGTGCAACTTGTACTTCACGCTCTGTGACAGGCTGTGACTACTGAACAACTCATTTGTGTTTCTTCCTGCAGTGCGACGTTCTGAGGACGTGTTGTCGCCGTTTTGTTGTTGTTGTTGTTGTTGTTGTTGTTTTGTCGTTTCCTCTCTGAATAAAAGATTATTTGTTTAAATCAGAGTCTGAGTCGGCTGCGTTTGGTCTTTGTGAGTATTAATGGTGTTCAGTGTCTAAGGACACACACACACACACACACACACACACACACACACACACACACACACACACACAGAGTGTAACACATACCTTAAAGTCCATTCCCAGTTCACATAGTTTGTGGGAACAGAATCAGACGATGGGAAATGATTTGTGTGAGTGTGTGTGTGTGTGTGTGTTTGCGTGTGAGTGTGTGTGTGTGTGTGTGTGTGTGTGTGTGAGTGTGTGTGTGTGTGTGAGTGTGTGTGTGTGTGTGTGTGTGTGTGTGTGTGTGTGTGTGTGTGTGTGTGTGTGTGTGTGTGTGTGTGTGTGTGTGTGTGTGTGTGTGTGTGTGTGTGTGTGTGTGTGTGTGTGTGTGTGTGTGTGTGAGGAGGTTTTACCCATACTTCTCTGGTCTGGTTTCAATTTTCTCCCTCTGGAGAAACCATAAGCAAGTGTGAGATCTACACATCTGGTTTTGTGTGTGTGTGTGTGTGTGTCTGTGTGTGTGTGTGTGTGTGTGTGTTCCAGTTATTACTGATGTTGCGGGGACCTCAATCTGTTTACACAATCACATTAAAGGGAGTTTCCTTCCTCGCGGAGACAAAAAAACATACGTTATACGTCACACGTTACATAACAAATACGTTGTGAGGCAAGGACGCGTTGTAAAGTTTGCGTTAGCGTGTGTGTCTGCGGGAGCGAAGTGTGAGTCCAGCGGAGTGTGTGTGTGTCCCCGCGCATGTTCAACATTAAAAGTGGTTCTTCTCCTCGGAGTGAAGTGTTTCTGTTAAAGCTTCAGTTTCCTCCACTTGAAGAAAAGCAGTGACAGGATGTTAGAAACAAAGCAGAGCAGAGCTCCCAGGAACACACACACACACACACACACACACACACACATCACAAAGAAAACACACCATATATAGTAACTCTACACGATCGGCCCAAACAACATTCAACGCAAACAGCACAACTGAGTCGGTGCGTGTAAATAAAATGATGAATTCTGTTTGTGAAACACAGATTTACATTCGGTGCATTAATAAATCTCGTCGTCTTCAGAGTAACACACGGGATTATAATAATCCCACTGAGGTGAGGGCTCAGACTTTCAGACGCCACCGCACACACTGCGCATACACACACACGTAAACTGTACACACATCAGGCCTGCACCAACCTGCTGCTAAGATATATAGATATAGATGGGGGGGGGAGTCAGAGTGATGATGATGATGATGATGATGATGATGAAGAGCAGATGAAGAGTCTCATTGTTCATTGTGAGTTGTTGTTGTTGTCGTTGTTGTTGTCGTCGCAGATCGTCAGAATCCTGCAGAACAGACTTTCAAATTAAAAGCATTTTTTAAAAAATGAAAGGTCATTTGGTTCCATCTGATGAAATGTGTGTGTCTGTGTGTGTGTGTGTGTGTGTGTGTGTGTGTGTGTGTGTGTGTGTGTGTGTGTGTGTGTGTGTGTGTGTGTGTGTGTGTGTGTGTGTGTGTGTGTGTGTGTGTGTGTGTGTGTGTGTGTGTGTGTGTGTGTGTGTGTGTGTGTGTGTGTGTGTGTGTGTGTGTGTGTGTGTGTGTGTGTGTGTGTGTGTGTGTGTGTGTGTGTGTCTGTGTGTGTGTGTGTGTGTGTGTGTGTGTGTGTGTGTGTGTGTGTGTGTGTGTGTGTGTGTGTGTGTGTGTGTGTGTGTGTGTGTGTGTGTGTGTGTGTGTGTGTGTGTGTGTGTGTGTGTGTGTGTGTGTGTGTGTGTGTGTGTGTGTGTGTGTGTGTGTGTGTGTGTGTGTGTGTGTGTGTGTGTGTGTGTGTGTGTGTGTGTGTGTGTGTGTGTGTGTGTGTGTGTGTGTGTGTGTGTGTGTGTGTGTGTGTGTGTGTGTGTGTGTGTGTGTGTGTGTGTGTGTGTGTGTGTGTGTGTGTGTGTGTGTGTGTGTGTGTGTGTGTGTGTGTGTGTGTGTGTGTGTGTGTGTGTGTGTGTGTGTGTGTGTGTGTGTGTGTGTGTGTGTGTGTGTGTGTGTGTGTGTGTGTGTGTGTGTGTGTGTGTGTGTGTGTGTGTGTGTGTGTGTGTGTGTGTGTGTGTGTGTGTGTGTGTGTGTGTGTGTGTGTGTGTGTGTGTGTGTGTGTGTGTGTGTGTGTGTGTGTGTGTGTGTGTGTGTGTGTGTGTGTGTGTGTGTGTGTGTGTGTGTGTATACGTGTATGCGGTCGTGTCGCTGTCGTCCCCTCGGCACAAAAACAACAACAAACAGCTGAGCGAGAGCGCAGGTCCCGGTCCGACACAATGGGCCGGGTCGCACACAATGAGAAAAACACACACAAAGCAGCGACAACAAACGCTTCCGTCTTCACGTCCGCGCAACAGAAACACCACACAAAGCGCTTTACTGCCGCCGCTCGCCACCCGTGTTCTGGTTCTGACCCGAATCACGGATGAAGTCCGCGGTAACGGCGCCGAGTACAACACAACGCTCGTTTTGTGTTCTCGTCTTCAGTGTGAGACGTTTGGTTCTGAGGTCCGGTTCGGGCCCGTTTGGTTCTGAGGACGCACGGCCCCGGGTGAATCCAGCACGCCTTCGGACCTCGGGGGGCCCGGGTCAAGTTCTGTCAGAACCGCAGCTGCCTGGACCCGGTTTCTGCAGCAGGTCCCCAGACAGTCTCAGGTCCAACAGGAGCAGGTCCAGTAGAACCTCATGTGGTTCTGCAGGAAATGGGTCGGGGGAGAAACATGAGGAGGGAGGGAGGGGGGCAGCTCCAGGCCCGGGGGGGGGGGTTCCTGGAACAGCAGCGGCTGATGGGACGTCCCGGCCCCGCAGCCCCGCAGAGCCAGAACCGGAGGTCCGAGAGCACGTCAGTGACCGAGGAGTGAACGGAGGAGGAGCGGCTGTGTGGTGTGTGTGTGTGTGTGTGTGTGTGTGTGTGTGTGTGTGTGTGTGTGTGTGTGTGTGTGGAGGAGCTTCTGGGTTTCTTTATCTTCTCGATGTTTTTCACGATCGAGTCGCCTAAAAACAGCAGCACAAGCAGAAATGGTCTGATTAGACCCGCTGTCCCACGACGACCCCCCCCCACACACACATGCACGCACACACACTCACACACACACACACACACACACACACACACACACACACACACACACACACACACACACACACACACACACACACACACACACACACACACACACACACACACACACACACACACACACACACACACACACACACACACACACACACACACACACACACACACACACAGCAGGATTAAAAACAGACTCACGTGTTGGTCCCTGAGCTCGGGGACGACGACGATGACGACTTCCTCCTTCTCGTCGATCTGCGACGTCCGGATCAGAACCGGGTTTCGTCGGACATGACCCCGGGCTCGGTGAGGTCAGGTGGTTCTGGTGTCACCTGACCTTCGAGCCTCCGTTCAGGACCCGACGCCGTTGTGCGGCGGCGAACGCAACGCGACTTCCTGTACCCCGGCCCGCTGTGGTCCAACCCATGAGCCGCCCGGCTCAGAGCGGGCCGGGCCGGGCCAGGACCGGTGCCAGGGCAGGGGCTGTTTTTGGAGCCTGGGAAACAATTCCAGACAAGTTCACTGAGGACACGCCAGCGCCTGGGAACAGCTTCCTGTCGGGCCGGTTCCTCCTCCGGGGCGCGCGGGTCGAGCCAAGGCGGCTGCTCGAGAACACGACCGGCGCCGGGACTCGGAACCGGATCTCGGATCTCGGATCTCCCTCAGGTCGGACACGTGGAGGGTCGGCTCCTGAGAAACGAGCGGGAAGACGAGGAAAACGTGTTTCACAGACCTGGAAAATGTATTTTTAAAAATCTATAATATTAATAATCATATTATTAATATTAAATATGTTATTATTAAATATTAATTTAATTTAATTTAAATCTTTTTCTGCCAAAACAAACTGAAAGATGACGAGAAACAAAAAAACAAATATTTTAAAAGGTTTCTGTTGTACCTCACTCTGACCAGCAGGGGGGGCTGCTCCACCACACACACACACACAGGTAGCGCATCCTCGCGCCGCGGGGTGTGTGTTTCAGACAGACCGCCATGATGGTTGTAGTCCACAAACAGGAAGTTACTTTTTTAATGATTGTGACGGAACACGTCCGTGTCGGTTCTGGTTCGACATCTGATCCCGGGTCAGTTTACATGTTCCAGTAAAAACAA
>JAFBJZ010000325.1:305000-307500 GCA_016785225.1 Psettodes erumei | reverse complement strand
CCTCCTCTCTCCTCCTGTCAGTCGCGGGGCCGGGCGGTGGACGCGGAGGTGCAGGAGCAGCAGCAGCAGCAGCAGCAGCAGCAGCAGCAGGAGTCGGGCGCGCCGACCGAAGCATGCTCCAGCGCAGCCATGACTTGCTCGGCGTCAGATAGCGAGAAGATCGTCATCAACTGCGGCGGGATCCGACACGAGACCTACCGGAGCACCCTGAAGACGCTGCCGGGCACGCGCCTGTCCTGGCTCACGGAGCCCGACGCCTACAGCAACTTCGACTACGACCCCAAGTCCGACGAGTTCTTCTTCGACCGCCACCCGGCCACCTTCGCCTTCATCCTCAACTACTACCGCACCGGGAAGCTGCACTGCCCCAACGATGTGTGCGGCCCGCTGTTCGAGGAGGAGCTCGCCTTCTGGGGCATCGACGAGACGGACGTGGAGGCGTGCTGCTGGATGAACTACCGGCAGCACCGCGACGCCGAGGAGGCGCTGGACAGCTTCGAGACGCCCGAGCCGGACGCGCCCGAGGACGACCCGGCGCTGACCGGCGGCGCGGACGGCGACCTGAAGCGGCTGTGCATGCAGGAGGACGGGCGGCGGGCGACGTGGTGGGAGGTGTGGCAGCCCAAGATGTGGGCGCTGTTCGAGGACCCCTACTCCTCCAAATACGCCCGGGTGAGTCCGCGCGTAAAAGTTCCGTGCCGGTTCCGTGGGGGGGTTCCGCCGCAGTGCTGTGCGCCGGGGACTGAGTACCGTGTGCCGGTTCCGCTGCGTCTGCGCACGGCGGGTTCGACACCGCAGGTGCCGGGTCCGCGGACGCAGCAGCCGCCGCCGCCGCGCGCACCCAGCCGTGAGCTTTAGTTCGCCGGTAAAACGGGAAGGTCCAAACGGTACCGGGTACCGCGCGTCCCCGGTTGTTTTTTTTTTTTTTTTTACCGCTGTGATGGAACAGAAAGGAAACAAATCGCAGCAGTTTGTCCAGTGTCGCTGTGTGTGTGTGTGTGTGTGTGTGTGTGTGTGTGTGTGTGTGTGTGTGTGTGTGTGTGTGTGTGTGTGTCTTATGACAGGTGATGGGAACACCCCCCCCACCCCCACCCCCCATTAACGCATCAATCTTGTCTTATCTATCTTTCAACTTCCGGGACACGATCACGTGTTTTAATAAAGTTTTAAAAGTCAAAATATTAATGTTAGAAAAACAACAACAACAACAACAACAACATGTCGTCACTTCTCTTTCTCTTCACTCTCACTCACTCACACACACACACACACACACACACACACACACACAGTGACACACAAACAAGGCCGACTTTCTGAACACGTCGAGTGTGTGCGTCCAACATTCATTTGTCCAGACGGACGCACAACGGACGGACGAGGAGGTTGTGTTGTTCCTCCTCCACGTGGCCGTGACAACCTCGCACATTTCACGCACGCAGACACACACCTGAGAGAAACGCGCACGTTTCACAGAGAACACAACAACGCACAACATCCGGAAGAGCCGCCGCTGCAGGGGCCCGAGGCTTGTGAGCGAGCAGCACACCTGCACACAGCGTGCAGACACACACACACACACACACACACACACGGGACAGTGCGCTTCTGATGACACCTGAAGATCCAGAACATGTGTGTGGGTCTGTGCAGTGTGCGTGCGTAACCGCACAGACCCACAAACCTCAACGAGAGCCGACGGTCAACTATAGTGACTCCATCGCACAAACCGAACCCTGCGTCGGCACGCAACCACACAGCAGAGTTGTGTAGACGTGTAGAGTTGTGCGGGCGTGCAGGGTTGTGTAGATGTGCAGAGTTGTGCGGAGTTGTATAGACGCACAGAGTTGTGTTCATCACAGGTGGTGACAAAGAGTCAGAACGAATCAGAAAAGTCAAAGTCGTCGCTGCTGCAGCGAACAACAGACCAGTCAGAACATTAAATGGGGGGGGGGGTAAAGAGGGTAATTGAAAGGCGGGGTGGTGTCGGGTGGGGGGTGGGGGGGGGGGGCAGCGTCGGTATGACAGCTGAGGTGACTTTGAAAATGTTGCAGTCAATAGTTTCAGTGCCAACACGGTGACATAAAGATAGGATGGAAGAGGTGGAGGTGGAGTGTGTGTGTGTGTGTGTGTGGGGGGGGGGGGGGCAGGAGCATGGGGGGGGGGGGGTTGAGGTCAGGCTCATCTTCAGCTTGGTGGAGATCCCCCCAGAGGAGGAGGAGGAGGTGAAGGAGTAACATCTTTGCATTTCTTCTTTTCCTCCACCTCCTCTCCACCTCTCCTCTGTACCGTGCCCCCCCCAAATTTATTTCCTTCACCTCCTCCCCCCTTCACTCTGTACCCCCCCTCCCTCCCCATTGTCACTGCTGGCAGCTTGTGCAGCTTTATTACCACGATTTCAGAGCTGAGTGCTGGATTGCATATTATCGCTATTCAGCCCCCCCCACAGCCCCCTCAGCCCCCCCCCACATCGTCTCCCTCCATCCACCCCCCCCCCCCC
>JAFBJZ010000325.1:260000-300000 GCA_016785225.1 Psettodes erumei | reverse complement strand
TTGATCGGCTATCAGCTGATTGATCGCCTTTTCATCGGGTCTCGTTCCCGCACCGGCTCCGGTTTCACAAAGAGAGAGGGACTTCATTTTGTGTTACGAACTCACACACACACACACACACACACACACACACACACACACACACCTGCAGGGATCGCGCTCGTTTCGCTGCCCTATCGGTGTTTCGACTGATGTGCCGACACACACACACACACACACACACACGTGGAGCGATGGATCAATACGTGACCTCAGCAGGACGCCATCCTCGGCTGATGACCTCATCTAACAGGCCATTTAAAACATCGATGTGGGGGCAGGGGCGGGGGGGGGGCGGCTGTCAATCACTGTAGTGGACAGCCCTGTATTAAACACACACACACACACACACACACACACACAGTGTGTGTGGAGTCACCGCCTGCCACGTGAAACAGGAAGCGACCGGACCGTCGCTCAGGTGACACGCGCTGTTCACTTCCTGGCTCCAAGCCGGAGGGGGGGGGGGGGGGGGCAATATTTGGCAGGACGCCCCCTCCCTGCCCCCCCCCCCCCCCCCCCCACCCCACCAAGGGAAGCACTGCAGCAAAGTGAGGCCTGCAGCAGCAGCAGAGGACAGAGGAGGAAAAACCTGTCACACTGCAGGTCTCAGATCAGTTCTTACCTGCTGGTAGAGGAAGCGAGTACTGCGTGTACACATGCAGTATCTGTACTGTAGTAATGAACCACACACACACACACACACACACACACACATTTTAGCTGCAGCAGGTTTTGCAGTGGGACAGCACCTCCTCCTCCTCCTCCTCCTCCTCCTCGCTCTACCTTGGTAAAGCGCTGGTGCGTGTCATGATGGTGCAGGGGGGAGTTTCAGGCGCTACATTAGCTTGTAACTTGTCTGCACCCCCCCACCCCCACCTCCACCTCCACCCTCCACCCTCCTCCTACCCAATCTTTTCGAGCACAAACCGCCGTGTTAGCAGATTAAATTAGCCGGGAACAAACGTCTTTTTTCCCGCTGTGCACGAGCCGGTTCCTCCGCGAGCGCACTCCGCCCGGTCGTACTGCAGCGCGGGGGTGCGTTTGATTTATGACCTGTGGAGATGCGATGTGATTGATGGGATTTAATCCATCGATTTGTAATGAAAAGACTTTTGTTTTTCATCCAAAATGCCCCCCCCCCGCAAACGCTGAATCAGTGTGGTCCAGCTTTGCTTACGCATACGTCTGCCGGGATGCTGGATGGAAAATACTATCAGAGCGCGAGTCCGGCAGGCCGCAAGGAGGGAGGAAGGAAGGGAGGAGGTACTGAAGGAGGGAAGGAGGGAGGGAAGGAAGGAGGGAGGGAGGGAGGGAAGGAAGAAGGGATGGCAGGCTGTAGCCAGAAACCCGTCTGGGACCATTTCTCTGACGTACTACATCTTACAAGTGCAACACTTATATATGCTCACAGGCCACTGCTAATGTGTGTGTGTGTGTGTGTGTGTGTGTGTGTTATGGGGGGGGGTGTGGTTTAGTAGATTCAAACAAACACAGACGCGATGTGTGTTAAACTGTGTCCACACGCACACACACACACACACGCACGCGTTACTTTCCGGCCACAACTTAATCTTCATCCATCAGATAAAGTAGCGTTCACAATCAGGCCCAAACATCTGTGAGCTTCACACACAAACTCAGCCAGGAACATACAACACACACATACAAAAACAGGCGCACAATTCACGTGGGGCTTCAGGGGCCCAGTAGGTAACAGTACTACACACTGTAACGCTGTCAGGACGAGACAACAAACGGGTCGGGCACGGCTCGATAAAGAGCCGGAGATTAATGAGCACAAACAGGTGAGGCGAAGTGGGACGACAGGGAAAACCCACACAGGAGTAACGCACTGCACCACTTCCTCCCGTATGAAGCTACACACGGGCACGCTGCGTCGCACACATCCCACCGCCAACACAAAGTGATGTGTCCTCTGCCCTCCTCCCCAGGAGCAAACGGTATCTGCAGCCCGACTGTTTGTACTGAAGTCACCTTCATTACAAGGGATGCTGAGTGTGTGTGTGTGTGTGTGTGTGTGTGTGTGTGTGTGTGTGTGTGTGTGTGTGTCTTTTCTGCAGTGTAAGAGAGGACATCCCGACTGCTGCGTCACTGCAACAGCAGAGAAAAGTATGATGTCACTGATCCAGGATCAGCTCCTGTGAACTCGCTCTGTGACAAAGGAATTACACAAACGCAACTTAATCTTTAAAACAACGCGTCGACACACACACACACACACACACACACACACATTCAACTTTAAGTCTCCTGCTGTGTTTTGCAGTCTCCTGACTACACACAGCTGAGTTAAATAAATGTTCGTTTGTTTGTTTTTAGACTCACAACACACACACACTGCACACTAACGTCTTTCTAATTGCTCACAATACATGTCACACGACACAACACATAACGCGCTGCACCGCATCCCTCAAAACAGACAAACACACGATCGAGAAACACCTGAGCTTGTTTGCGCATGACAGAACCGCCCGAACAGGAAGTAGTGTGAACGGACCAAATGTGTTGCTAATCATCAGATGAGAAAACAAACCTCCTCGGCGTTACACACAAAATATAGTTGTACACAAACAATCAAAGTGTGAAGTACTCACGGATCCAGGTGGTACCCGGGGGGCAGGTGAGGGGACGCCGGTCAAGGGCAGAAGAAACAGCCGCGACAGTCTGTGGAAGCCCCGCAGCGGGAGGGGAAACGCGTCTCCATAGAGGGTCCGAACAAATTCGGCTTCACAACACGTCCGGGTCCCGAATCAGATGCGTCGGCGAAATAACCCGAGTCCAGTCCACTGTGTCCCGACGAACCGGCGACAGCTCGTTTTAACCTCTCACTTTAAATGCAAAGCTAGCGGGTAGCATGCTAATGTTAGCGGCTACTCGCGATTAGCAACACAACTCGTTTTTACACCGTAAACACGTTTATACATGATCAATACAAACACACAATACTTGTGTTTACGTCTCGTTCATCATAAAAAGTCCAAAACATCGGATAAATGGTCGTTAAACACAGAATTAAGACTTTATTTCTCTCCTAAAACATCAACTTCTCACTATACGGAAGTAGCTCGCGTCTCCAATTCTCCACACCGGATTGTTGCGGCATAAGCTCCGCCCCGCTACCTGAGCGAGGTTTCTGATTGGCTGCAGGGTTTTGGCACATTCCAATTAAAGTTAGGAAAAACAAAGATTGACGCGTGCCGCTCTTAACGATGATTGGCTGCTAAGATGCTCATCAAACAAACTCACGCTCATTTGCGCGACCTTTGAACTTCACACATCGTAAACAGACGCTGTTTTAATACATTTTAACCTTGTAAAAACACACATATGTACTTTTAAACATAAATTATGACTCTTCCTATACATTTAGTCATTTATATACACTTTGAACTTTTTTTTTTTTACAGAAAACTATTCACATTCCAGTGAATTTCATGAGGGAAGTCAAGGATGTATGTCATAATACAAGCAGCAAATTTCTTACAAAATGTATTCGTCAATAAAAATGAGTAGTTTTGACCCTGAATTTGCGGGAGACGTTGTTTCTGTTACACTCCCTGTACATCCACCAGCTGAAGGTCACAGCTTACCTCCTGTCCTCTCGCTCTTCTTCGTCTCGTCTCGTCTCTCCGCTGACATGCAGGTCCGCGTGGGATCCGTGTGACGAGTTCGGTTGCGGATCTCGAGTCGGGCTGAGCTAAATGATTCTTAATTAGAACCTTTTGATCCATTGTCTCGCGCTGAGAGCAGGGTTTTTTTTTTTCTTGTCCTCCTTCTCGCTGGTTTTCTTTTTGTCTGGGGAAAAAAAAGGAACTTTTACTCTTACTCTTCCACTTTCAACATCCATCTCTCGTGCTGACTTACCCCCCACCCCCCCACCCCAATCTCTCAGTATTGACATTATTAGCTAAGTACTTAGGTAATGAGTATTTTCTGTCACCGGATGATGTTTTAGTGTTATTGCTTCTAATGTGCCAACATAAGCAAACCTGCGTGAGACCACTTAAATGCTTTTAACCACCTTGCATTTTTGTTAAGTGTACGCGCTGATCTGTGGAACTAGTTTAGCTAAGAGCTGAGTGGTCACATGTCAGCAGAGTGTTTCAGAGTCATACCTGCGCTGGTAAAACTCTGCAAACTGGCAGGACTCAATCTGCCGCTCACGCGGAAACGTTCGCAGGTCTCGTAAAGTCCGAGCTGGGATGCTCATAAAGTTTTGTCTCCTCTGTGTATTATTACCCGATAAACTAATTTGGGCAAAAGTGTCATCAAACGACCCGCTGGAAAATCGAGCGCACGCTGAACAACATTAGCTTTTCGCTGTAAGGCACTTCTCCAACCGACTCCTCCATGCTGCACCACGTTCACCGGCTAATTGCTAACGCTGTCTGTCGAGGCGGCTCTTCTGCTGAAAATAGCTGCCTTGTGAAGCTGGAAAACTGAGAACAAAAGCAAAGCAAAAGCGAGAAACAAAACCAAAAAGATTTAGCACATGGAGAGAGAGAGAGAGAGAGATATCCAAGGGGGAGAACACGAATGAAGTCGAGAGGTATAAAAAGAGGGAAGGAAACCAGGAGGGAGGAGGCACGACGATGAAGGAGATACAGAAGGAGATGAGATGGTCCAGGGGAGGAGGAGAGATTCAGGCCGCTCTGTGAGACTGACAGGAGCAAGGGGAGGTGAGGGAGAGGAGCAGGGAGGAAGGAAGAGGAAGATGAACTTCCTGCTTCGCCGTACACATCACCTGTGCAGACAGAGCGTTTCATAAATGTTCAACAAACGTTGGGATGTGTTACTGTGGTGACCTACACAAAGTAGGAAAAGACTCTGGCCCGTACGGGGATCGAACCCGCGACCTTGGCGTTATTAGCACCACGCTCTAACCAACTGAGCTAACCGGCCACATGCTCAATAAGTCACCTGCCGGTGTGTCACACGGGCCGACCGTGGGCCCGCGGGCCGGCTCCTTCATCCTCAACATGAGGCCCAGTGAAAACAAACCCCTCCTCTTCCTCGCAACGTCCTCGAATGACGGACGCGAGCTACGAGCGTAATGTGGTTTAATAAAAGCAGTTATCTTGATAGGCTCCCACGCTACTGTAAAATGAGCCCATTTTTTTCCCGCCTAAACGTTTGTTTCTGTTTTTAATAAGTGTGTGTGTGTGAGTGTGTGTGTGTGTGTGTGTGTGTGTGTGTGTGTGTGTGTGTGTGTGTGTCAGCTCAGTGATGAAGACAGACAGATGAAGTCTTCCTCTAATCCTCGGGGAGCACATCGAGTCCCACAGCTTATTATCATGGTCTAATTTAACGCTGCTATCTAGAGCTGCCCTGGATACACACACACACACACACACACACACACACACACACACACACACACACGCACACACACATGCTTGAGAGCAAACTTACACATGTAAATACTCAAGTGAACACACAGTGGTTCATGATAGGTGTGCACACATGAAGACACCAGCGCAGATCTACTGTGTGAGCAGACACACACACACACACACACACAGAGCAGGAAGTCGACCTTCATCACTGACCTAACAGAAAGGTGTGTGTGATATGTGTGCACACACACACACACACACACACACACAGAAGCATTTATTAAGTTCGACAGTTGTACAGTCAGAACCAGAACCGCTGCAACGGGTGCTAATGTTGTGTCACTGACAGTCAGAGGGTCAGACGGGTGTGTGTGTGTGTGTGTGTGTGTGTGTGTGTGTGTGAGTGTGTGTGTGTGTGTGTGTGTGTGTGTGGGGGGGGGGGCGCTGCAGAGAAGAGGAAATGTCATGACACGCGAGCAGAAAATCATACACTGCAACACGTGTGAGTGCTTCTGCAGTTGCATGGTAGGAGGAGTGTGATGTGTGTGTGTGTGTGTGTGTGTGTTGGTGGTCTAAGACAAACACGCAACCATTGATCTTATCACACACAAACACACACACACACACACATCGATGTTTATCTGAAGACACATGATGTGTGTTTTCATAATGGTGCTCACGCTAACGCATATTTCCCCGGTCTTTATGTTCCCTCTTATTTTCTCTGCACACACACACACACACACACCCTGTGTACCTCATTTCTTTTACACTCTCCATCCATCACCCCCACCCCCCCCCCCCCACCCCCACCCCCACCCCCACCCCTCTCTGACTGTGCTGTTATCAATGGGATTGCAGCAGTCCAGACATTTGCAGTGAAATTTACAGCATTCCTCCTCTCTCCTCGGCGTGTGATTGGCCCCCCCTATCTGCAGCCCGCCGCCATAACCGCAGCCTCCGACATACTGCAATGGACCAAACCACCTCCACCCCCCCACCCCCACCACCCCCACCCCCCGCACCCCCTCCCCCTCCACCAGCAGCCACACAGGAACAGCGAAATACTCGCGACTAAACCGGCGAGAAAACTGCGTTTCCTGCGGTTTTACTTCGGTTAAATGACGTTGGATGTTTTATGTGTGAACCAAAGTGCCCCCACCACCACCACCACCACCACCTAACCGGCCCCTCCCCCTCTGCTTCTCTCTCTGCAGTACGTGGCGTTTGGCTCCCTCTTCTTCATCCTCCTCTCCATCTCCACCTTCTGCCTGGAGACCCACGAAGCCTTCAACACCATCTACAACAAGACGGAGAACGTCACCTTCGGCAACGTCACGCACGAGGAGGTACGGCGGCGCCCGCGAGTCGCGGTTTGATGTTTGATGACGTCGGGAGGGAATCAAAACCTACGTTTCCCATAATGCAACTCTGGTTCCTAGTTCCTCCAGAACAAACACAACATGGCCTCTGCGCCTTGTAATGAATGAATAAACGAATGAGTAAAGGCTAACCTCACTTCCTGCCCCCTCCTCCCCTCACAGATCGTGTATGAGGTGGTCACGGACGGTTGGCTGACGTACGTGGAGGGCGTCTGCGTCATCTGGTTCACCATCGAGGTGATGCTGCGCGTCATCTTCTGCCCGGACAAGGCGGAGTTCTTCCGCAGCGCCCTCAACATCATAGACTTCGTGGCCATCGTGCCGTTTTACCTGGAGGTGGCGCTGAGCGGCCTCTCCTCCAAGACAGCCAAAGACGTGCTGAGCTTCCTGCGCGTGGTGCGCTTCGTCCGCATCCTGCGTATCTTCAAGCTGACCCGCCACTTCGTGGGTCTGCGGGTCCTGGGCCACACGCTGCGGGCGAGCACCAACGAATTCCTGCTGCTCATCATCTTCCTGGCGCTGGGCGTCCTCATCTTCGCCACCATGATCTACTACGCCGAGCGCATCGGCGCCGACCCGGACGACCCGACGGCCGCGGCCCACACCAACTTCAAGAACATCCCCATCGGCTTCTGGTGGGCCGTGGTCACCATGACCACGCTGGGCTACGGGGACATGTACCCCGAGACGTGGTCGGGAATGCTGGTGGGGGCCCTCTGCGCCTTGGCCGGGGTGCTGACCATCGCCATGCCCGTGCCGGTCATCGTCAACAACTTCGGCATGTACTACTCCCTGGCCATGGCCAAGCAGAAGCTCCCCAAGAAGAGGAACAAGCACATCCCTCGAGCGCCGCAGCCGGGCAGCCCCAACTACTGCAAGCCGGACGCCCTGGCCATGGCCACCGCCTCGCCTCACAGGCTGATGGGCAACGTGCTCGGGCCGGGCATGGTGGGGTCTGGCAGCATGATGGGCACCGGAGACTGCCCGCTGGCACAGGAGGAGATCATCGAGATCAACCGGGCAGGTGAGTGACAAAGTCAAGGACGACTTCTTCTGTTAGTTGTTGTTCAATAAATCTCATGCGGGAGTTTGTCACTGAGCAGCAGAGGTCAGCGGACATGGTTCAGCTCAAAGGGATTTGTCTTCCCGAACACTTCCAGAGCTCTAAAGTTCATCAGCGGACCGGACTTAACGAGAAATAATCATATAAAACTGTCAAAGTTTGTCACCAGAGGTCGGGTTTCAGGCGCTGAGCATCTAACAGGGTTTGAAGCTGTAAATAACTTCCCCATGTCCTCCTTCTTCCTGGAGTGGAGTACACTAAAATAGATTTTAATTTACGACGGGACGGGAACGCTGGGAAAAAAAAAAAAAAAAAAGCTTATTACTTTCTCTTGACAAATCCATCTCTTTCTCATCCTGGCCAGATGCGGTGCCGCCAAAGGCTGACGTGTTCTGATAATCCTGGATTGGGTCTATATAGATGTACAGTACTTTCTGACTGCTGAAACACTGATCCGCGCCATCTCGTCCTATCGGGGCGCTGCTGTTTTAATGGACGTGTCCATCATCTGAACTGCCGAGGCATATGTGTGTGAGTGTGTGTGCGTTTGTGTGTGTATGTGTGTGTGCGTGGGGGGGTTACATCGTTGTACATCACGTGTTCCTTCCCTCTGGTTTTGCACATCTTTGAAAAATGAAGACTGTGCATCCATGAAGACTCATTGTATCAGGATCAGCAGAAGATCATGGGAGTTTGCCCATCCAGTCTACTGGGGGTGGGGGTGGGGGGGTCCTGGGGGGGGGTCCTGGGTGGGTGGGTGGGGGGGTGCCGCGGGAGTACGGGGTCTTTGCTACAGACCATCCAAGGCTTCGTTACTGATTCTGTTCTGCAGACGGGCCTGAGGAATGCGTCAACTTTGAGGACCTAGAACTGCGTCTCTTTGCAGATGATGTGGTTCTATTCATCAGAGGGCGACCTCCAGCACGCACTGCGCCAAGGGTCAGAACCTGCAAGTCTGGTTCTGAGCAGAACCGGAAGCCCGGTTTACCAGTCAGTCAGTTTCTACCCTCACGAAGGTCGGGAACTCTGGGTCGTGACCGAAAGAATGAGACCTCGGGCACGAACCGCCGAAATTGGATTCCTCCGTCGAGCAGCCGGGCTCAGCCTCGGAGGGAGGGCGTCCGGCCTTCATGTCAAAAGGAGCCTGTTGGAGTGGTTTGGGGTCTTGGATCAGGAGGCCTCAGGGACACCTCCCATTGGAGGGGGTAGGGCTCAAAGGTAGATCCAGAACTCACTGGAGGGATTGTGTATTTCATCTGGCCTGGGAACGCCTCGGGGTCATCCAAGAGCAGCTGGAGAACATTTCTGGGGAGAAGGACATCTCCTGCTCGCTAAGGAGAAGAAAAATGGTGGGACGGATGAACAGCAGCTTCAGCCTCAGTGGCGAAGAAATGTCTTCACCCTGGATCCGTACCCAACGGTCACCATTCCACCTCGGCACTTCTCGCCTGAACTTCTTCTGGTTTTATTGTGTGTCCTGCTCCGCTGCGGCGTGTTGGTCACGTGATCACAAGGCGCTAACGTCTCCTTCATGCACCCTTCCTCTCTCCTTCTCTTGTCTCTCATTTCCTCCATCCTTCCCTCTCAACCCCCTCCCCCAACCAGACTCCAAGCAGAACGGCGACACGGCAGCCAACGCGGCGGCCCTGGCCAACGAGGACTGCCCCACCATCGACCAGGTCCTAGGGGACGAGCGCAGCCCGGCCACCGGGGGCCTGGGCTCCACCGCCAGCCGCGAGCGCTACCCGCACGACCGCGCCTGCTTCCTGCTGAGCGCCGGCGAGTTCCAGCGCACGACGGACGGGAACGTCCGGAAAGGTAGGAGGGCGGAGGGGCGGAGGCCGGGGGCCGCGGGGGGCGGGGCAAGAGGCGGAGGCGGGGCGGAGGGAGGGCGGTACTTCAGCGACAGCAGCGGGCTGTCGCTCGACGCATGGTCTTGATATGTACCGACGGTGTGTGTGTGTGTGTGTGTGCGCGCGAGAACACGACACACGTGTACAGTCACACACACATACACACAAAGGGGTGGACGAAATAACCAGAACACCCGGTGCGATGATGTCACCGCCCCGCCAGACACACACATTAGAGAGGCCATGATGCAAAACGATGTAAAAGTGCGCTTCACAATAAAAGTCGTCAACACACACACACACACACACACGCCACCACCTCCCTCCTGCGCCACACACACATTATCAATGTGCATCCAGTGGCATTGATGTTTCCTCACTCACAGCTGTTGTGCGTTCGACGTTGTGCGTCCCCTTCATGCATCGCTCCTGCAACTGTACTGCAGAGGCACTGCAGAGGCTGCTGCAGGACTGCCCCCCACACACACACACACACACACACACACACACACACACACACACACCCAGTGGAAGCGACCGGAGCTAACGTGTGCGCGACACTTTCCGTCTCCCGTTCGCGTGGACGACAACGCTCAGATTCTGTCGCTCAGCGGCGCCGCGCAACAAAACTGTGCGTTTTTTCTGGGACTATTTCCAGAGGCGGATTAATCCGGGGTTCTGCAGCAGAACGCCGAATCGTGTATTTTGATTTGCCGACAGGGAGAAAAAGCGCGAGCTGAGCGACGAGTTCTGATCGGAGTCTCCGTTTTGAAACGACAAATCCGATCGGACCGGATCGGATTCTTCATCTTCATCTTCGCGTCGTCTTCATCGACGCCACGCTTGTCTTCCTCAGTTGGTTCGTTAACTGATCGTCGCTCCTTCTCTCTCTCCACTCGTGTTTGCTTTTCACCCCCCCCACCCCCCCTCACTCCCCCTCACCCCTCCTCACCCCCCCTCCCCCCCTCACCCCCCCTCACCCCTCCTCAACCCCCGTCCTCATCTTCATCGGTTTCATCCTCATCCTCCTGCTGCCGTCTTCTCTTCCGCCACCTCCACCTCGCTGAAATAATTCCCTTCATTTTCAAAATATGACCTCTGACCTTTCACCTTTAACACCCCCTGCAATCCCTGACATGCTCTGCGCGCGCACGCACACACACACACACACACACACACACCTCAGAGTGCAGCAGTGTGATTTTCTCCCTGGGGGAGGAGTGGCTCAGACCGGATGGGCCTCTACTGTAGCAGGAAACATCGAGGTGACAGATTGGATTAGATTAAACTTGACTCGACTGGAGACTAGATTATATTACAGTAATTCAAATCAGATTACAATGCATACAACTGCAGGACCGGACTGGGCTAGACTAGATTAGAACAGACTAAAAACCAGACCACATCAGATTATTGCAACGAACATATTAGTAAAGTAACACCTCCCCAGACACACACACACACACACACACACACACACACACACACATTAAGGTGCATGCAAGTTGCTTGTTACTGTTAAAGTGTTAGAGCTTCTACTTGTGGTTTAGCATCATACTGTGAATAAGGCTGGTGTTGGGTGGGGGGGTACGCACAGTGTGTGTGTGTGTGTGTGTGTGTGTGTGTGTGTGTGTGTGTGTGTGTGTGTCATCCTTTGACATAAACACTGACTTTGGCTAACACAGGGTTCATTAGCGCCACCAGTAAAATGAAGTCAGTGTATTTAGTTTATTTATGTTGTTATGACGACCATAACCTACACAAAGTAAACGAGTGTATCTACCTGTCGTCTGCAGCCTCGATTTTAATTGATTGATTATTATCAGCGGCATTGATCAAGCTATTATTAGCCTGCTAGCCGCTGCTACCTCTCATCAGAGCTAATTGTGTCAAACGAATGTGGAACAGAGCTAATTAGCACGTTAGCTCCGATAACACATGCATGTATATATATGAATCTGAACTCATACACATACACACACACACGCTAACTGAACACACTGTGCGACTGCGAGCATGGCCGTGTGAGTCGACGCATGCCTCCGCTGTGTATCGGCCTGCTCGTGCGTGCAGCCCCCCCCCCCACTGTGCGGGTCGGAGTTGGTCTCAAAGGTCAAAGTTCGGGGTCCGGCGCCGGTCGTGGTCTGACGCGCGCCGTTGTTGTTGTTGTTGTTATTTTTGTTGTTGTTGTCGTTGTTGTTGTCTCCTTCCCCAGGTTGTGTCAGGTCATGCGTTTGTACGTTGGCTCTTGTCGGTCTGTGTTACACTATCCACCTGTCTGTCTGTCTGTCTGTGTGTCTGTGTGTGTGTGTGTGTGTGTCTGTATGTGTGTGTGTGTGTGTCTGTCTCTCCATTCTTTCCTTTGTTTCCTCTGTGTGTGTCTGTACTTTGTGAGTAGCTGTCTTCCCCTCCTCCTGCTCCTCCTCCTCCTCCTCCTTCTCCTCCTCTCACCCGGTCTCCTCTCACTCTGGTACTTACAGATAGGGGTGGGGTGGGGGGGGTGGGTGGGGGGGGGTTAAAACCTGGTTCCCAGGTTTTGGGTCGACGGTGCCGGCTCTTTCCGTACCGTAGAAATTTAATCTTATATGATCTGGAATCAAAACAAAACAAAAATAAAGGAGGATTCCACCCAAAAAAACAAGCGAGCGCGGCGCCGTTGGACCCGGGTTGGAGTCGGGACCGGTGCCAGAGTGAAAGCGACACGCCGGTTCGGCCCGGCGCCCCCACCAGGAGAGCGAGAGCTTCTCCTCTGGAACTGAGCCGGGGTCAGTTCTTTAGCGGCACGGCCCGGCAGAGAGATCTCAGATTGGACCCAGAAATGAAAAAGGTTTGGACTCTGTGCCGGGCCGGGCCTGAGCGCTGACCCCCGCAGCGCCGCTTCCACCGTCCACGAGTGCGAGGGCGCAAAAAAAAAAAAAAAAAAAAAAAAGGGCGGGTTCTAAGACAGACAGACAGACAGGTAAGTGGAGGAAGATGTCTGCCCCTCGAAGCTTCGCGGCCTCCTTCCTTCCTCCCGGACCCGCGATCCAACGGTGCGAGCGGCGGGAAGAACGAACGACCGCGCTCGAACGCAGCTTCGCGACTCGCGGCGCGCTGATGACCTTTCCCGTGACCCCCGCCTCCGCGGGAGCTCAGCTCCAGGGTCGGCCAGATTGTAAAGTGGCGTTCAGGGACCATCTGTAACCAGGAACTCGGCTGTGAATTTTTTTTTAAAAAACGAGAGTGGTGTGGCGCGACCCCGGGCGATGCCTTCAGGGTCGCGGGAACTTTCAGCGCCGAGTTTTTCATTCACAGTCTCAGTTTTGAGCTAAACTTTCACTTTACAAACCGACCGACCCTCGTTTCTTTCTCTCCCTCCTCCATCCATCCATCCATCCACCCATCCATCCTTTGATCGTTCCCCCGCCACCTCTCCTCTCGCGCTCCTCACTTTCCCCTCCTTATCTCTGCTGTTGCTACGGAAACAGCGGACGGGGAGGGGAACTGTGGGACTTGGCGCAGCAAAGCATTTTGGGGGAGGAGGCTCATGCGTTTGATTGCATTATTGATTCATATTCGATAGATCGTTTGTGAGTCAAACGCCTCCGAAGAGGAAAAGTTGTGAGGGGAGAAGACGCTCAGAAAGACAAGGAAGTGAAAAAATAGTTTGGTGAATTAACGAACCAACAGCGACGCAGGTTCCGGATGCCGACTGAGCAGGAAACGGGTTTCGGCGCCGACACAAACGCGAGAGAAAAAAACACACACACGACGACGACGACGACTTCCTCCGACAGCTTCAAGCCGAGCGGGGAGAGAACGCACAACAAACCTGCAGAAAGGTAGCGGTGTTGGTGCAGTGCCACCAGCGCCCCCGCAGGCCCTCACTGCACATTACACCCCCCTTCACAGATGGCAGGCTCACTCTGCATTATGATACTGTACAGGTCTCTTCCTCCCCTCCTCCTCCTCCTCCTCCTCCTCCTCCTCGTCCTGATCTGACTCGACCCCCCGGCCCCTGATCGATGGCCTTCACACTCCTCTTCCTCTTTAATCCCGGCCCGTGGTCAGAATCCCTGGAGGCCGATTGGATTGCACTCACGTTATTTTATTTCCTGAGTGCTGCTACAACACTGAGCTGCAGGGGGGGGGGGGGCCGCACACGCGTGTAAACGTGTTAATTACGTGAAACACGGTTACAGAAACTGTACGTTATATAGATATTATATATAGTTTAATACACAGGGACCAGGAATGTCCAGACTTTTGTCTCAACAGGTCGTTTGTGCGTCGGCTTCATCCCTGACAAATGTTCCGCATGTGCATCTCTCACAGTTTGTGTGTCCGTCTGTGTGTTAGTGTGCGTCGCCCTGAGTCGACGCGCGTGTGCACTAACTGTCACGTCACACTTTGTTTTGTTTTGTTTTTGTTTTTTTACACGTTTTGTGTTTCACAAATTCACAATATTATTTCTGGACAATCTCAAATCCACATGTGGTTTCCAGCGGTGAAGCTTGACAGGTGAATGCATGTGTGTGTGTGTGTGTGTGTGTGTGTGTGTGTGTGTGTGTGTGTGTGTGTGTGTGTGTGTGTGTGTGTGTCTGTGTGTGTGTGTGTGTGTGTGTGTGTCAGAATAGCTCACAGTAACAGATGGAATCACATGTTGATCTGTTCTTTGCATGCACATTGTTGTTGGGATGATATTTGTCCTGGTTGTTCCCTTGTGTGTTTACCCACCCCACCCCACCCCTCCCCCCGCTCCTCCCTTGCCTTGCCCCCCCCCCCACACACACACACACACACACACACACTGCCCCCCCCAAGATAAAACTTTTAAAAGTTTTGGATGAAGAATGAACTAGCTAAACCTAGCATGTTAGCAGACTTCCCATGATACACTTTGTTTTTGTAGTTTTACTCGAAGCTGTGTGTCTTTTAATTCACATCACAAACGCCGTGTGAACACACAGCCCCCCCTTCTACCCCTTCCTCCTTTTCCCATCATCCCTTGCTCCTCCTGCCTCTTGCCTTCCCCCATCCCACTCTAACGCCGTTGTGTGTATGTCCATCCCATCCCCAGGATACCACCCTCAGTCCCTCCCCCTGCGCTGCGTTACTAAAGTCTGATCGAGCGCAGGTACGTACGACGAGTCGCCGTAGAAGCCGCCACGCTGCGAGCGCTCGCCGAGCCCCTCGCTTCAGGAGGAAACGTCCCGAAACGTCCCCCGACTGCTTCTCGGGGGTCAGAAATAAGCGAGCGAACGAGCCAGCTTAGCTTCAGAGCCGCAGCCTGCAGGCCTGGCGTGAGCCCGCACCACAGGAGCAGCTAAGCTAACGCATCCCGAAGCAGGGTTTCCAGAAGCACGGGGGGATTCGCGCAGGTCCGGCGAGGAGAGCGGCGGCCGCTGTGCGGACGCGTGGGCGAGCTGCAGGGCGCCGTCCGGCTCCGCTCCGTGTGCGGCGGCGTCTCGATCCTTAGACGAGGTCCAGAGCCGATCGATCGGGGAAACCACGCAGCCGTAACGAGAATCATATTCACCGGATCTCTGATGATCGCACGCTCGCCGTAAATCACCGCCGCGTGTTCCACGCCACACGTTATTGATCCCAGTCACAATCCGCAGCTGCCGCGCGGACCAATCAGCTAAGAGCCGCGGGGCGCTGCTGATTTATCCCCGTGGCTACAGGACTCCACGTCGCAAACGTGTGCGGTGACACGGGGGAAACACGCGCACAAACACACGCAAAGCACATATGAAGCTGTAAATCACACTGAGACATTCACTTATGCGTGACTTTCTATACACACACACACACACACACACACACACACACACACACACACACACAGTGTATTAAGTAGCCGGCGTCCGGAGAACGCCGTGACCCAGATCTGTCACTGCAGCACCCATTACCCAGAATGCCTCCTGAGGTTTAAGTCGTAGGTTCTCATTGGCCGCCTCAGCTAAACCCTGCAGTGTATGCACATGTGTGCGGACAACGTAGCAGCTGGGAGGAGTCGCGCCATTTTGGATCCCCGATCACGCTAACGTACTGGACCAGCGGTTCAGGAGGGGGGGCGGGGCTTTAAAATGATGGTGCGACAATGATGGTGCGACATTCTGGATCCTCCAGTGAGCTTTAGGGACACAAATGGCTCGGTTTGCATCCAACGCTTCCTAAAATGAGCTCACCAAAGCAGGAGCACGCGCTCGTTTAGCGTCCGTCGGCTCCACGCCGCCGCGGTTCTCCAGGCTCGTCAGCCCGGGTCGGGTCCGGCGAGTCTGCAACAGATGATAAACACATACTCATTTTTTCTTTGGCTGCGTGTTGTAGTAAAAATATTACCGTTAAAACGAGCTTTTAAAAATCTTCAAAAGAGAAACTGATTCATCAGCCGGACGGCTCATCATTAGCTCTTTACATTAGCGTCAGCAGATTATTACGTCGTTATTAGCTCAGCCAGTTGGCAGGACGCGAGGACACTTTGTCCAACTGACTGAAGAGCTGGACTTTTTTTTTTTTTTTTTTTTACTGGATCTGCACTTGTTCTCTATGAGAAGCCTAAAGGTGTAAGGAGACAGGTACAGTTCAGTTAAAGCTACCACCAGGCATGCATCATGGGAAATGTGGTGTTTTTCCGAGCGTGACCCGTACGCGGGGCTAAAACTCACAACCTGCCGAGCTTCGCCTTTCTGACGTCATGCTAACCTGAACGCTAATCACCACGGTGTCTCGACATCACATTTCCTCTGTGGCATCAAACCACAGACCCGCCCGCTTCCCGCTCCTTCAACTCCCATCATCCTCGGCTGTGCCGCGCGTCGGAGCTAACTTTGCGGATGTCAGCGCGCTAACACGGCGAACCGCAAAGCTGTTGAACTTGCCGCCGCATTGGTTAGCGTGCTAATGTTAGCAGTTAGCTTTGAGCGCAGCTCGCGGCGGCTAGCATGACTGGTCACGAACCTGGACCCCAGCCAGCCGGGGGGGTCGTCTCCGGTCGGTCTGTCTGTCTTGTCTGTCTGTGGCTAAAACACCTGGGCTGTGAGGACCAGCGCTAACGTGGAGGAGGGTGTTGGTTCCTTAGCCGTGCTCAGCTCCAGATGATTTACCCCCCACCCCACCCCCACCACCCTCCACCCTCCACCCGACTCGCTCTGAGTCCCCCCCCCAAAAAATCTGAATCAAATCGTCTTCTGCTTTTTGGGGGGGAATCCCAGAGCAGGAAGTCCAGTGGACGTACAGGTCCCAACAAACATCCCGGGACGTCTTCAGATCGGGGGGGGGGGCTTTGAGTACGTCCACTGGACGAGCGCAACCCCCCACCCCCCCTCCCCCCACCCTTCCCTCGACCCCCGCAACTACACAGCTGACGTCGGCGCTCCAGGGCGCCGCCTCTAGGTGTCGACGGGAAATTGTGGCAACTGATTTTCGTAACCCATATTCCTGTTTTGTCCTGTCTCTGTCTGTCTGTCCATCTGTCCGTCCCTCTGTCCATCTATCTGTCTGTGTCTTTTTCCAACTTCCTTCCTTTTGGCTGGTTTTGAATTATTTACCCCCACCCCCCTCGCCCCTGTGCCCCGCCCCCCCACACACACCCCCACACGGACTTTGTTTCATTTACAAATGCTTGTAACTGTAACAAATGTTTTTTTTTTTTGTATTTGCTATTTTCCGATGTGCAATGCTGTCACGATCGAACGCACACTAATATGTCATGTCATGGAAATTCGCATTTCCATCCCACGTTCCTTGCCCCCCCCACCCCCCACCCCCCCACGCCAACCCGCGTAGCCACGGGTTACGAGAAGTCGCGCAGCCTCAACAACATCTCGGGGATGACGGGCGCCCCGCTGCGCCTCACGCCCATCACCAACTCCACCTTCGAGCCCTTCGAGCCGCCGGGCCTCCGGCGGTGCCACTCCCCCATCCCCTCCATCTTGTAGCGACAAAATGCCAACAACAGCGACAACAGCAGCAGCAGCAGCAAAACAACAACAACAACAACAACAACAACAACCGTGTTTGTTTTTTGTTTTTTTCGACGGACGCGTGACTCATCCCGGCTGCTCGTTCACTCCCATCGCTCCATGTCTTCATCTCGATGTAACCGATGAATTTAGATCCGCCGCGGCCGCTAGGTGGCGCTATTTTTCCGCGAGCCGCTTCGACACTAACACACCTGCCTTACTAACAGGGACAGAGTCTAGGTTAGCTTAGCCTGACGCCGCAGTGGAGTTAGCCTCCAGCTTTCCCTGTGTCTCCACCGCACTCGCACTTCCACGCTTTACCACTTTAGGACTAAGTAGCTCCCAGCGAAGAGACGTTTTCTAATGTTAAGCCTCAGAACGCACACACACACACTCACACACACACACAGTAGATGCTAACATAGTACTGCATGTTTTTATTCCAGAGAATCTCCAGGATAAGATAATAGACTATGAGCAAATAAAAAAAAACATTTTTATAAACTGAAAAGACAAAATACTTATAAAAGCCCCCCCCCCAACAAACTACAGCACCCCCCCCCTTTTTGAAAAAACACATGATGTTCAGTTCTTGCGTAACGTGTCGACAGAACACACACTTTGTCCTCAGCGTGGCCCTTTAGTGCAGGAAAAGAGGGGAGAGGGGGTTTCCACTCGATTTTACATCACCTCCATACACCCCCCCAACACACACACACCACCACTACCACCCGCCCACACACACACACACACACACACCATAACCACACTCCCAGGATGCACTGCTGCAGGAGGACTTAATGAAAGGAGGGACAGCAGGGGAGCAGGTGTTAGGACACATGGACCGGGTCACGGGACAGTGGTTCCCAACCTGCCCCCCCACACACACACACACACACACACACACACACACAAACACACACACCACCTCCCCCCACCCCAAAGGAGTTGTAGAGTAAACCTGAAGCAGGTGTGAGGTGATTAGAATCATGTGAAATTAGGTTAAACATATTGCTGATCTTTTTTTTAAGTAAACATTACGGAATAATTTCACCTCTGCAAGGATTATAATCTGGGGGGGGGGGCTGTGACCGTGGCCTTTATTATTTACATCAGCTGCAGATAGAACCAGCCCATGACGTGACTCACACTGATACAAAAGTGTTTTATAATTTTCTGTTACTGCAGGTTTTCCATCCAAACGCAGAGATCCGCCAAATTTTTTTTTTTTTTTTTTTTTTAATCCGTGTGAAAAAAGCCAAATCCTTAACAAATTAATTTAATCTGAGAGAATTGTCGGCAGCTTCGCTCGCAGGCGTCGCGTCCTGAAAAGGTTGGGAATCGCTGTCGAAGGGGAAGTGAACCCGCACCCTGAACTCTGACCTTCGGCCTCCTCGCCTGAAGGGACGGGGGCTGTGTTTCGCCTAGCTTAGCGCGAGGCGCCCGGAAACGTGCGTTCCACTTCCTGGAATCGTCATCGCACCCGTTTCCGTGAAGCTAAGCTAGGCTAGGGTAGGCTAGGCTAGGCTAAACACGCGGCAGATTAGCATCAGGCACCTGAGCGCGAGAGGCGCGGCTCTCCCCTCGTCCCGCCGCCATCACCACGACAACCATCAGCACCATCACCATGACAACCATCAGCAGCATCATCAGCACACAACAGCGTCACTTACTCGCACTGACACCAGCGCGACTCAGCAGCCAGTGGCAATATTTTTAGTTTTCTCCCTTTTTGGCTTCTCTTTCTTTCCCTGTTTTCGCCTCCCCCCCTCCCTCCCCCTCCTCCTCCCCCCCCCCCTCCCTTACCCCCCCCCCCTTCTGTCTGTCCATCTCTTCCTTGTTTCTCGGTGGTCAGTAGGGGGCACCGTGAACGGCTACTGGAGCGACAGCCCGTGGTAAAAGAGGAGCGGAGCCACGAGGAGGAGGCGGGAGCAATGACATCAGAGACAAACAGAAATATGCAATGTAGATACGGCGGACGGCAGCGGCCGGACCTGTGTGTGTGTGTGTGTGTGTGTGTGTGAGCGTGTGTGTCCGACCTCCATCTACCTCCGTACTGAGATGCACAAGTATGAAAAAAAAAAGAAAAAAAAAGAAAGACGACGCATCTTTTGTTTTTGAAAGACAAACTGGATCTCTGTCATCTGTGTGTTTCCAACGGTGTCGGTCTAAATCTTTTTGTTTACTTCCTGTTGTTGTACACGGTGATTGTGTGTCGGCGTGAATCCCTCCGCTCGCCGCTCTCACCTTCGTCCTCTGTACGACGTTCGGAGGGCGAGAGGCGGGCGAGGGGGTTCACTGAGGCATTGTGGGAAAAAAAACACTCGCCGCAGTTTGTTCGGAGCTGCAGCCGGAAAGCGAGGAGCCCGGCTGAGACCTCCCGGTCTTTACGCTAAGCTAACGCGCCGCCTCCCGGCTCCGGCTCCATCTGCGCAGGTGATTGTTTTTCCCACAATGCCGAGCTGTTCTGTCGCCCGTGCGTAACCCTGACTTTGGGCGGCGCCGGCTCTGTTTCCTATTAGTTTCCATCTTTATCCTCAGACGTGTGTTCACACACACACACACACACACACACCTCTACTGAACCTGTCTCTCCATCACACCCACCCCCCTCCAGCCCCCACCCGTTCACCCAGGCCGCCGCTGGCGCCGCGGTGACGCCGTACTGTACATATGTAAAGTTTGCGTTGTAGATGAGTCTGCATGGGTTTTTTTTTTTTTTGGCGACGCGAGCAATAAGGACGCGAGGTTCGTGTATATAACCGTCAGTGACGCGTACGCACGCACCGACCGAGCATGCGGGGCACGACGCCTCCACCCCCGTGGTGGGGGGGCGGGGGCCGACATTATGCATGCCTGAAACGCTAACCGCGCTATTGGTCGCACGCGGACCAGGTTAGGTACTGTAGCAGGGGAGGGGAGGGGGGGTGGGAGAGTTTATTTTTGCAGGACGGGGGCGGGGTTACGTACAGCAGGCGAGCGCCTGGCGAGGAGGGGAAGGTGGCGGCCGGCGCTCACGTCTTTGTTTTGCTTGTGTTTCCACAGAGAGCCCCGCGCTTATCACGTATATGCAAAAAGAAGCAGTAACTGTGAACTAACAAACGAATCCAGCTTCTTCCATCAGGGGGGGCTAAAACTGAGACCCCACCCCCCCCATCCCTCCACCCCGCCCTCACTCACCTGTCCACATCTCCCCCACCCGACCCCACCCCCATCCTTGTCCTCTACACTACACAAGGACACCGCTGCACTGTGACAATCCAACATCAAACTTTTTGAAAACACAAAACGCCTCCTGCTTTTTGTTCCTTTTTGTTCTCTTTTTTTTTTTCTTTGTTATGAATTCCTGGAGGCGGACGCGTCTTTTCGAAAGAATCTCATTGGCCGGCCCGGGCGTGCTCCGCCCACTAACTCCCGGCGTTTGTTTGGTTGTCACACACACTGCAGAGGTCTCCTTCACACCCACTCACGACTCAGGTATCGAAAGTGTGTCCTCCTCTCTTTCCTGTGCCTGCCATGTGCTCTGTTTTGCTCTCTTTGTCCAAATGTGCTTCCTGTCTTCTGCCTCGTGCCCCCCCCCCAAACACGCCCCCCCCAAACATGCCCTCCCTACCCCCACCCACCCACCCCCCACCCCCCCCGAAGTCTGTCACAGCAAAACCAAAAAGACACTGAGTGAAATTGGCCCCGACACTGGACTTCAGCGAGAAGGAAGACAGGAACGTAAAAGATGAACTGGAAGTGACATGTTGTCGATGTGAAGTGGGGGGGCTGGAGGGGGGGGGGGGGCAGGGGGCGGGGCCGTAAAACGATGTGCCCTGAGTGGACGGTCAGCCAAGCGGCGTCAAGTGTGGTGATGAGGATGAGGAGGAAGGAAGGAAGAGAGAAATCGCTGCCCCATGTAAGAACGTGTCCCTCGCTGTTTTCCCCACCCTGTGTTGTGTGTTGTGCGTTGTGTGTTGTGCGTTGTGTGTCGTCTCGCGTGGCGCACGGCTTGTTTCCCATTCCCACACAGACGCACACGGCCAACCCTAGCGGCAAACGCTCGGACGGCTCCCGATGGGCCGCAGTCCTCTGGTTTGAACTCCGACGACGTGAATTGACGTCCAATCACCACGCGTTACATCAGAGGACTGCGCAGCCCCGCCCACCCCGTGTGTGTGTGTGTGTGTGTGTGTGTGTGTCTGCGTGTGTGTGTGTGCGTCTGCATGTCAGCTGGGCTGCGGGAGCTTCGTCGTCACGTTCAGTCGTGGTCGTTCGCTTCGCTGTGGTTGTGCGGTCCGCCCCTGTGCAAGCCCTTTGGTTTGTGCGACTGAAAGCTTTGTCGCACCTGTCTGCCACCGGCGTCACACCAGAACCTCCACCCACGTTCGCCGGTTCTCCGGTTCTCCGAGCTGAGGCGGTGTGGACGCTTGTGGGAAACAGGCTGCTGTGTGACGAGGTTCCACCTGGCACCGTACTGAGACACCTGACGGCGGCGGGTAAAGTAAACCTCAGAGACGCCGGCCGAAAACCTGAGCCCTCCTGATGCGGTGGAGCTCACCTTCAGAATAAAAGCCCTGCCTGTCAGCCTTTCAAAATAAAAGCCCTTTCTGCAACCAGGGCAAACCCGGGTTGATTAACAGCGAGCGGCTGGCGAAGCGTTACTTTACCCACCGGCACCGTCCCCCCCCCCGACCGGCACCGGACGAAATCTGAAAACCATGAGCAGATCAATCAAACAGCGGCCGATCAATCGATCGATCGGCCGTCATCAGGCGCCCCCGCTCGCTCACTGAACTCTCTCTGTCTCTGTTTGCCTTTCAGTGCTGAGTTTCTAGCCCCTCCTCCCCTCCATACAAGAAGAGGACACCCATAAACTTTATACCCCCCACCCCCACCCCCCAACCCAAGGGTGGGAGGATGGCGAGGAAAAAATGAGGGGGGGGGGCAAAGAGAAAAAAAAGGCAGACGTGGACCCTTTGCACCCGACACAAGCTCCTTCCTGTCACCTCTCCACCCAACAGCAGCATGGGTGCCCCCCCCAAAAGCGATGGGGGGGGCACAAACTGACCACGCGCCCAGGATGGACAAGGCTGGGACCCCTCCCCTGTTGATTTCTGGTGAATGTTCCTGCGGCACTCAAGAAGCACTATGCAAGGGGGGGCAGCACCGGCAGGGTCTGATCCAGGGTTCAGCCGCTCTGGACCTGGACCAGCAGGGTTGTGGGGGGGGGGCGGGACAGGACGGGACGGGACGGGACGGGACGGGGGGGGTCTGCTCATACATATCAGAAACATCATCAGCCATACGCAACACGCTGCTGTCGGGCTGCTGAGACAGTCCACGTCTTCAGGGGGGGTCGGTCCACTTCAGTCCACTTTGAGACACTGTTTGACCCGAGGACATGTGGACGGACCGACCAGGTCGGGGGGGGGGGTGTCAGAAACCCCCAAAGACTGCTCATAAAAAAAAGAGGCGCCGCTGAAAAGGAAGATGGGATCGACCCTTTTTTTCTCTCTTTCTCGCTCAAGTCTTCGCGGCACCTTGACCCCCCCCACCACCACCACCACCACCACCACCTCCACCTTCCTGCCCCCCCCCACCCCCAGCATCTCAGCAGTGCTGCTGCTGCTGCTCCTCCTTAGCAACTCTGCATGGCATGAATGAATCCAATTAAACCCTGAAGAAAGACAAAGACTTAACGGATGGATCCAAAAAAAAAAGAGAGGGGGGGTCCATGGTGGGGGGGGCTGCAGATTTTTTTTTTCTTTTCCCACCAAGCAACGTCAATGCAAATTCATCTTCATCCTCATCTTCATCACGGAGCCACTTTTTAAAACCCCCAACAAACTGGCTGCTAACACGGCTCCTTCTGGAGGCATGATGGATGAGGAGGCCCCCCCTCCTCCTCCTTCTCCTCCGCCTCCTCTGAGGTGGGGGGGGGGGCTCTGCAGACCATACACTCTATACCTCTGGGGATGGGGCGAGAGGATTTTTAAAAAGGGAAGCAGGGATTCAGCAGCAGCGGCGGCAGCGGGAGACGACGACTCTACGGACAAAAAAAATAAAATAAAATAAAATAAAAACGGGAACGGTTGGAAAATTAGAAATGCATTTTTATGACATTGTTTACCAGCATGTAATATTCTGCATGACTCCTGCAAGCCATTCTGACCCCCCCAACCCCGACCCCCCACCCCCACCAAGAGTAACAGGGCTAGAAATTGAGAATACAAATGAAAATTTAACAAAATCATGATATGCAAAAGAGTTGTTTTTTTTTTTTTAAATGGAGGATTCTGTTAAAAAAAAGATTTTCTGTGAGAAATCTTAAGGGGACCCCCACCCCAGAAGACTTCACCACCCCCACCCTCCAGACTACTGCAAGTATTTCTAACGCTACTACATTTGTCTACTTCTTCAACTTCACACCTGACTGCTCCTCCTCTTCTTCCTCCTCCTCCTCCTCCTCCTATCAGAGCCATCGTAAGGTAACGCTCTCTCCAAAGGCAGCTGTGTGTGTGTGTGTGTGTGTGTGTGTGTGTGTGTGTGTGTGCGTCGCCAGCCGGACCCGGCACCATCAAACAGAACTGTTCTGTCCCAAACATCCGTCACCGCACCTTCAAGGTCGTCTGGAGTCTGACGAGTGCGACCGGGGTGGGGGGGTGGGGGGGTTTTCTTTTTCTTTCCTCGTTCTGGGGGGGAGAGGGGGAGGTGTGTGGGGGGGGGGTCCTAACAACGAGCCAATAGAAATCCACCAGGACACGGGGCCTATCTCAGGAACACACCGGATCAGAACTCTGCGGATCCTGTCGGTGAGCAGGTGTGGACCGGCGCTCCAGCACATCGCTGTGTTTTCTGTCCCTGTGGGTCTGAACTGGATCCAGATCCAGCCCCCCCCCACACACACACACACACACACACACACACCCCTCCCCCCTCCCACATCGACCGTCTTCCTACGACCAATCAGCTCCGGACAGAAGGAAACAACAACAACGTGCTGCACTGTGCCTACGCCGCGGTGAACGGGACTTCAGCCTGTTTCAGGATTTACGTGTTTTTCGGTTCACGTGCGGCGAGGAAGATGGCCGTGCTGCGCGTCCAAACAAAGCACACGGGTATAAACGCTGAACGTGGTTTTTATGAGAAGCTGTCCCCCAGTCCCCCCCCACGTCAGTCCCGCTGCTTCAGGAACCAATCAGATTCAGACGTAACACAGGAAAGCAGGAAGTGATTGTCGTATTGTGATGAGGATCGAGCAATAATGAAATAAGCTCTTTTTTAGGGTCTCTGGTTTATGGTGTGTGTGTGTGTGTGTGTGTGTGTGTGTGTCAGAGAGGAAGGATGCGGTGCAGTCTGAGCTAAGCCCCGCCCCTGCGAGCAGACGGACATCTGAGCTAACCAATAGCGCAACTTTACTTGAAACCCAACTGACGACCAAACATATCAGGACGAGATGCAGAGGAGCGGTGTCACCCCCCCCCCCCCAGCTTTCTCTAATGCGACTGGAGATCTTAATGTGTCTATACAATGAATGGGTCATGTGACTCTGTCAGACAAGCTAACTGGCTCCTGAATATCATGTGAACTCAAGGTCCGCTTAATGGTCAAAAGCTAAGCTAGGCTAAACGCTAAGCGGGCCTGGTGTTAAAGTAGCTCGCCAGTTTCTGCTGCATCACATCAGAACAGACAGGTTAGCACGGCCGAGCTAGCTCAGTATTACCGAGGCTACGCTTAGCTTTAGCCTAGCGCTGTTAGCCGACGCTGTCTGGATGAACACGTTAGCTAAACCGGGAGTGTGGTAAAGTTAGCAAAACTCTACAACTCCAGTCTGCACCTCCATCCCATGCTTATCTCACCCCCCATCCTCTCCTCCTCCTCCTCCTCCTCCTCCTCCTCCGGTTGTTTTGAGGAAGAAGCTTCTTTTTGCATCCCTTGTTCTTGTGTTTTTCTATCCTATTTTTTCAAGATGAATTCTAAATGCATGCGTGGGAAACTTTAAAACGACGACTCTAACTTAAACTGCGAATGGCCGTGTGGGGGGAAGCCTCTCTTCTGCTGGAGATATTTAAAAAAAAAAAAAAAAAAAACACTGCCTTCCCTCCTTCCTTCCTTTGTCGAGTTAGAAAACACACTGTGGGACACGAACAATTTAACTTCACTTTTAGAATCCCGACGCTTCTTGTCGTCCTGTAAAAACCATCTTCAGCCGGCGTAGTCGCTCTTCACGGTCCGGAGGGGAAACGGGCTCAGTTTCATGAGTCCAGTTTCCCTGAAGCTTCCCAACGCTGGTGTCGAGGCTTCGGTGCTTGAAAATAATTTTTTTTTTTTTTTTGGTCATCTTCTGACGCTGCTCTCACGGCTTTTCACCGACCCATGGAAACATCCGGGCTCTGCTCAGTTCCCCTTCCTTTTGCTGTGCCTTCTCATTCCCCCCGACGCTGTTGATTTTCAGCATCAGAAAAACACATCGCGCCGTAAATCCACCTGAGTGGGATTTGCGGTCGTCACTGCTGATGACGGTCCCCCGGCAGGGACAAGTTGCTTCATGTGTCCACTGCAAAAAGGCAGAGAAAGGAAGAAGGTGGACAGGCTCGACGACGAGAGGCTTCCCTCCATCCATGAATGGGGATTATGCTATGACAACTGATGCTGGATATAATTTTATTGTCACTACACTGGAGAGAGAAAAATAAATTAAAAAAATAATAATAAAGAGATTAAAGATCTGTATAAAATATATTTCAACGGAATGTTTATTATTTACCTTTTCTATTTTTGAAAAATGTAAAAGAAAAAAAGGTGAAACTAATAATTCAACAGCATTTGTGAAATAGAGAATTATTAAAAAAAAAAAAACAGATCTGTTGTTCAAATGTATGAAGGTTTGACTGTGAATGCTGATTTACCTGAGCAACTCCCCTCCTTTACTGATAGGATAAATAAAAACCAGATGAATTTAAAAAAACATACAAAACTACTGAGAAAAAAAAACAGATTAAATTTAAAGAGAAAACCTCAAAAACTTAATAAAAACATTAAAAGCTTATGCCAAAATTTTCCATTTGTGTCCTGTGCTTCTTTTTTCTTCTACTTTGGCGAGCAACACACACACACACACACACACACACACACACTTCAGGTGAACAACCACCGCTGCAGCGCCACCTAGCGGTCACACGCGGTCGCTACAGTACTCACCGAGTAAGCATTCACTGAATCCCCCGGGAGAACGTCCTTGTTAGCTCCTCCACAGTCCGGCCGGTCCGACCCAGTAAAACATGTCGTCCAAAACACGTCCTTACGTCCCGAACATCCATCTTTACCCCCGCGTAACTTTGATTTAGCGACAAATAGCCGTTTCAAACTTTGTGTCAAAATGGCCGTTGCACTCTGACCTCGTCATCGACATCTCGTTTTGACCAATAAGGAGCCTCCATTCGCAAGGCAACCGCTACGATAGCCAATGAAGGTCCGAGTATAGCGAAAAAGCCCGCCTCTCTTTCTTCCCGCAAAAGTCTAAACCAATAGCGACTGGGAATGTGGGTGACTGGCGTTTCTCGCAGCCAATGAAACGCCGCAAACGAAACGACCTATCGCCGCACAGTTGTATCGCCGCAGTCGGACGTATGTGAAAGACACCGGTGGGTTCCCCGCGTTAGCCGAGCGTGTTGCGGCGTTTAGACGTGACTGTGGAGCGTGGGAGACCCATAGTTAGGCAAATGAAAACAAAAACTTCACATTTTAATTTTCAAAACGCACATCTTCTCATTCTACCGAGAGTACACGTGTAAATGTATTATGTCACTGTGTAAACGATCAAGTACACATATAGTGATGGTAATTTGTGAACCTCACCACACGGGGTCACCGCTCAACCTCGACTCACAGCACTGACGTGTATTCGATATTAAACAGGAGACAGAGGAAGAGAAAGTTCCAATTTGTACCTGATGTCCAACAGAATGAGACAGAACCGGAGACCAAATACCGCAGGCCCAGTAATAACGCTGAAGACGAGACGGTCCCCGGCATGTTCTGGTTTCTTCTTAGTCCAGATAAAACCAGATCATAAAATTGATGAACCTTTGGGAACAGCACTTATCCTGAGCCGAAACCACCGGTCCATGTTTACAGTTATATAATGAGTGTTAATCTACAATCTAGCGTTCCTTCTGTGTGTTTAGTCCACTGTGCTCCCATTGATTCAGAGGCCAGCGGAGTGGAAGGGGTCACGGGGTCACCAGTGTCAGCTATCCCTTGTGTTTTATTGACTTCACCGTCTCATTGTTCACGCAGACCATAAAACTGCATATATGTAAATCATAGCACGCACGTACACAGCAAGCGCGAAATACTCAAGCTGCCATAAATCAGCACGGTTCACATGAAATAAAATCAGGTGTAACAGAAACCCTGGTTCAGTAACGTGACATCGTCAGCGCCACCTCCACACACACACACACACACAACCGCACCGGCGCCCTGTTACACAAACCGGTGTGCAAACAGTGTCTGCACGTAGCCAGCCATCAGGGGGAAAGTGACCTCGTCACAAAAGTCAACGTCTGAATCGTGCAGAGCGACGTCCGGACGAGCCGGAGTCATTTCACCGTGGTCAGATGTTGTGAATATTGATCCGTGACGCTTCGGTCAACACAGGTGGAGAAGGGGGGGGGGCGTGAGCGTCCGTGACGAATCAAATCTCACGTCGATCTGTTGCAACAGCAGCCGAACACAAGCTCCTGTTCTGAACCGGACACGGGGTTTGTGGTCAGAATAACACAAAATCCAAATTAAGATTAACGACACTAACACTGACCTGCTGTAATTACACCCAGGCCTGTAATCTTTACAGCTTTCTGCTGCTCAGCAGAACCGGGGACTGTCGGCCTATCAATCCAATCAATCATTTATGACCATACAGTCACGCACACACACACACACGGCATGATGCGTGTTCACATGCTGGATTGCTGTGTGCGTGGTGGACAAAGTCCCTGCTCTGACCCTGGTGACACTGTTGTGTGCTATTTGAGGTCGTCTACGCAAAGAAACGCACAGACCTTATTGTAAATCATTCTATTGAGGTCTTATATAAGTCGACCTGCTGTGAACCAAAAAAAGCAACAAGTGAGCACACACACAGTGCACACACAAAACCTGTATGATATAATCCCATAGCAACAATGACGGAGACAAAAATTAGATTCATTTCAGGATTATTTACTTTTTTAATCTTTCTTTATAAAATATATGAAAATCCAATATGAAAAGTTCAATCCACAATAGAAAACAGGCGCGGTCACACAATCACTGTGCGATCTGTGAACGTACAACACACTGATTAAGATACACACACTTGAGTTGTTGAAAGTAAAACGTTCTCGGTCTGTCCGACTGATTCTGAGGAGAACCTGCTGACGACCTGTGAAGACCTGAATTAAAAACAAACAAGCTGCGCGTGTCCACAGTTTCTCCTGAGGTAGGACCTGGAGCGACATCGAGCCGGAAGTCGCATCGTCGCGTTTCGTCCCGGACGCGCCGCGGCCTCCGTCTGTCCTCTGAGCGTCTCGCCGCCGAGACGCGTCTTCCCCGCGGCGACTACGAGCGGAGAAGCTGATGAACCGGGAGCCGGACGCGAGCGGCGTCAGTTCAGCGAAACGGCGCCACGAGTCTTCACGTGGGAGATTTCATCTAATCCCTGGGTTCGTCCAAACCTCCTGCAGCAGGAGGAGGCGCAGGGAGGAGGCGCTCACTCTGATCAAGTCCACGCCGGGCCTCCTCTGGCCCCGGGTCCCCGTCCGCCGCCGGGCCGGGAGGTTCCGATCCGAGACGTTTTCTGATCGGCTCGTAAATCGTCTGCGTGAGGAGAGTTCCCGTCACTTGGCGGTTCGGTACGCGGCCAGGTCCAGCGGCTCCTTCGAGGGAACGCACCAATCGTCCGCCTCCAAACTCAGCTTGTAGTGACGCAGCGCGGTCTTGTTGAAAACCGGCAGCCGCTCCACGGAGTCGGTGGACAGCGCCTGCACACACACACACACACACACACGCTTTACTGCGGGATGTTCTGGAGTCGTGACGGGTCAGAACCCGCGGGTGTTGTCACGTGTGCGTTACCTTCAGGTGAATGACGGCGTCGGTGCCGTGACCCTCCATGGAGTAGAGCTGTAGGTCGCCCTGGAAGTATCGAGCGTAGAGGCGAGAGATGGGCAGACCGTAGCCGAACCCGGCCTGCAAACACACACACACACACACACACACACACACACACACACACACACACACACACGCGTCAGCTCTTCTCACGTCTCCCTACCACGCGTGTTCCCGTGTGCGCCGGCGTGCTCCCGTGTGCGACCGACTCACCAGCGGCGCTCGGTGCCGGTCGTCCACGGAGGGCCTGGGCGCCGTGGAGTACATGTAGCTGAAGAGACGCTCCGTCTTCCTGAAGGGAACGCCGCCGCCGCGGTCGCTCATCTGCAGAAGAGAGACGGCGACGTCGGACTGGGTTGCGTCACACAAAAACACGCAGGTCGGCGCGGAGTGGAGCGAGGGCCAAAGGTCGCGGGTATCAGATGATAATCAGCGATCTGACGTGATCCCGTCAGAATATGGCACCAGTGACGTCAGCGAGCGGGCAGATTAGGATTATTCCACGATAACGTCGGCTTGTGAGGTTTGTGTAACCTAATTAAGCGGCTGAACAGATGTGGGTCGGGATAACGGACCGGGACACGGGGCTCTTTGTTTTCTTTTACACCACCCGTGTGTTGCATACATCAGCGAGGATCACTGCGTTCAGAGCCACAGGAAGTGGGAGGAGCCGCTCACCTTGATGGACAGGTCCTCCCCGCCCAGCGCGACCATGACTTTGATGGGCGGGAGGGTTCTGCTGGCCTCGTGGTTCTCGATGGTGGCCCTCATGGCGTTCTGCGGCGGAGAGGGGGGCGGGGGGGGGGGTCACGTATGATCGCACACACGCGTGTGATCGATGAATCATCGATGGGCGAGGCTCGTTACCTTGAACAGCTCAAAGAGCATGTGGTACAGGTGGGACGGGATGTAGGTGATCTGGATGGGCTCTCTGGTGCTGTTGGCTGTGGGGGGGGGGTGTCAGTGGGGGCTGGAGACTCACACAACAACTGTGTGTGTGTGTGTGTGTGTGTGTGTGTGTGTGCGCGTCTCACCGTTGATCTGCCTCAGCTCCAGCTCCGGCGCTCCCAGGTAGTACTGCTCACACAGCAGCTTGGCGCTTTCATAGGCATCTGCGGGGGAGGGGGGGGTGAATTACAAATCAATAAAAATCACGAGAGATCAATCAGTCTCTCTCTCTCTCTCTCTCTCTCTCTACCTCGTGCGACCTCCGTCACGTCGCACTGTGAGTCGATGCAGCCGATGGTGTCGGGGTGGGAGGGGTTCCTGTTGCCGTTAAAGACGAGCGCTGCGAGACAGGAAGTCAGGTGTGAGTCTTTGTGTGTGTGTGTGTGTGTGTGTGTGTGTGTGTGTGTGTGAGGCGCCTCCTCACTGTGCTGGTTGATGAGCATGCGGATGGAGATGCGGCTGGTGTAGAAGCGGTCCAGGAAGTACTGGATGTTGTGGTCGGTGACGGCGTCCCGCCGGCCGAAGGCGTCCTTGTACTCGATGACGCCCTGGGCCATGGTGGGGACCACCTCGTTGTGCCGGTTCCGGACGCCCTCCAGAACCTCCACAAACCTGGAGGAGGAGGAGGAGGAGGGGGGTCAGGACGGGGGAGGGAGGAAGCGGGAGCGGCGCCCCGGTCCCGTCCCGGCACTCACGTCTCCAGGACCCTGTGGTCGTCCGGGTTCTTGTCCAGGAAGTCCAGGATCTCCATCAGGCTCTGGACGTACCTGAGAGGACACGGGGGACAGGAGGGAAGGACACCTGCTCAGGTGAGGGTGGGTGGAGGCCGGGACGTAAACACCGCCTGACACGTTAGTGACGCAAGAGAAGACTCCCACGTGACTCCTGTCCCCTGAGATGACCCCCCCACCCCCACCCCCGCAGCAGGTCACGAGCAGTCAGATGCTCGCTAATCGATTAGCCGCGCCTGCCGTCTGTTATTACAGGCCGCACGCGCGTCCCGTTAGCGGCCGCAGAACCAGAACCAGAACCCGGGTCACGTGTTTGTTTTTTAAATCTCACGTGTCGTCTTTCTGCTCAAGTGTGTGTCCGTTTATCGCAGCGGCTGTGAAAACATGCGGGAGGGGCCCGGAGGAAGGGGGGGGTGGAGGAAGTGGGACAAAGTTCAGCCCCCCTCCCCTCCTCCCTCCCCCCTCCTGCTCCGTAATGTAACACAACATCGGATCACACACGGGCCACACGGGCTAAACTCCTGTTAGTTGTGCGTTCTAACAAATCAGCCGTTTTTTGTTCTGCTGCTCTTCGCGAGCCAGCGTGTCCGGTGCCGGCGGGCCGGGTCGGGTCGGGGTCGGGGCCGGGGCCGGGCCTCACCAGGTCTGGACCAGCCTGACGGACGGGGTGGCCAGGAGCCGGTCCGGCAGCAGGCCCAGCTCCTTCATGATGTTGGACAGGCGCACCGGCAGCTCCTGGCGCAGGAAGACGAAGGACGTGCGCTCGCAGGCGTTGGTGGAACCTGAGGGACGGAGCGGGACAGTACAAATACTGCTGAGTACTGCGTTACATCACCGGGCCTCCACCCGGACCCGAGCTGAGGGTCCAACGTTCAACCCGGGCGGGGAGGAGGAGGGCCGGGTCCAGAAATCGAACGTTTCCACAAAACCGCTTCACAGGTTTTAAAACCGACAGATCCTCTCTCCAGAGTTCTGGTTCTGGACCCTGATGCAGATTTACAGTGTAAACGGGTCCTCGCTAACAATTCCAGCATTCAGTGTTGAGGTGACGGCTCAGAACAAACATCTGGACCCGTCTGGACCCGCCTGTGTTCACACTGAATCTACACTGCATCAGCTGCAGCCCGACTCGGTTGGACCTGGTCCCTGATCCGGATCTGGACCAATTTGTGACGTTTTCTTCACAGTTTTCAAATCTTCATGCATTTATGGAGATGTGACTGAAACACGTTCCGGATCCAGATACTGATCCGGATCAATCCAAGCCCCGCTTCAGCGTCAACTGCAGTGACACCACAAACACCAGAGCACCGGGGCTCGGAACCGGAGCGCATACGTCACAAGCACCGCGTGCGGGACGAGTCGGCCCGGGAGGGAAGCGTGAGCACTCACCGAAGTCCAGGAACTGCTTCATGGACAGAGGCGACGGCGAGAAGCGCGAGAAGTGGTCGAGGTGTTTGGGCACGTTGGCCAGCGCCGCGGCCTTCATCACGGCGCGCGCGAGCTTCATCTGGCTCGTCATCCTCACGGGGTCCCGCAGGAGAACAACAACAACAACAACAACAACAACAACAACGACGACGACGACGAGAGCTCGCTGGGTGACGCTCAGCCGCGGCAGTCCGCGCGTTTACACTCCTCCGCTCCGCACGAGGCTCTGATTTAAGGCGCGGCGCCAGCCAATGGCAGCGCGCCGTGGGCGGGGCCCGGCGACCCCACCTCCCCGCGGCACTCGAGGAAAACGGTAAACAAGGAGGCGCGTGTGTGTAAGCGCGCGCGCGCGTGTTTAACATAACGTCTCCGCCGCGCGGTAAACAGGAGAGGTGTCGCTATGTCTGACGTCATCGCACACACACACACACACACACACACACACACACACTGTAAATGTAAAAAGAGAAATCACACAAGTACAACAACAACAAGCGTGACACAAGGAGCCTGCACTGTGTAAGTGTCCTGGGCCGAGGAGGTTCTGGTTCTGGTTCTGGTTCTGGTTCTGTTGGAACCGGACCCGCCCCCCACCCCAAACTTGGCTCATGTGACCACCAGTCCAGGAAACATTCCTTTGTAAGTGTGTGTGTGTGTGTGTGTGTGTGTGTGTGTGATGGAAACAGTAACGTACCCCCACACACACACGAGCTTCCACATTGTAAACAAGCTATATATGGGGATGGGATATGTGTGTGTGTGTGTGTGTGTGTGTGTGTGTATATATATACATACACAAATATGAGGTACAACATGACAACAACAGGCCGCCGGTGACACTGGGAGCTGAACACGCACAGCTGCTTTGTGTTTCCGCACCTCGGAGGACGTATTGATCGACAGCTTGTGGATGATGTAAAGTTTATTTAAAAGTCAACAGGACACCAACCGACAAAGATTCGCACAGTCACGGTCTCTGTAGCTTTCAAGCTAATGCGTCTCTTGGCTGGAGGGGGTACGGCGCCACGAAGGCGGCCGCCGTCTCCGATATACCCGTGACGTGTTCGGCCGCTTCGTAAACGGGCAGGATGCAGCGCGGCCACGGGCGCTCCGGATGCGTCGCCGCTCTGACCCTCCTCTCCACGGCACCGCGGTGTTTTTCGGGGATTCCCGTGGCCCTGAACTCCTCCAGCTTCCTCTCTTTGTGCTCCTCGAGGAACCGCTGCCTCCGACGTTCTTCTTCGATCAGTCGCCGGTCCAGTTCGAGTTCCTCCTGGTGCCGGGTCGTGGCCGAGGTCTGCTGGTCCCTCAGCTGTTGTTGGAGTCCCTCAAGGTAGAGCTGCTTTTTCTGACGCCGCTTCTCCTCCTCCTCCTCCTCCTCCACCTCCTGTTGGACCTTCAGAACCCGCCTGCGCTCGGGCGTTCTGTCGGGCGACCTCGTGCAGTATGAGGCGCTCCCTCTGGCGAGCATGAACGAAGTCTCTAGCCAGCTCTCTCTGCTCTCTCCTCCATTCCCTGTCCATCGGCAGGTGGCTCCTCTGTTGCTGCTCTGCCATTTTATCCTTGTAATTTTTTTGCTGTGTCCTCAGTCGGGAAAGCTCCAGCTCCCTCTCCTTCCTGATTTGTTGCTGCTCTGTCTCGCATTTAGCCTCCCGCAGCAGTTTCTTCTCCTGGATCTGGTCGTCCCTGACGGCTTGGCACTGAGCCTCCAGAATCCACCTGTTGATGTTTTGGATGTCGTGGTGTTGTTCCATCTGTAAGACCTTGGTTCGCTCCACCAGGCGCCGCACACGTTCCTGTTCCTCTAAGTCGTCCTTGGTCGGCGCCCGGTTCTTTTTACGGGCCAGGTCTATCTGAATGATTTTCTGCTTCCTTTCTTCTGCAGCTTTAATTGCTTCTTGCCTCTTCCTCTGAGATTCCTCCCACAAGGCCTCCCTGTCCTTCTTGGTGAGAGCCCTGGAAGTCGAGAGGGCGATCACCATCACAGGTGCCGGAAGGACGGCGGGCTCTCTTGAAGCGCGCTTCGGTCGGGTCCCGTGGTCCTGTCTGTTTGGTAGTCCCTGTACTGGGAAACTGGGACCCATTATGGGCTCATCGGTTCTGTGAGTTCCCTGCCTCTGGGCCCGAAGCCTCGCCGCGTTGATTTGCCTGGCGTTCTCGAACACAAACCAATGCTCCTTGAATCTCCTCTCCTGCTCCTTGTGGTTCTGCAGCCTCGCTCGCTCCCGGACGGCTTTGGCCCTCAGTTGTTCCTGCTGTTTAGTCAGGCGTCTGCTCCTGGTGTTGTAAGGGATCTCCATGAAGTCAGCCCTTCTGATTGTCGATGACGAATGGATTCTGTCGTCAAAGTCTGTGGAGTGCAACCTTCCTCCAACTCTGCCTCCGCACAGAGTAATGTTACTATAGGCAACGAGTTCCAACCCAACATCAAAGGAGGCTGATGACATCATTAACTGACACTGCCTTTGATCTTGAGCTCCTACAGATGACATTAGCATTTTTGAAGTCTTACTTTTTCGAATGGATTTTTTTTTTAAACTCTATGAATCCAATGTTTTTAACATAACCTAACAATTAAAGCGTTACGTGTCCGGCTGCACGGGGTCACCTCACTGCCATCGTCTATGAAAGTGAGTGAACAGGCCAGTGGCGGCTTCTACTAAAGTTCGCCGGCACATGTGTCAAAGTGTTTTTTTGTGATGCCGAGGTGATGAGGTGGCACAGAACAAACCCACCGGGTCAGCAGAAGAATATCGGTACAATAAGGAAGGTTCGTCGCCCTGTGACGACGAACTGGTGATGAGGTGTGGTTTAGATGCTGCTCTATTTATGTCGCCACTAGAGGTCACTGCAGCCTGCGAAATGTCCGTGTGCTGCGGCGAAGCAGGGACCTCTGGGTAACCTTGGGTGCTTGGCGTAAGTTTGGAGAGAGTCGAGTGAGAGACTATGGACCTTAACGAGGGTTCAACAGTCAGTAAACTCCACGACGAGACTGACTCATCGTCCTCTGTTGGGGTTCACGCCCGAAGACGACGCCACGCGTTCCTCCCAAGGTCCTTCACCTTTTTATAGTTTTCATTTTACCCTTTTTTCCACAGCAGGTGATTTTTTATTTACATTTACAGATCAAACACACATGGTTAATATACAGTGAATAAAACACCACTTTATTAGCACCAATAATCACTGTCGCCAGTGTACAGCTTTCAGAAAATATTGGCCTTTTTTTACATTTTCCAGTAAAAGTGCATAATGCATATTGCCACAGAAACATTACCACGAACACATGAATATCAGACAAGTCTCAACGTTTATTGATTGATTGATTGATTGCGTCGAGCTGTGTTGTTTTTTGGTGGTGATGGGAAGAAACCGGAGCACCCGGTGTAAACCCTAATGTGTAAATTAAATAATATAAAAATTAAATAATGTAAAAATTAAATAATGTAAAAATTGAATAATGTAAAAATTCAACAATTTAAAAATTCAATAATATAAAAATTCAATATTGTAAAAATTCAATAATATACAAATTAAATGATATAAAAATTAAATAATATATAATATTAAATTACTCGGCTCATTTATGAGTCATACTGGGAATAGTAAGTAAAAGGGGGAAGTATGTGTGTGTGTGTGTGTGTGTGAGGTCCTTAGATTTTGCCCGTCTGAATGAATGACTTCCTGTGGATGGGTGGGAGGCTGCTGGGCGCCACAAAGGCAGCGGCTGTCTCTGATATTCCGGTGATGTTTCTCGCTCCCCTGGGAATGGGGGGGAGGAAGCACGGCCGTGGGTATTCCCCGTGCTTCGGCTTATTCATGGTGGCCCTTACCTTCCTCTCCACGGCGCTGTAGCGCGTGTCGGGGAGTCCCGTCGACTTGAGCTCGTTCAGCTTCAGCTCCTTGAACTCATCGAGGCACGTCTGCCTGTGACCCTCGTCTTCGACCCGCAGGACGGCCGCGGTGATGTTCCTGCGGCGCTGCGCCTCGGCGGAGAGCTGCTGCTCCTTCAGCTGCTGCTGGAGTCTGTCGGTGAAACGCAGCATTTTCTGACGCCGCCTCTCCTCCTCCTCCTCGGCTCTGATCCTCACCTCCCGTTGGACCTTCAGCACCCGCTCATACTCGGCCTTCTGTCGGGTGGCCTCGAGCGACTCGAGGTGTTCTCTCAGGCGGTCCAGAGCGAAGCGAGCCTCCTTCAGCCTCTTCTCCTCCTGAGCTTTCTTCATGGCCAGCTCCTTCTGCTCTCTCCTCCACTCTCTGGCTTTAAGTAGCTCGCTCCTCTCAGCTTGGCGAGCTTGCTCGTCGGCCATTTTGTCCTTTTCTTTTTTTTGCTGGGCCCTCAGTTTGAAAAGCTCCAGCTCTCTCTCCTTCCTGAATCGTTTCTTCTCGGCCTCCAGCTCAGCCTCGCGCTCCCGCTTCTCCTGGATGGACTGCCTTTCTCTCATCTCCACCAGCTTCTCCTCCTCCAACCTCTGCTTCTTGGCCTGCAGGATCTCTTTGTTGATTCGTATGGCCTCTTCGTGCAGAAGCTGCTGCTCCTCCCTCTTCTTCTCCAGGGCCTGAAGGTCCTCCTGCCTCATTTTCTTCCAGGTCTCTCTTACGTCCTCTTTTTCCATCTCTTTCATCCCGTAGAGCAGTTGCTGCTCCTCCTGACGTTCCTGGACTTGCTCATAAATTTGCTGCTTTCCCCTGTTCCTGTGCTTTTTGCGCTGCTCCTCAACCTGCTCCTCAGCCTTTAAGGCCTTGCGGTCCTCTGCCACCATCATGTCATCCAGACGCCTCTCCTCCTCCCGCAACTCTGCCTCGATCTGTTTCTTCTCCAGGCTCTGCTCATCCCTGATGGCTTGGCACTGAGCCTCCAGAGCCCACTTGTTGAGGTTTTGGATGTCATCGTGTTGATCCACTTCCAAGACCTTGGCTCGCTTCAACAAGTCCTGTACACGTTCCCGTTCCCCTTTCTTCTCCTCACGCAGTGAGGTCTTTTTACAGGCCAGGTCCATCTGTTTGATTTGTTGTTTCTTTTCTTCTGCTTCTTGCTTCTTCTGCTGAGATTCCTCCAACAAGGCCTCCCTGTCCTTGTTGAGACGCCAGGAAATTGAGGGTTTGATCTCCATCACAGCTTCCGGAAAAATGGCGGGCTCCTTTGAAGCCGGTAGTCTCTTGCGATTGACATAGTACAGGATATCATAATGTGTTTTGCATTTCGGGCCCTGTTTGTTCAGTTGCGGTCTCGGGCTGCTGCAGTGAGCAACCATGGCCTGATAGGTTGTATCTAGCTTGTTACTCTGGGCCCGAAGCCTCGCCGCGTTGATTTGCCTGGTGTTCTCGAACACAAACCAATGCTTCTTGAATCTCCTCTCCTGCTCCTTGTGGTTCTGCAGCCTCGCTCGCTCCCGGACGGCTTTGGCCCTCAGTTGTTCCTGCTGTTTAGTCAGGCGTCTGCTCCTGGTGTTGTAAGGGATCTCCATGAAGTCAGCCCTTCTGATTGTTGAAGTCGATGAAGAATGGATTCTGTCGTCAGAGTCTGTGGAGTGCAACCTTCCTCCAACTCTGCCACCGCACAGAGTAATGTTACTATAGGCAACGAGTTCCAACCCAACATCAAAGGAGGCTGATGACATCATCAACTGACACTGCCTTTGATCTTGAGCTCCTGTTAATGACATGGGCACCTGCTGTTGCCTTTGATCTCCATCACTATTATGTTGTTATTATTATTATTATTATTGTTAGTAGGCCGTAAGATTTACCACAAATGTTATTACTTAAGTACTAAAGTACTAAACTTAAGTACAGCTGCTCCTGGTTATGTACTACTCCCATACAAGTAAAAGATTTTTCATGTAGGTTAAAGTATTGGAGTCCTGGCTAAGTATTAAAAGTAAATCTTTTATGTCAGCGCACCGTTGTGTTGATGCCACATTGTCACTATGAAAAGTGTTTATATATCATTATTATGGATGGCCTGATTTCAGCTTTTCCCTTATTAAACACCTTTCAGAAGCTCTCTACATTATTAATTAATGCGGCTCAAATTAGAAAGAGAAACTTAGCAGCAGAGATCCGGCCGAGCAGGAAAAAAAAAACAATCCCAATGAGCACTTCAGGTATTTCCTGAACTTCGCTGTGAAAGGTCACGGCGAGGAGTTTGTGTGCGTGTACGGAGATTGTCGCAGTGGAATGCAGCGCGACCGCCGACTGAATCAGATCTGCTGCTTCTTCGCCGTTTATCTCCTTCGACTCGTTCGGCGATAAGCGACGCCGTCGGGCGGCTCATGCGACGCTCACTGGCACGAGACGATTTAAAAAAAAAACAGGCACAGGACGGCCGGGCCCAGACTTCAGAACCAGAACCTGCTCTGTTGCACCCAAAGGACCCTGTAGATTCAGGCATCTGAACAGACGCCTGTGGTCTTCCTCCAGCATTTGGACTCAGAACACCTTTGAGAAGTCATGGCTCGGACCAGCGTCAGCAGCAGAAAAGGAGACGAGCGCTGATGAAACGGAGCGTTTTGAGGAATCCTGACCGAAACTCATCGTGATGTCACGCACCTGCGCGCGTCAGGGGATGACGGCCAAAAGCGTGATGGTTACGTGCGGAGCTCGGACTCAGACGGGTCTATCTGTACATCTAATCTCGACGGATGCCGCAGTCAGAACACCTGGAGCGGTTGAAGGGATTAAGAGCTTGTCCTTAACTGGTGCCCGGTAACCGTCCCTCTATCGCTGAGACCCATGGGGCCGATGACCAGCTGTCCCGGGAACCGCAGCTCGCAGGCCCAGGAGAGCACAGAACTAATTTAAACTGGTTTAGACAATCAGATAAACCAGCAGGGAAACTGGTTCCACGGTGGATCGGAGCCGAGTTCAGGTGCCGTCAATTCCCCCACCTCCTGTTGGATGAGAAAACGATAAGGGTATCAGTTCATCAGCCGACGAGCCGTGTGCACCTGTCGTATATAAAGCTCAGGGTTCCTGCCTCCGAGCGTCACAACCCGACAACAGCCTCCAACATGAAGCTGCTGCTGACCAGCTGTCTCACCTGGGCTCTGCTCCACACAGGTAACTCGCTCTGCAGCGTGGGGTTTGATGAAATAGAA
>JAFBJZ010000325.1:227500-255000 GCA_016785225.1 Psettodes erumei | reverse complement strand
TATCACGACATCAAGACGCGGCTGGCGAGTCTGGAGCGTGAGAACAGCAGCATCAAGAGGAAGCTCAAACACTACGAGGTCAAGGTGGAGGGCCGAGCACACACACACACACACACACACACACACACACACACACACACACACACACACACACACACACACACACACACACACACACACACGCACACACACACACACACACACACACACACACACACACACACACACACACACACACACACCTACACAGTGTGAAAATCCACTTCCTCTCCCATGATCCTCTCCTCCAGTTCCCCATGATCAGTGAATTCGGAGAGGAGAGGATGGCGTGCTGTTCCTGCGAGCCCGTCATCAAGGACGCCAGCGTCCTCCAATCAGAGACCACCAACCTGCAGCAGAGGATCAACTCCCTCACGCAGGAGGTACGCAGTAATACTGCAACTGCTACTGTACTGCTGCGAGTACTGCTGCGAGTACTGCTGCAAGTACTGCTGGCGGGAGTAACGCTGGAAGCCGCACATTCAGCCTCCTCCCTTCTCATTCAGTCACGTTCAATAGCAACATGTGTACGGTTCGTTCTCACGTTGTGTTTACAAACAAACAAACAAACAATAAACAAACAAATGAGGCCGTTTTCCTGTTTTCAAACAGAGACGGAACATCAGAAAAACAACCGCACGTCGTTTTTCTTTCTCTATTTTGGTCCCCGCTGAATTAAGCTAAGCTAAGCTAACGCTACTTAGCTTTGCAGCTAGCCAGCGGGACTATTAGCTGCAGCTAAAGCAGCTGAAGCGGAGTCAAATCAAAAAGGTTCGCGTCTGCGTTTCAGCTCCAGAAGAGCAAGGAGAGGGAGGAGAGGCTGGAGGAGGTGATCCAGGCCTACGAGAAGATCCACCTGGAGAAGAGCAACGTGCAGAGGGACCTGGACAAGATGGTGAGCTCCCGCTCGCCGCCGCGTTCCCGTCCTCGCGTTTCATGCCGCGGCGTTGGCCAGCAGCGTGCGTGTGTGTGTGTGTGTGTATGTGTGTGTGTGCGTCCGTCAGACCACTCTGGCCGAGCAGCACGTGGAGCGGATCTGCAGCCTGGAGTCGGCGCTCCGCCAGAGGGAAGCGTCTCTCCAGAAGCTCAGCGCTCAGCTCCGCAGCAAAGACGCCCATCGCTCTCAGCTCCACGCCAGCCTGGACGTGCCCAGAGGTGAGTTCTGGATCCGGCTCGGACCTGCTCAGGCCACGTGGATCCGGATCGCTCCCAAAGTTTAAAAGTTAAGAAACGAACCTCCCGTGGTTTCCCGTCAGAGGGTCGCGGGCCGACGCTGCAGAGCTCCCGCAGCCTGGATGCGCTGTCGGACCTGAAGCTGCAGCGGCTGGAGGCGGAGCTAGAGGGGGCGCGGCACCAGGCGGAGGGCGCCTGTCAGAGGGAGAAGGAGCTGAGGGCGGAGCTCCAGAGGCTGCAGCAGGAAGTGGCCCAGCTGCAGGAGGCGCGGAGGCAGGTGGGCGGGACAAGGCTGCAGCCGGATACACAACGCAACACAGAACCAGATCATCCACAAGACAAAACTTACAGAGCGGGAACAACAACAAAGACAGGAAGTAAAAGGCGCATGAGGAAATAATTTCAAAATAAAACAGAAACTGAAGGGAAAATAAAGAGTCAGGGGACAGAGGAAGTCAGAAATAAAAAAATAAAAGTGTGTTGTATGCGTTGTTTATTGTTGTGTATCTAACCTCAGCTCTGTGTGTGTCTGTGTGTGTCAGTCCCGGGACTTGGACCCGCACTGTGAACACTGTGACGTAGAATGGATAAAGAAAGCCGGGGACGAACAGTAAGAGAACAAAACACACACAGTTGTTTGTTTACAGGTGCGTCTTCATTCAGCTGTTTGTTTGTTTGTTTGTTTGTTTGTGCGCCGCAGGGTCAACCTGGCGTTAGCCTACACTGAGCTAACGGAGGAGCTGGGTCGGGTCCGCGGCCTGGCTGCAAAACAGAGCGACCTCCTCCGACACGTCCCGCAGGAGCCTGGTGGGTCACGTGACCGGGTCACATGACCAGGTCCACATGATGTGGTCACATGATGTGGTCACCCCTGAGCTAACACTGACCGCTCTCTCCCTCCTGCTCCTCCAGTGTCCCGTCCTCCACCGAGTCCTCAGCGTCTCTCCCCCCACCTCCCCCAGCGCCCCTCCCTCTCCCCCGACCGGCTCCTCCCCGCCCCCTCCCCCCCTCTGTCCCTGTGCGACGGCCCCGCCTCCTACTCTCATCAGCCAACCGGCAGCCGCCTGCGAGCGAAGTTCCAGGGTCGCCGCAGTTACTCGGAGGTGAGGAAGGAAGCCGTTAACCCTCGCCGGGACGTCCGGACCCCTCGGACCCTCTGAACCCGTTGTTCCGTCCCCCAGGTGTCCGACCCGTCGGCGGTCCAGCGGCCCGCGGCCCGCCTGATGCGGGACCCGGTGTCCACGCTCCCCAAGCCCATGTCCCTCCTGGGCGAGTCGCCGGGCTACGGCCAAGCGAAGCTGCGCGCCTCCCTGTCGGGCCCGGTGCGGCCGGCCTCGGCCCACGGGCCCGGGGGGGAGAGGGGGGGAGGAGGGGGAGGAGAGAGGGGGGGCAGCCTGAGCAGCAGCCCCCATCACTGCGCCCTGGACCGGGGCTTTCCCATGGCCGCCGAGGTGAGGCACGCCGACCTGACTTTAACGTCGCGCACGTTGACTGCTGCTGACGGCCGACCTGCCGCCGCCTCTCTCCACATCCAGGTGCATCACTTCTGTCGCCTGGACGACCCGCCTGAGCCCACCCCCCTGGTGACGCCGCCGCAGTCCTCCGACGACGAAGAGGTGACGCCGCCACCCCCTCCCTACACCGTTTCTTTAAAGTCGGCGTTATGGATTGTCGATAACGCCTGCACATTTACAGGACGCGTGCATGTACCTGTCGCCGGCCGCCAGCCCGCCTCGGACCCTCGGCGCCATCGGGATCGTCTCGTCGTCGCCCAGGGAGCAGCCGCTCCGCCCGGCGTTCCCGTCCCCGAGGAAACAGCCCCACCACCCCTCCTTCTCGGCACCCGAGGGCGCCGCCGCCGCCGCCTCCCGCCACCTGCCTCCGTACGCCGCCGCGGAGCACGCTCAGTCGTGGCCGTCCATCAACGTGAGTCCAACCCGAGCTCGACGCCGCGAAGCTTCTCCGCCGCCGCCTGACGCCGTCGTTGTTGTTGTTGTTGTTGTTGTCGTCTGCAGTTATGGATGGAGTCGGAGGAGAGCGCCGTCCGCAGCTGCCCCCTGTGTCAGCTGACCTTCCCGACCGGTTACCCCGACGACGCCCTCATCAAACACATCGACTCCCACCTGGAGAACAGCAAGATCTGAGTCGTGTCTCCGCTCAGCGCCGACGCCCCATGGAGTTTTTTGGGGGAGAAAAGACTCCCGGCGTTTATCTTTTTCATTTCCGAGGTGTAAATCTCCTCCGTCCTCCTCCATCCTCCTCCATCCTCCTCCATCCTCCTCCCGTCACAGACGAACGTTTGTACATAGACCCGAGGACGGGAGCTCACGTCCCAGCATGCATCACGGTCGAGGTTTCCAAACACGTGACGCTTAATATACGTGAAGTCGAAACGCTCCAAAGATTTAAAAAAAAAAAAAAAAAAAGTGATGAAAAACAAAAGGTGGGATCTGTGGGAAAGAAGCACCTACTGCCATCTTGTGGTGCAGTGATGAAAGTGCCTTCTTTAAACACACACACACTCTCTGATTCTCTGATTTAATCTCATAATTCTGACAGATTAACAAATATAATCTCATGTTTTCCGACGCTTCACACTTACTTCACAGGATGTACGATTTGCACGCGACGGGACCACACGAGGCGGATTTCCCTCGGGATGTCCCGCGCTCGTGACCTCACGTTCTCAGAGGGTTCCTCACCTGCGGACTCTCACCTGTTAGTGTTTAAAGGATGAAAGCCAAACTTATTAAGCAAAAAAAAGTTAAAAAAAAATATATATATATATATATATGAGAGAGATTCTACGCTGATGAAGCAAAAACAACCTCCAGTAAATCCACACAAAACAACGCACACATTGGGGGGGGGGGTGTGGACGGACACGCAAAGGCTGCTGGGAACGGAAACGAACTGGAGGACTGACTCCAGATCAGCCTCTCGGTGAGCACCACCCTCCTCCCGGGGCCTCACTGGGAGAACTGGTCCCAGTTGGACCTGCGTGTCTGTGAAGTGGTCGGTGTACATACTTCTACTACCTGAGCGTCACATGGTCACATGCTGCTCCTCCTCCACACAACAGGACGTCCAGCTCGACCCGGAGCTTTCAACTGCATCACATGACCTTCAGCAGGATGGTGAAGGTCATGTGATGCAGTTGGAAAGGCGAAAGCTGGTTAACTGGGTTTGTTTTGGTCCAAAGAATAAGAAATTTGCCTAAAAATTCAAATTTTACGATGTATGTTGCCAAATGATCATTAAAAAAAACATCTGTTTACTTCTGCCGTGTTTGTTTGTTTGTTTGTTTGTTTGTTGTTTCCACACATATATGAAACACTGTCGATTATGGAGATCTTTTATTTGAAACAAAACCAAAAGAGGAAAAAAAAAACAAAAAAAAACATTTGGGATTAAACAGCAAATCTCTTTTTCCTTATTAAAATCCACAGTTGAAACATCAATAATAAAAAAAAAAAAAATTATTTCATCGCATCAACAAAAAGGACGAGACGCTAACCCGTCAGAGAAACCAACGTGCCACAAGCTGAAACTTAAATACACTGACAGTTTGTACAGTAAGACCCACTGAGAAGGAAGCAGGACAGCACCGAGTACACACCCCAACACACACACACACACACACACACACGAGCACCAGAACCAGCACCGTGAGTTCTGAGCCCGGCGAGTTAAAAAAAAAGTCCGAACACGTTCCCCACGGATATAAAACACGACAGACTGGACCGCGGCGAGAGGCTGGAGAAACATCTGGCTTTCATCTCGATCAGTCGTCATCTGCTCCGCAGCAGCACGTCACCTCTGGCCGGGTCGGGTCGGGTCGGGCCGGGCCAAGCCGGCCCTAAAAAAAGTAAAAACCCGACCCGAGAGGTTCACGCATGCTCTCAAACGCCCGGCGACGGTCTCGTTCAATTCATCGTCGCTCGACTTCGCCACGTGTCCTGGTTTCGGTTCGGTTCTACCACAGGTCCAGGTTCTCCGTGTTGGAGAACCCCGGGTCTTTGCGGAGCGTCCAGTAGGTCCCGTTGTAGAGCCACACCTCCCGGCCCGCCTCGTCCACAGATTTCCTGAGAGACAAACACCGGGGGAACCGTTACCGCTGAAGAACCGCAGCGGTTCCGGACCCTTCCGCTGGCTCCGCCCTGCGCCTCCTCACCTGAAGAAGCGGGGGAGGTGCTCCTCCCCCGTCTTGGCCATCTCCTTCCTCCTCTCCCTCTGCTTCTCCTCCACCTCGTCCTTCTTCTTATCCGCCTCCGTCACCTTCCCCTCCTCCAGGATCCTGACGGCGAGAGAGAGAGAGAGAGACAGGAAGTCCAGACCCGGCCGACGCGGTCAAACGGTTTTACGCCAACAGAACGTTTGTCGGTACCTCTGGTCCGGTCTGAAGCGGGTGTCCGTGGGCGGCAGAACCGCCTCCAGCTCCGGCGTCAGCTCGTTGAGTTCTCTGGCGTAGCGCGAGAAGCCGTAAAACTGGAAGTGGTCGTCTGGCTGCGCGTCTAAAAAAAAAAAAAAACAAAAACAGGAAATGACACGTGAGGAACCGCGGCGCCGGACGAGCGAGTCGGGTTCCGTCGGGGCCGGGTCGGTACTCACTGGGCTTCCAGACGCACTTGGGCGTGGGGAGCGTGTCGCAGAAGATGCCCTCGTGCCAGAGGCCGCCGAAGCGATGCACCACCTCGCCGGCCTTGTCCAGAACCACGCCCTGCACCTCGTTCTTGCTGTTGTCCGAGGACCAGTAGCGGGACTGGAGCGCAAAGGGGAGGGGGTGTTACGCAATGTGTGTGTGTGTGTGTGTGTGTGTGTGTGTGCGTTGCATTGCGTTGCGTTGCGCGCACGGACCTTGACGAAGGTGATCTTGCAGGTGCAGATGTCGCTCTTGGTGTTGCGGATCACCACCTCGCCGTAGTGCTCCAGCCAGCGCTGCTGACTCAGCACGTTGTGGATACACGTCACCGCCTTGTTCCACTCATAGTGGTCGCCATACCTACACACACACACACACACACACACACACACACACACGATAAAGATCACCTGATAACCGTGTGTGTGTTTCTGCCTCCATGTCCTCGTCCTCGTCGTCTCACCTGGGCAGCGTGACGTTGACCAGCCCGCTGGAGATGATCTCCACCGACTTCCCCCAGAACTTGTTCTTCCACCTCTGATCTGAGGACGGAAAGAGAAAACCAACGTCGGCATCGGCGTCGGGTCCGATCGGGCTCGGACCGACCCCGGCGCCGACCCGCGAGCCCCTACCTTGCCAGAAGGTGAAGTTCTCGGACTCGGCGTGGCAGGCGGAGACGGGCGGGTGATGGCTGACCTGAAAACCAACGACACGGCGTCACACGTCGAGCTCCACCCACCGGAAACCGCCGCGGCGAACGCACAAACGTTACCTGCTCGCTGACGTAGTGGAAGCCTCGGTCTTCTCTGTGACTCTCGTACGTCTCCCCCAGAACCGGGTTGAAAGGTTTGTAGCGGTACCGCCAGGACGCCCAGGCGTAGCCGGAGATGGAGAACGCCGCCACGTAAACCTGCCCGACACACACACACACTCTCAGCACCGAGCCCGACCGCACCTCCACCCGTCGTGGAAACGCCCGGACTCACCATCCTCTCGTACGGGTCGTCGACGCGGTTGGCGGCGTCGAGCAGGTCCGAGTACTCCAGCTCCTCGCTGAGCCGCTGCAGCAGCGACACGGGCTCGTTCAGCGCCACCGGCATCGACACCCGCGACAGGTCCTTCCCAATGTTGTTGTACAGGATGGTCATGATGCCGATGTGGCTGTTGTCTGTTCCCGGGGCGGGGAGGACGGTGCGGCGACCTGGACCAAACGGGGGGGGGGCCCACCAATCAGAGCACGTTCACTGACGTTCCCAGCAAAAGCAAGTCAAGTGAGTCAACGCTTACCGGTATCGGCGGGCGCCGGGCTGGGTTTGAGGGCGGCGCTGTTCAGGCTGGCTCTGTAGTTGAGGGTGGCCGTCGCTGGAGGAGGAAGGAGGAGAACCTCGGTGATTGGTTGGAGAGCGGCGGCGGTGGGCGGGGCCGTAACGGGCCGGTACTCACTGTGTCCCTCCTCCGGCTCCGAGGTGCTGGTGGTCGTGATGTCGCTGAGGCCCGACTCGTCCGACGCCTCCGCCTCCGACGAGCTCTCGCACACGATCACCTCGCTGGCGTCGAAGTACTCCGCCATGGACTCCGCCACAGAGGGCGCGCGTTGGCAGTGACGGCCCATAGAGGGCGTCCTCTGCCGGGCGGAGAGAGGGATTATGGGTAAAAGGGATGGTTTCGAGTTTTTACGTGCGGAGCGAGCGGTGGAGACGGATCGCGGGGCTGTCGGTTTGGACGGGAAGTAAATTTGGAAGGATTCTGGCGATCCGGCCGCAGCCATCTTGGGTTTTTGAAACCGGATGAAACCATATTGGGACGACAGGGTGGAGGGGCGGCGCCGGCTAGCACCGGCTAACCGTCTGGGCTAACGAGCTGCAGCTGCGATTCAGTCATGCTAATTTTTGGCTAGCCAAAAACGTGCTTAAAATAACACGTAAAAAAAAAAAAAAGAAAAGTGAATGGACGACTAAATCCCGCTAAATCCACCTGCTGGTGGAGTCGCCCCCTGGTGGTCGTTCAGTAGAAGACGGGTTTAACACGTTAACGCAATGGCTTCATTTTTCAGACATGGAAGATAACTGGAAGGGGTCAAAGGTCACGCCGTAGCGGGAGCGCCCTCTGCTGCATCACCAGAGAAACTTTGTCGAACGTGCGACTCGTAGACGAATTGGAAATAAAAAGGCGACAGCCCCGCGACAGGAAACCACGACAACACCGCCCGGCAAACGAACGCAGCCAAGTCATGCAATCACAACGCCAAAAAAAAAACAAACACACACACACACACACACACACACACACACACACACAGTGAAGGCACCAGCGCAGTACACACCTGGTCCTGGCGGACAGTGCAGAAGGATTCCTCAGTAGAGTCAGAGGACAGGGAAAGCGAGTGGACTTTGGTCAGGCGCGATTGTATGTCAAGCTACACAACATGCACCGACACACACACACACACACACACACACACACACAGCAGCATGCAACAGGACAACAGGAAGAGGAAGCACATGCGGTTACAAAAATAAAAGCAGAACATCAAACCTCAGCTCCGGGAGTTTAACATTTTTTATTTCTAGTTTAACGTCTTTTTTTTTTTTTTTTTTTTTTAAATCGACACCGTGAGACCGAGGGAAACAGAACCGCCAGTAAAAGTGGACCGACTCGTCCCACCCCCGCAGTCATGACCCGACCTGTCGGCAGAGGATGAAAAGGCAGAGCAGACAGCCCGCTGCCAGGCGACTCACAACAAAACAAAGCACCGCAAAGTCACAACAACAACAGATACACAACATGCGGCCTGAACGGGCCGGGTCGCTCCGTCCTGACAGCAGGAATGAACCAGCCCCCACCCCACCCCCCGCTGCTGATGCAACAGCTCAGTTTCAGTGTGTGTGTGTGTGTGTGTGTGTGTGTGTGTGAGACCTGAGGTGTGTTCCTCCACCTGTGATGACTTGTGTGTGTGTGTGTGTGTGTCCCGCCTCCAAACAGCCCAAACCTGCTCAGCAGTTTCACACGCTGAGGGCTCGGCCCAGCAGACCGATACCGGCGCGGGTCGTTAACGCCGAGCTTCCAGGAGTGTGTGTGTGTGTGTGTGTGTGTGTGTGTGTTACCTCAGACAGCGTGCTGCACAGCGTGGCCAGCTGCTGCGAGGTGTTCTGCCTCAGGTCCGGGCTGGTCCAGGCCTGTCTCAGCCTCTCTCGCTCCAGAGACAGAACCTCATGAACGGACTTCAGAGAAGAATGAACTGCAACGCACACAGACACACACACACACACACACACACACACACACACACACACAGACAGACACACACACACACACACACACACACACACAGTCCAGACAGACACACACAGACACAGAGTCCAGTTCATGAGACGCTAGCAGTGTTAGCGTAGGTGTCTCAGAACACCTAAGTTTATGAAGCTCTGATTTGAATCTTTGTGTGTGTGTGAGAGTGTGTGTGTGTGTGTGTGTGTGGGGTGGGGGGGGGGCGTACCCCTCTGGGAGACGGTGCAGATGTCCTGGTGCAGCTTCTTGGCCTCAGGTGAGGTCACCTGCGGGTTGGACAGCTGAGAGTAGACGTAGCCGGGGATGGACTGGACCGACGCCCCCAGACCCGGGTTGCCGATGGTGCTGAGGTGGGGGGATGTGAACTGGGGGGGGCAGAGGAGAGGACGGCGTCAAACGTAAAGTTGGCGACGTTGCGTCTGAAAGTCAGGAGGCAGCGGAGTCCGTCCTACCATCCCCCCCATGGCCTCCACACGGGACAGAGTCCTGGAGTGACCGAACACCTTCCCCGTCTTCTTCTTGGGTTTCTCCAGCGACAGGTTCTGAAAGTGCAAAAGGTCAGAGGTGTTCACCCCCCCCCCAAACTCGGCGCCGGTCCCGGTCCAGGTCCAGACCCGCTCGCTCACCTGCATGCTGATCCGCATCTCCAGGTCCGTGTTGGTAATGGGCAGGCCCCCCTCCAGCCAGTGGAGCCGCTGGATGAGCTGAGCCAGCTCCGTCAGCTCCGCCTGACAGCGGGCCAGGTCTGATGGAGGGAGGGCGAGGTCAAAGGTCACGGTTTAGGCAACACACACACACACACACCTGTACGTTTAAAACGGACCCGCGGCGGCGGTCGCTCTCACTGTTGGAGGTGGCGTCGATGTCGTGGGTCTGCTGCAGCCACGCCGACACCTTGCTGGTGACGCCGGGGTGCGAGGCGACGGCGGGGGCGGGGCTCGCCATCTCCGGCTGGTACACGGAGGCTGAGCTGGCGTAGTGAGGCGGCTGAGGGACGAGACGGGGCAAAGTCACGACGAAGAAACGTTAACGTTAGCCGGAGAGTCCCACCGGGTTTTAACGCACCGTGGCTCGGTTCTGCTGGGCCAGGCCGGCCATGCCCGGCAGCGTGCTCTGGCCCGTGGACAGAGCGTGCAGGACGCCGCGGTGGACGCTCATGGCCTCGTTCTTCCTGAAGACGCGGTGGGCGCACAGCTTGGTCAGCCAGATGTAGAAGATGTCGTGGCTCTTGGCCTGACGGGGAAGCAGAGTGACGTCAACCGGCGTCCTCGGATCCGCCTCGGCGGTTTCCGAGGACCGGCGGGGGTTCTGGGTTACCTTGAGGTGGTAGAGGCCGTCTCCGGCGTCCAGGTCGATGCGTTTGGACTTCTTGTTGATGGACATCACGGCCATGCTGACGTCCAGAGAGCCGTGGAGCTTCCCCCTCTGGATCTGAAACACAGAGCAAGTTTCACACGTGTCCACCGAGCCGGGCGGACCGGGCTGGACCGAACCAAAATAAAAAACACACTCACATCCTGCTGGGTCTTCGAGTACTTGAGGATCCCTTTCTCCAACATGAAGTACCTCTGGAAGAGAAGGACCAATCACAGTGAGGCAGGAAGGCGTCAGGGCGAGAGGGTCCCGTCGGCCGCGGTCCAATCGGCGCTCACCTTGTGCCAGCCTTTGAGCGGGTACTTCCTCCTCTTCATCAGGTAGCCCTCGCAGATCCCGGGGATGCTGAGGTCCAGGGACGAGCCGAGGGCGGAGGACATGTCCAAGTGCTGCAGGTCGTCGATCACCTCCCAGTTACGAGCCTGGAGGACGACATGATGTCACCGCTTTTCGTTCGCACCCGTCAGAACGTGACGAGGCGCGAGACCCCGGGTACCTGCTTGGAGCCGGCGCTGCTGTTCCGAGAGTGGCCCGGCTTGAACGTGCTGGCGGCCGGCGACCGGTTGAGGCTGATCAGCGATTGGCTGCTGCTCAGAGGGGGCGGGCACACCTGGGGGTCCATGGCGTGTGACGTCGTGGAGGTGGGGGGGGGGATGCGGCGCGAGAATCAACGGAGCCTCAGGACGCGACGAGTCTCATGGCAAAGAAGACGGGACTGCGGACGGGAAGCGATGAGATTAGCTCACGCTAACACGGCTAAAATAACAAAATAATTGCGCAACCAGGAACAGGAAGTTCAGGTGAACTGTTGACACACGTGTAGACGTAAACAGATCGGCCGTCTACGTCCATCTTGGATAATTATTTTGTTTTCTCTCAGGTTCCTCCTCGTCTCTGACCGCCAGGTGTTTGTCAGACGGCAGGTTTTGAAGCCGCCGCCCCCTCACCTGTCGGCCTGCGCATATTAAACAGTAAAAGGTGCTAAAGACCGGGCCGGACTCCACCTCAGGAAGCAGCAGCAGGTCACAGGCGGCTCGTCCTGCTCCTCTGGATTAACGCTCTGAAGCGACGCGCCGCCCGCAACAGGAAGCGTTCGCTGTGGAAATTCCAGCCCGTCGTCACATGACGTCGTGATGTTTTCACATTCCTGTGACCTGCACCGAACGTCGGCCGGGTCCTCGTTACCCCACTTTTTTTTTTTTTTTTTTAAATAATTACATTATTTGTTGCTACGTTAGCATCTGCAACTGGAGAAGGTTTCTGAAAAACTAAAAGTCTTAAAATATTTAATAAATTTTTCGATTTCTAGAAACTAAGACAAGGACAGAACATTTCCCCAAAACTGCGTTTTGCGTCTGAGTTTCACAGATGAAAGTTCTGGTTCTGGATCCTGATGCAGATTTAAAGTGTGAACGGGTCTCAGATTAAAACAAAACAGGCGCCTGGATCTGTTTCTATAAAACCTGTTCACACTGAATCTCCCTGGACCCAGAAGTGGATCTGGATCAGTTTGTGATACTGGGAGACAAATCACTGACTCACAGTGGTGAAGAATCCTTGGAACACTTCCTGGATCCAGATACTGATCCGGATCCCTCTCTAAAAACCGAACGGTCTCTTAGTTAGACCAGGAGTTTTGTGGAAACCTGCCTGTGACCTTTTTGTGTAATCCTACGACACACAAGCAAAGAACAAAAACAGGGAGCAACAGAGCAACAAATGAAACGCACCTGAACAAAGCTGCTCCTCCAGCGACCCACAACAACCTTCCCTCCAGAAACAGCATCAAACCGAGAGCGGCGCCACACCTGAGTGACGACGCGCTCGTCCGACAGGTGCATATCAGAGCCGACTGGGTGGGCGGGGCTTAGGGCGGGGCTTAGGGCGGAGCGACACGCACACTCCCCTACCTGACCGAACAGGCCCGCCCGCTCCGTCATGGCGAAGAGCTGCAGGAGATTCTTCAGACGTAAGAAACTCCAGAGCTCCAATCAATAATATTGATTAATGACTGATGCGTGAGCCGTTGATGAAGCAGGAGGAGGAACCAGAACAAGCTGGTTTTGGTGGGTTTCAGGTAAATCTGTAAAATCCCAGCGATGCCCGGGGGGGGGGGTGGTTGGTTAAAAAACATTCCCAGCATGCTTTGCACCACGCGCCGCTATCTCATCGCTCACATTCCTCACATAGCGTGACGAGCGTCGCCGACAAACAGAACGCCGCTCCGTCGATTTATTTTCATAATCAGGATTAGCGTGTAGATTACGTGTCAAATCATCTGATTGACTGACCTCATTCCACCGTACAGTGTTTACAGTACAGCCGCCTGACAACCTTCCCGATTGTGCAACGAGTAAACTGTTGTGCAACACTCGCCGACATCGCCGGGTGTGTTACCGTGAAAGGCTGCGAGTGATAAAAAAAAAATCTGCAAAATGTGACAGAAGTGAATCGCGTGAATATTTTCTGGATGTTTTCGTGCATGAGGTCAGGTGACGTGCGACAGTGATTGACAGCAGACAGGTATCACACCTGGAGCGTCTCCGGGACGCCGCGGCGACGACCGTGTCACCTTCACCACGGCTCACGACATCATCAGTCATGATTCAGAACCGCGAGAACTATGAGGTCCGACCAGCAGCGTCGTTTTCACCACAGCACATGAGTCTGGAGACTGGAAGCGGCTAACGAGGCTAACGGCTAACCAGGAAACAGAAGGTTGAACCAGGTCGCCCCGCCGGGCCGCACAACCAGAACCACCTCACTGCTCTGGACGAAGCTCCACAAACCAGATCCAGATCTGGGGACCGGGTCCACGTGGGGGCGGGTACTGATGAGGAGCAGGACCGGACGCGCTGCTGTTGCATCATGGGACGTGGATGCAAAGAACAACAACAACAACAAGAAACGGGTCACGGGGGAGGAGTCCAAGGTTCAAGCCGTGACCCGAACCCGAGGCGGTTACGACAACATCGGCGTCTGGAACAGCGTGTACTGTCACACAGGTGTCTGAGTGATGTCAGGTCGGACGGGCCTGAGACCTGGACGGACCGGTTCCCCCCCCCCCCACCCTTCAGGAATGTGGCAGGACCACATGCACAGGCTGTTTGTCAACAGGTGTTTTTTTTTTTTTACGACCCGACCGGGTCCAGTTTCAACCTGAACCGGGTGCCGCTCGATCCGCTTTGCATGCGGCCGGTCCACTGATCGATCGTCACAATAAAATCTGATTGATCCACAGTCTCACAGATGTTCAACTCACACAAGAAGCAAATCCTCTTTCTGCATCTTAATTGCCTTTAATTAATTGATTAATGGAATTGTCACTGATTTTATAATATATAATAATTAATATAATTTATGTCGATCAATATGTAGGTACTGATTGAAATATTTAGGGAGCGTGCACGTGCACACACACACACACACACACACACGAGCATTTTAGGTAATGAACGTCACTAAAGGTTCTGAGCAACCAAAGCCCCAATGTGAAAATGTAACTTATCACCAACAAATTTAAAAATCAATCAATAAAATTGATTAGAAATAAATAAATGGATTAATAAATAAATGTTTGGATTGGAAAAAAAAAACACAGCACAAAGGAAGATTGTCATCTCGTTTCCTTAGACAAACAAGCCGGAAGTGACGTTTGCGCGCCGTCACCCAAACTTTTTAAGTCTCGTCAGTTCCGTTGATTTCAGTAACGCGTTATTTTTTTTTTAAGCGGTTAAAACGTTAACGACGCGCAAAACACGGAGGTTTGGTTCCGTGAACACACACTCCCCCCCCCGCGCGCGCACACACACACACACACACACACACACACACACACACACACACACACACACACACACACACACACACACACCGCTGCCACGCGACGAATCGTTTAGCAAAACCGCAGAAAGCGTTTCAAACTTTTCTTGACGAACTGAAACCGCATCAAACATTTTTTGCCGCGAACTGTAACGATTAAAAAAAAAAAAAAAAAAACGCAGACGAACTCACCTGTTCAGGTGCGAAGCGGCGTCTTCACCGACCGGAACACACCTGGCGCACTGACGAGCTCCTTCTGCTGTCTGCGTGCGCGCGGCTCAGATTGGAGCTTCGCAGGTGCGCCGTTAGGACAGGTGCATCATGGGAACGTCATTAGCCCCGCCCCCTAGTTAAAAAGAACTACTAATAATTAAATTCACATTGTGTACTTTTGATTGACGTCTCGAGAGATAATTATTAATTAAATTATTATGTTGATTTTATATTAACTATTGAGGTTCCGGTCGTTGTTGTTCCGGTTCTCCAGAACATTTTAACAGAACCTGAACTCGTCTGCAGCTCGTGGGGACAGATCGCCACCTGGCGGACAAAGACGGCAACTGACCTGGTTCTGTGTGGGGCTGCTGTTACCTGAGCTCAGCCTCACAGGTAATCCCAAATTAGCCTGGGGGTCGCCCGGGCGACTAAACTTTAATAATCTGTTTTGAAAATATTTTTATTTTTACGTTACGAAACTCAGTCTGGCTGTAAAGCTGTGAAGTGGTTTCACTTCCCGTCATGTCACTTCCTTATGAGCAGCTCATATTTGGTGAAAGCGGAACGTTGCAAGATTTGTGCAACACAGCTGTGCAAATCTCCGTATTTTTCCCACAAGAACTGCAGTTCTCAAAGACACACAACCGGTGTTTTTACTGCCCGGCACCTTAAAAATAAGGTAAACGGAGTCAAACGTCCTCCGGTTCACCAGGAGCTGATGAAGACAGCCATGATGGAGCAGCTCCTGGAAACGCTGGAGGCTCTGGGAGACGAAGAGCTGAAAACCTTCAAGTGGTTCCTGCAGCAGGCCGAAATCCTGCAGGACTCCCCGGTCCTCCCGAAGAGCCGCCTGGAGAGGGCGGACAGGCTGGACACGCTGGACCTGCTGGTGCAGACCTACAGGGACCGGACCGTGGAGGTGACCAAGAGAGTGTTGGCGAAGATCAGCCGAAACGATCTGGTGCAGGGTTTGTCCGACGTCAAAGGTAAGTCGTCACACCTGTGGAAAAAAAAATACGTTAAATTGAAGGTAACTTTCTTCGTCTCGCAGTAAATGTGCGTGATGACGGAGAGATTTCAGGCTGAAGGTTGGTCTCCCCAACTTCTTGGTTTTGAAACCTTGACGCCGTGTTGTTGTTGTTTCCTCTGCGTGATGAAGCGTTCTGCGAAGATCTCCCGCGGCCGCAACCTACCAACCAACCGTCAGAACCCATCGCGGCGTACCAGCGCACGCTCCGGTCGCACCTCCAGAGCAGGTTCGTGTGCGCTCAGGAAGGCTGGACAGAGAGGATGGACAAGAAACAGCTGGACGACGTCTACGTCGAGCCCCGCATCACGTACGGCAGCGCCGTGAACATCAACCGGCAGCACGAGGTCAGGCAAATTGAGATGCCGTTCAGGGAACCGGGCCGAACGGAGGAGGAACCGGTGCGACTCAGCGACATCTTCAAACACCCCTCAGGGGAGGCCACGCCCGTAAGGATAGTGATGACCAATGGGATCGCGGGAATCGGGAAAACGTTCCTCGTGCACAAGTTCATTCTGGACTGGGCCAAAGGAAGAGCGAACCAGGATGTGCACCTCATTTTCCCCTTCACCTTCCGCCAGCTGAACTTGCTGAAGGTGGGGAAGTTCCGTTTCGCGGAGCTCATTCACAGATGCATCAGGGAAACCAAAGACATCAGGGAGGAGGATCTCAATGACATCTTGGCCGCGCTGCAGGCTTCAGGAAACACCGACTACGAGAAGAGCAAGTTCAAACTTCTCTTCGTGCTGGACGGCCTGGATGAAAGTCGCCTGCAGCTCGACTTCGCCAGCAACGACGGCCCCACCGTTGACGTGACGCAGGCGGACGGAGTGGAAGTCCTGCTGACGAGCCTCATCAAGGGGGAGCTGCTTCCCTCTGCCCGCCTTTGGATAACCACGCGACCGGCGGCGGCCTTTCGGATCCCTTTCGACCTTGTGGACATCATGACAGAGGTGAGGGGGTTCAACGATCGGCAAAAGGAGGAGTACTTCCGGAAGAGGTTCGGAGAAGAGGAGCTGCGTGACAGGATCATCTCCCACGTCAAGGAGGTGCAAAGCCTCCTCATCATGTGCCACATCCCAGTCTTCTGCTGGATCACCGCCACGGTTCTGGAGGACATGCTGGAAACCAGCGCTAGAGGAGAACTGCCCAAGACCCTGACCGAGCTGTACACCGGGTTCTTGGTGTTTCAGATCAGACAGACGAAGGCGAAGTACGGCACAGAGAAGAGCGTCCAGTACGTTCAGTCACTCGCAAAACTGGCCTTTCACCAGCTTGAGAAGGGGAACTTCATCTTCTATGAGAAAGATCTCAAAGAGAGCGGCACCGATCTGGACAAAGCCTCGGTGTACTCGGGAGTGTTCACGCGGATCTTTAGAAAGGAGCGCCGCTGCAGGAAGGACGAGGACAGGATGTTCAGCTTCGTCCATCTCAGCATCCAGGAGTTCTTGACCGCCGTTTACGTGGTACAGTCGCTCATCAACAGAAACAAAAACGTCATGGCGCAACATCAACTGAAGCTCCAAAGCGTTTTCAGCAAACCCTCCATATCCTCCATCCAGAGGATGGCGGTCGACCGGGCCCTGCAGAGTCCGGACGGACACCTGGACCTGTTCCTCCGCTTCCTCCTGGGTCTCTTTGCGGAGGCCAATCAGAGCAGCCTCCGGGACCTGCTGAAACACACGATAAGCGCTTCAGAGGCCAATCAGGAGACGGCGCAGTACATCAAGGAGAAGATCCGGGAGAGTCCATCTCCGGAGAGGTGCATCAACCTGTTCCACTGCCTGAACGAGCTCAAAGACCATTCTCTGGTGGAGGAGATTCAGCAGTACCTGAGCTCGGGGAGTCTCTCCACAAAAAGTCTGTCCCCCGCTCAGTGGTCGGCCCTGGTCTTCATCCTGCAGTCCTCAGAGAAGCACATGGACGTGTTCGACCTGAAGAAGTACTGTGCCTCAGAGGAAGGTCTTCTGAGGCTGATGCCGGTGGTCAACAACTCCAGCGTGTTCCTGTAGGTGCCTGAAAATGAACTTTCATTACTTCTGAAGCCTTTGCTTTGAGTAACGCGTTAATGCTCGTTCTTCTTCAGCCTGAGCGGTTGTAACCTGTCAGAGAAAAGCTGCAGAGCTCTGTCCTCGGCCTTCAGCTCCCGGTCCTCCTGTCCGACAGACCTGGACCTGAACGACAACAACCTGCAGGACTCAGGAATCTTGCGGCTCTCTGCTGGACTTGAGAGTCCGCACTGTAGACTGGCAACCCTCAGGTCAGCTCCTGCGTTTACACCCTGCTGTAGTCTCTTTAGAGGCGATAACTCAAGAACCTGCATGTACTGTCACTCCATCGTCCTCCTCAGGCTGAGCGGCTGCAATCTGTCCTGGAGAAGCTGCAAACACCTGGCTCCGGTCCTCAGCTCGCCGTCCTCCGCTCTGAGGGAGCTGGACCTGAGCAACAACGACCTGCAGGACTTGGGAGTGACTCTGCTCTATGCCGGACTGACGAGTCCACGCTGTAACTTGGAAAAACTCAGGTGAGCGTCAATGAAACCGGTTCAATCTAATACAACGTTTATTTCCTCTTTTTTCACGTGTTTCATGATTTGTCCTTTTTTTTTTTTTGACTCAGGTTGGACATATGCAATCTGTCCTGGAGAAGCTGCGAAGACCTGGCTTCAGTCCTCAGCTCCCAGTCCTGCAGTCTGACCGAACTGGACCTGAGCAACAACGACCTGCAGGACTCGGGGGTGGGGCTGCTCTCTGCCGGACTGACGAGTCCACGATGTCGACTGGAGACTCTCAGGTCGGGAATCATCTCTCGCGTGCAGCTCCAGGGAAATCCGGACCGATCTGGACCAGCTGCCGTTCGTTATAACACACGACCGCCTGTTTTTGGTTTTTTTTTTACGGGGGCAGGTTGTCGGGCTGTCTGGTCACGGGGGAGGGCTGCACCTCTCTGGCCTCCGCTTTGACCTCCAACCCGTCCCACCTGAGAGAACTGGACCTGAGCTACAACCACCCGGGAGAGCCCGGAGCTGGACTGCTGTCCGCCGGACTGGAGGATCCTCGGTGGCGTTTGGAGGTTCTCAGGTTGGGAGCCGCCGCAGGTCCCACATGTTTTTTAATTTGTTTTTACAGCTGCATGTTAAAAAGAAAACGTGACATGTGTGCGTTTGCTCCTCCAGTCTGGATCACGCTGGAAACCAGTGGCTGAAACCGGGTCTGAGAAAATGTGAGTGCTGTTTTTTTTTTCAAAGGGTGAAAATTCACCAACACAAATCGGACCCTTTTCTACCAGGGGTCTGTATCTGAACCGGTTCCCGTTTCTGCCCGTCAGACGCGTGTCAGCTGACCCCGGACCTGGACACGGTCAACAGGTACCTCGCCGTGTCCGAGGACCGCAGGACGGTGACCCTGGTCCGAGAGGCGCAGCCGTACCCCGAGCACCCGGACCGGTTCCAGCACCAGAAGCAGCTGCTGTGCACGGGCGCCCTGACGGGCCGCCGGTACTGGGAGGTGAAGCGGAGAGGGTGGGTGTCCGTCGGGGTCGCGTACAGGCGGTTCGGGAGGAGAGGGAGAGGCGACGACTGCTTCCTGGGGTTCGGCGCCGGGTCGTGGAGCTTGTGCTGCACCCGGAACCGCTTCAACGCCCTCGCCGAAAACAGGCTCCACGCGTCCGTCTTTGTTCCCGACGCCGAGTCCAACGGGGTGGCGGTCTACCTGGACTGGCCCGCCGGCGCTCTGTCCTTCTACAGAGTGTCCTTCAGGGGACGGACGCACATCCACACCTTCCGCTGCACCTTCACCGAACCGCTGTACCCAGTGTTCGGGTTCGAGTATCTGAACAGGTCGGACTCGGAGGTGTCTCTGTGTCCGGTGGAGGACGGGGACAAAGTCCTCGCTGTGAAAGATTAAACATTTTCCGCTCCACAATAAATCCACACCGCTTACACGTATCAGGACTTTTTATTCTGTACTTTTCCCCACAGCTTCTGTACAAACACCAACATTGTCAAATCCCGGGAACGATCGATTTACGTCCGGCGTTTATGGCGCCGCGGACGAAACCCAGGTCCACAAGCACGACACCACAAGACCCGAACGCGTCGGGAAGTTCTGCTCCTCGCACGCGTCCTCCAACACGACGGCGGAAAGGAAAAAGGAGCACCCCCCCCCCACGTTAGCGCCGCGGTGTCACATTCAGAACCGACCGGTGGGTCGACCCGATGTGTGCGAGGCGAACAAACGGGCGGAGGCGCGAGAGGCTTCTCACCCGGGTTCTGCTCGTTAGCGCCGTCAGAACCCAAAGCTAAGCAGGACTTTTTTTGTACAGCGAGCAGGAACCGCGGCCCGGTCCGGTCTCAGAGAGGCAGCGTGGTTTCGCCCCCGGGCGGAGGAGACAAGGCACGTGACGCGAAGAAACTAATGTCCGTCCCTTCGTCCTCCCCCGTCCCCCAGTCTGCCGGCACCACAAACCAGAACCTCAACGGAGCCCGAAACATCAGGCGTCCTCCGATTCTGTTCCTCCGCTCCGAACGAAACAAACAAAGAAAGAAAACAACAACAAAAAAAACCCAAAACGGTCCCTTGTGTGTCCAGTTCTGGTCCCGGCTCTGAGCCCGGCGCGGTCCGGGGAGCGTCAGGGCTGGGAGCTGCTGCCCTGGCTGTCCGGGTCCGTTCCCGAGGAGCTGGTGTCCGAGTCCGAGTCGTCGTCGGCGTTGTTGCGCTCGTCCTCCGCCAGGCTCTTCTCCCGTATCCGCCGGTGGGTGGCGCCGAGGCGAGCCAGCAGGCCCTGGTAGTCGAACCGGCCGCGCTTCTCTCCGAACGGGTCCTGGGCCCAGATTTCATTTTTCAACGATCGTCGGGAAACGAGAGAGAATTTTTTTTTCGCGCGTCGGCGCCGAAATGAACCCGAAACGCTCACCTGCATGTTCTGCCCCTGCAGGTGCAGCCGCTCTTTGCAGACGCCCTCGTAGAAATCATAGTATTCCAGGAAGGACTTCTCCATCACGCTCCTGAGGAAACACACACACACACACACACACACACACACACACAGCAGTTAGTGGACCAGCAGGAGGAGGAGGGTGAGTGATGAAGAGGAGGAAGAGGAGGAGGAGGAAGAAGACTCACCACAGAGCGTCAGGACAGGCGACTTTTCCCTCCAGCATGTCGCACACAGCCACCCTCATGGTCTCATGACGGATGCACTCGTTGTAGTTCTTACTGTCTCCTGGGTGACGCTCCTGTGAGGCACACACACACACACACACACACACACACACACACACACACACACACACAGAGCCTTTATCTGGTAACTTAAATTAAAACACAAATCAAATATTTTCCACTTAAACTGAACTTATTGATCCAGAACTTCAGGTTCTGCTATTTATAACACACACACAGACACAGACACACACACACACACACACAGACACACACACACACACACACACACACACACACACACACACACACACAGTACCTGCTCGAACCCGGGTTCGTTGTGGTAAGGGTTCTCCGTCATCAGAGACTGGATGGAGATGAGGACGGAGGAGATGCTCTGTGCTGGACTCCATGCCGGGCCGGTCCAAGTCCTACACACACACACACACACACACACACACACACACACACACACACACACACGCACACACACACACTTGGCACACCCCGACTCGTCTTGGACCCCAGACGAGCCGTGAGGGCGGCGGGCCCGGACTCACCCCAGGATGCTGAGGCACACCTTGCCGTTGCGGTAGAAGTTGGGGTTGAAGCGGACGGTGTTGTGTCCCGTGGTGATGAGCTTCACCCGCGGCGGGTGGATGGGGTAGTCGGGGGGGCAGCGGAACAGGAAGAGGAAGAAGCCGCCCTCGTACGGCGTGTCGAAGGGGCCCGTGATCAGGGCGTGGATCTGCGGGGCGGAGGAGGGAGGAGGAGGGAGGTGAGAGGGGACGGCGACCTCAGAACCTCAACTCTGCGTTTGTGCGTCTGCTCCACAAACACACAACGTTCCCTGCGCTCAGCGAGCAACAAAGTCGTTTAACTGACCCCAGATCAGCCCGTTTGGACCAGAGCGCACGGCAGCGGCACTTTACCTTCGTCATGTCCTGAGGATCAGGGACGACAAACATCCCCGGTGGAGGCTCCTTGTAGATGGACATGATGTCCCTGCAGAGACAGACAGAGGGTGGGGGTGGGCGGTGGTGGGTGGAGTAATTGTAAAGATGGAGAACAAAACCTATAATGTATAACAATAATAATATATCGCTGCAAACACTTTACATCAGGTCACCGGAGAAATACAACACGTCCTTTGGGATTTGGGTGAACTGACCCTTTAATAATCAGCGATTAATTACATAATTTCCCTTCAGGGATGAATAAAGTAATCTATCTATCTATCTATCTATCTAAAAAAAGTCTGGCGTGACGCGGTGGCAGTGACGTCACCCGCGTTTCAGCGACTTCCCTGAAACTTCACGGGGAAAAAAAACTTTCGGTTTCGTTTTTTTTTTTCTCCGTCGTCACTACGTTCAGGTGTAACGCGGCCCGGTTCCGGGTGTCCCACCTCTTTATCCGCAGGATGCACTGCTGCGACGCCTTCTCGTTGTCCCAGTCCGTGCTCAGGGTCGGGTCCCAGGACGTGGCGTGGATTTGGGACAGGAGGCCCGCTCCTGCCACCCCGGCCACCCCGCCGATCCCGAGGCCGATGCTGGGGAGCGGCGGGGAGGCGTGCACGGTGGGGGACATGGCCACGACCGGCGGCGACGTGCCGGGCGCGAACGTGCTCCCGAACCCGGCGGCGGCGGGGGCGGCGGCTGGGGCCACCGCGGCGGTCGGGCCGCTCTGCGCGGCCGCGGCGGGAGGAGGCGAGGCCGGGCCGGCGCCCGGGTGGACGCCGGTAGCCGGCGGGGTTCCTCCCGGGAGAGAGTTGGCCAAAGTGGGCGGCGGCGGCAGCGGGGCTCCGCCGCCCTGTCCGGTGACGCCTGAGCTAAGGGCACCGCCGTCGGACTCCTCGCCGAAGCTGTCCGCCATGACTCGGAAAAGCGAGCGAGCTGGATCGGAACCGCCGGTGCTGACTCGTGTGCTAACTGTTTAGCTAGCGTTAGCCGTGTTGACAGTCACCTCCGCTGATCAGAGAGCGGCCGAGCGGGGAGGCGAGGCCACGAAACACCGCTTCTCTTCCCGCGACATGGTGGCTATTTGTCGTTAGCTTAACTGAGTCCACCCGCCACCCCCCCACAGGCTTCCGAAAAGTACCGAACCGTCTGGAAAATGACCCGGTTCGCCTCCCTTCGTCTTTACGAACCGGTCCGGCACCCGGCTGTTGTGGGCCCGAGGGAGTTCAGAGTCCGGAATGTTGTGTTTTACACCGAACCACGTCCGCTCCGGTCCAGTAACACAACGCAACTTCGGGATCTGATTTCCCAGCGATCAAGTTCCGGTAAAAGATGACAACACACGGAACATCCGGTGGGGACTTTCAAAATAAAGGTCCTCGTTGACGGTCGGAACCAGAAATACAGTGTTAATCCCCCGGGGGGGGGGGATAAATAATAAAAACAAAGAAATTAGAAAAAAAAACAGATTAAAATATTAATAGAAGAGTGGAGCAAATTATGATATTTTAATATTAAAAATAAAATAATATTTTAAAAAGAATATTAGTGGGTTTCACTACTCAAACAGTGTAAATTGAATATATATATATAGTATTTAATTATCAAAAATATTCAAATGGCCTAAGAAGAAGTATGGAGCCCCCAACTGACAAAACATCAGAAAAGCCAAAAACAGAACTGAATAAATCAATTAAAAAAAAAACAGTAAGGGTTAAATAACCCAAATTATGTAAAAATTCTCCACTGCTCCACTCAGACTGGACCCAGATCTCATTTTACTGCAGCTAAATGGAAATGAGCAACAGGAGAAAACTGTGTTTTCCAACCCAGATTGGTTCTGATGATACCGAGCTTACTGCAGGAAAACCAGCAGCTGATGAGAGTTCTGTATCAAACTGAGCGTTTCTGTATTCGTCTCAGTGATAATAAAACAGATGTGAACACTGTCGCTGTCTGTCTGTGGCTGCATGAAGTTTTTACTCCCAAAGTGTGAGAATGACAAAAAGTGATGGGTCAAACATTAATCAAACAGTTATTCATTGAATTTACATAACAGGAGTCACAGCTGTCGTAAAAAAAAAAAAACCCAAAAAACCACGCTGCACAGCGTCTAGTTATCCCAACCATTTATTGTGGACAGATCATTTCAACCGAAGTGAGGTCTTACATAAAACTTGAGAAAAACAGAAAAACAAGCGTAGGAACATAAAAATGTAGGATTGGAGGTTCGGTAACCTCAGATGGTTTGTATTTTTTTTTTCCCCGTTGATTGGAATGGCCTATCAGCTCGTTTTGAGTTCCCGTTCTGGAAACCCCCGCCCTCCGATCCCCAACCAACCCCACCCTCCATATGGAAGGCAGGAAGGGAGGGGGGAGGGAGGGAGAAGGGAGCACGGAGGGGGGGGCAGGGAGTAAGCGAGTGTGTGTGTGTGGGCGTGTCCACCGGTTTACATGGCGAACAGGATGAGGAACGCCACCATCAGACAGAACAGACCCATGGCCTCAGACAGGGCGAAGCCCAGGATGGCGTAGGAGAAGAGCTGCTGCTTCAGGGAGGGGTTCCTGTGGGGGGGGGGGGGGCAGAGAGTCAGACAGTTCAGATTATCAGAAACACCTCACATAATCTGGCTTCGGGTTCAGGTCCAGATTCTGACCGTCCTCTGGTCCCACCCCCCCTCCACAGTTTTCCTTCTGACAACACTGACGCTGGCTGGAGTCAGAAGATCCAGAACCTCTGCCTCCAGACAACAGGAAGTCGAAATAGCCGGGCAGTTCTCCGCCAAAATAAAAGACCGTCCCCCATCGTTATATCCTGAGCAAAGCTGCTGGCATCACGTTAAAACGGCGTGTGTGGACTTCACATGGAACCGTCACCCAAACCTTCATCTGTGTTTTTCTCTGTGCAGAAGTACTTGGAGTACATTACAGTACACAGGTACTGAGACGAGTACAACACTAAAGTAATCCAGTTCAGCCCCCATGTGATCGTGAGGCTGTGTGGACTCAGGGGACGGTCGAATCGAACGGCTGACGCACGTGTGTGCACGTTACCTGGCGTAGCCGATGATGAGGCTGCCGAACACTGTTCCGATTCCAGCTCCCGAGCCGGCCACGCCCACCGTGGCGGCGCCGGCGCCGATGAACTTGGCGGCGGTGTCGATGTCCCGGGAGACGGCGCTGGTCTGGAAGGAGCGGCTCAGGACTACGGACTGGCTGACGGGCAACAAGGCCTGCAGGGGGGAGGAGAGGAGGAGGAAGATGTTAAACAGAAGACGTGAGGCAGGACGCACACAAACAGACACACAACTCAGGGTCTAATCCCATAAATTATAACTGGGAGACAATGACGGCGTGGGATTCTGTCTGAGATGATGAAGAAAAGAGCTTCCATCTCGTAAAGCTGAAATATTTTACACAATAATTTCACAATCCTGACTTAAACAGTGAGAGTTAATGCAAACAGCCAGTTGTGCGCACGGTGTCGGAGCAGACTACGCCCTGGGACAACACGGTGCAGGAAGTAGGCCCGCGTACTTTAACGGCAGAGCAGCTGATGGAGACACCGACCCGAAGCGTACGTATCAGAACCATCTCAGGAGAACCAGAACCGGACTCACCTGCTGCTCCGCTGTAGCTTCAGGTCTGTTGAAGAGGGAGACGGAGACGGGCCGGGCCAGGACTCTGGACCCCCCACGCAGCTGCACACAGAGACAACCAGCACGTTAACAAGCAGCAGGTCCACAGTGTGTCGACACACATTTAAACCACATCAGGTGAACTGAGTCAGCAGATTATTATTCTCCTGAGGGATTAAATGTCTGATTCAGCTCGTTAGCGTGCTCGTCTGGACCCGACCCTCACTCAGATGTAAATACGGACCTGTGCCCCCCCCCCAGACTGACTGAGATGCCTGACATGCTGCAGGATCAGCTGACTCCCTGTGCAAATGTCGTAAAGATTGTTGTCATATTCACAGAGCGTCAGGTGACGTACCACAGCAGGAGAGGTGACAAACTTGGCGCAGGCATACATGGCTGGAACCTGGGGAGAGAGGACACAACATGTCAGTGGGTCCAGCAGCGGGTTCTGTGAGGAACCGCACGGAACCATCCACCTGCTGCACAGGAACGCGGGAGCGCTGAGGTGAGGCGGAGGCTGCAGACCCTGAGCTGCTCAGGGTCAAAGTACATACACACACACACACACACACACACTCATGGAAGTACGGCCCGTGTGTGTGAAGTCAGCCACACACGATGAGGACTATGTTCTGCTCTGCTCTTCGAAGGAAGATCTGGATTAAGCAGCAGGTTGACCCGACTGCTGCTCCGGGCGGAGTTCAACCGAGAGACTAATCCAATTGCATCGAGTAGCGCGAGGATCAGCTGCAGAGAAACCCGCTAAACGTCCACACATGCTGCTGCTGCTGCTGCTGAGCGAAAGGCTGCAGCTCTGCCTCTGTCAGGCGCAATTAGCCGACACCTGGAGGACGTCTGTGCCGGGGAGTCTCTCTCCTGCTCCGAGCTGCGAAGTTGTGTAAATAACCGGCGTCTGGAGGAAATGCTAACAAGCGTTTAGCTCGCGCAAAACCAGACAGAAAGTTAGCCTGCAGCAGAGCCGCCCGCTCGGACCTCGGTTAGCATGAATGCCCCTGTGGAAGAGGTGATGTGGAGCTGAGCTAAGTTGCTAAGCTAACCATCCCCGAGCGGTGAAGGTCAAAAATGAGCTGCAGACGGTCACACGGGGCCTGTGAAGCGGGGGTCGGTGGACTCCCTGCGAGAGTGAAGCCTGCCCGGGCTGCGGTGCAATGACACGGCGCGACGCGGCACCGCGGGGATCCGCCGGGGGTGTCCTTGCAGCGGCGGACTCGCTCGGCACGGTAGGCCCGGAGTGTCAGACATTTTGCCTTCCACCGACCGTCACCGGAGCTCGGCCGCGCTGCGCCCGGTGTGTGACTCGCTGCTCCCGGTAGCTGCACGACAACCACCGACCGGCCGGGGCTTCACTCTTCAGGCTCCGTCGTCCGTCTTTTGCACAAACCGAGAACACGCTCTCCGAATCGGCTCGCGAGTCGCTCCTGACAACCAAGTCATTGAATGGCCGACCGGGCTAGCGAGCTAGCTAGCTAGTTAGCTAGCTACCGAACGTTAGCAATGTCAGCTAGCTTCCCAGGCATCTGCTGACTTCGCTTACAGAGAAGTTTAATTGTCAGACACACGCGCATTTAAAATCGCCTGGAGCGGGTGTACAGACGCACCGGCGTTAAAGAATCGCAGGTTTTTACCGGTTTGTTCGGGCTTTCGGAGGGTCCGGGATTAGCTGCTCTCGCACACAGCGGGACTCAATGAATGTAGGCTGGGACAAACTGTCACCTTGGTCTTTATAAGCTCAGTGCCTACGTCCTAAACGCCCATTGGTCGGACAGAGCCGTTCTTCACTTACAATTGGCCCAACGCCATGTTACGCACGTCCGCCCAGCCTATCGGATAGAGCGTTACTAAAAAACGTGTATTTTGACTGGACGGAAGGCTTATAAAGGCGGGACCAAACGAGCTTTCATTAATTTCATTGGACAGTATTGCCGGGAACGTCGACTTTACAAGGAGCGACCTTTCAAAGCACATCCAGTGTCCTATGCAGCTATTGGTTAGACTACAGGAAGTCCCGCCTACACGAGAAGCTTCTTATATTGTATCGATAAACTACTAAAAATTGCATTTTCACCGCATTTCATATGGAAATTCTGTATTTATGTCCTGTAGACTGACAAACGTGACGAAGGGGTCTAATTCTGATGAGTT